>CM055904.1:68823027-69323157 GCA_029582155.1 Panopea generosa
CCACTCAGTTTTTTAAACGATTACATGCCTGAACAAATCATTTAAATATCAATACATAACTTAAAGTAACACCTGATAAAAAAGCATTATTGTACACCCATAAAATGTGGGCTTTCCGAAGTGCGTGTGAATATAACGTGACACCGGCACTTTCCAATTAAATAACACCGATACCAATATTGGAACCCTCCAATTGGAAAACCTCGGTTCCAATTGGCCAATTCTAAAAATAGATTTCCGATTCCAATTTGGAAATTAGAAATTCCAATTGGAAATTTATCTTTACAACTTGGACGAAACGACTTTCCAGTGGGTAAGCAAGCATTATGGGGATTTTTATTTTATAATTTTGACATAAATCGGCATTTTATAATGCTTTTGGTTACCTTTTATGTGCTCTTCAGATTGCGATACTTTGTCAATAAAAATAACGAAAGATAAAAAAAGTTTTTCCAGAAATTCATCGTGTTGTGTTATATGAAAGAATGTACTTTTAATTAGTCATTCTAGATATTAACATCACACCAATAATGTGTAGACAAACATAGCAATTAACTTGTAAGAGACCCCGGCAGTCAATAATATTGATACATATAAGTGTGGTCGACAATGGAAGCTTGATTTCCCAAAGGTATATTTCACTAATGTGTATACAAACGGCATTCCTTTCGCGATATTGCAAAAATGAACACACCGATAACAACGCTTTCGAATATGTTGTTACAAATAACAACAACTATTAGTCATAAAATAGGACCCTGCTTTTCACGATGATGTCATAGGTTAGAATTACGTGATGTGTGGCGGTCGTAAAATCACAATGGCATGAGATGTTTCACGTAAAACTGAAATGTTATTCGAATCAGTTACAGTATACAAATAAACTTTGTCCGTTACATGTAAACAGTATCAACTATAAGGGGTTACGAGAAGCCATAAGGCGGACAGCAAATGAAAGTTGTAGTGAAACATGCAACATTCCTATCGTCTTAAACACCTGTCGTCCTAAACACTTGTAGCCCCAAGCACCGGCTTAAACTTATCTTCTTTTAAAAAGAAAATACTGGATAAGATCCATGATAAGCGTTGTTTAACCGGGTCCAGATAGCTCAGTCGGTAACGCGTCTAAATCACACTTTCCATGAGTGCTCAATTATTATTAAATTCATTAAACGCGTTGGAAAATATATTATGTGAGGCTTTGCTGAGCTTTATAATTTTATCATTTTGACTAAAGAGTGTAATAAAATCAATAATGAATTAACACGAATGTAAGATTCTTTTATCAAATTGTCACATGACACGGAAAAAAATGATACATAGGTTAATGTTAGAAAATGTTTATACACTTCTGCACTATAAGTTGTGTGATGAACATTTATATTGAAAATCATTACAGGAATATTCGATGAGCATATTCCTGCGAGAAAGATGGAAAGACGAGCGGTTGGCTTATGATAATGTGCTGAATTTGACAAGACTTGAACTTGATTCGTCTAGCATGGATAAAGTCTGGAAGCCCGATATGTTTATACCGACCGAGAAGAAAACGGAGTTCCACGAGGTGACGGTGCCAAATAGTTTGCTCCATATATATCCCGATGGCACTATCCAGTACAGTGTGAGGTATCAAAATTTAATTAATTATTGATGTGTTATTCATATCTTAAAATAAAACAATTAATCACATGCATACACATTTGATAAATACGGTTTAATTACTCGAACTAAATATGAAGGCTATTTTAAAGATATACTTTAGTGCATACCCCTTTCTGTCACTGCCTTTGCCCGTTTGTATTTATATTCTGTTCCGATGACTGCGTCTTTTGAATGCTGAATATGTATTATAAGATCTTATTTTAAATGTCTGGGGCGATTTTAACAAGATTATTAAACTGTACACAAACAAAGATCGCAACCCAAACGTGGTGCCTGTTGTGGTAACGGAAAAGCGAGATATCTCAATAGCTATGGTGAGGAATCTCAATAGTTATGGCGAGGCATGTCAATAGTTATGGAGATCCATCTCCATAGTTGTGTTGAGACATCTCCATAGTTATAGTGAGACATCTCTATAGTTATGCTGGGACATCACCATAGTTGTGTTGATACATATTCATAGTAATGTTGATACATCTCTATAGTTATGGTGAGGCATCTCCATAGTTGTATTGAGACATCTCCCTAGATACATATTCAAAGTTGTGTTGATACATCTCCATAGTTATTGTGAAGCATCTCCATTATTGTATTGAGACATCTCCATAGTTATGGTGAGACATCCGCATAGTTTGGTAAGACATATGCATACATATGCTGGAACATCTCTATAGTTATGGTAAGACTTATTCATAGTTATGCTTGAAAATCTACATAATTGTGATAAGACATCTTCATAGTGATGGGGATACCTCTTCATAGTTTTGATGACACATTTCTATAGTTATGGTGAGTCATCTGCATAGTTATGTTTGGACATCTCCATAGTTGTGTTGAGACATATCCATAGTTGAATTTTGGCGTTTCTATAGTTATGGTGAGAAATCTTCATAGTTATGCTGTGCATCTCAATAGTTGTGTTGAGACATATCTATAGTTATGGTGAGGCATCTCCATAGTTGTATAGAGACATCTCCATAGTTATGGTGAGACATTTCAATAGCTATAGTGAGACATCGCCATAGTTATGGTATGACATATTCATACCTATACTAGGACATCACCATAGTTATGGTAAGCTATATTCATAGTTATGCTGGGAAATATACATACAGTAGTTGTGATAAGACATCTTCATAGTGATGGGTATACCTCTCCATAGTTTTGATGAAACATTTCTATAGTTGTATTGAAGCATCTTCATAGTAAACTTATGATGATACATCTCTATAGTTGTGGTGAGACATCTCTATAGTTGTGGTGAGACATCTCTATAGTTGTAGTGAGAAATCTCTATAAGTGTGTTAAAACATCTCTATAGAAATGATGAGATGACTTCATATCTGTGATCTCTATAGTTGTGTTGAGACATCTCCATATATATATGGTGAGGCATCTCCATAGTTGTGTTGAGACATCTCCATAGTTGTATTGAAACATCTCCATAGTTATGGTAAGATATATCCATAGTTATGGTCAGACATACTCATACCTATGCTTGGACATCTCCATATATACGGCGAGGCATCTCCATAGTTGTGTTAAGACAAATCTAAACTGATGGTGGGACATCTTAATAGCTATGGTGAGATATATCCATAGTTATATGACATATCCATAAATATGGTAAAGCATACCCATAGCGATGGTGATACATCTCCATAGTTATTATAAGACATTTCCATAGTTACGTTGATACATTTCCATAGTTAAAGTGACACATATCCATAGTTATTATGCGATATCTCTATAGTTATGGTGATACATCTCGATAGTTATGATAAGACATCTCCATAATTATAGTGAAACATCTCCATAGTTATGATAACCCATCTTCATATTGATGGTGAGACATATCCATAGTTATGGTGAGACAGTTCCAAAGTTATGGTAAGACATCTTCATAGATATTGTAAGACATCTATTTCATAGTTATGCATGTAACTGGTATGTTTAAATGTTATACTAATGAAACACCAATTCCATCTTCAATGATGTGTTGAATACGCATTGATATTGTTAAGGTAATACATTGCAGAGTGACGGGGTCGTTTTTCTGCCTGATGCATCTTCAGAAATTTCCATTTGATTCACAAGAATGTCGTTTTGAAGTTGAAAGCTGTGAGTATGCTTATAAAATTAATATGTATGTCAAAATGCTTTAATACGATATTACAATGAATGTGCGAATGTAATTTCTTTATTGCAAATACTTTTCCCAGATCTAAACAGCTAATGCGGGGAATTTATTGTTAATGTGTCAGTAAATTAATGACAGCTATTAGGGATATGAAATGTGTAGCATTTAATGAAATAAGACACATTGTTATGTTATATGTAATGCATCTTTTACGGTTTGACATCGAATGCATGCCACCAACTGTAAGTATAAGCATATTTCCAATTTTGGCAGATGGGCCTAATGAGCTTAGTCGGTAACTCGTCTGACTACCAATTCACTGGTCGAGAATTCGAATCGCCTCCCGGGCACAGTTTCCATTATGATTGTTATACAACAATGACTCCTACAGCAATTTTTATTTCTACGCTGACTCCAGTGGAACAGTTATCCGTAAGCGACTGGGTGCACCCGAGTTATGGTTAACCTTCCAGGATCCCAGGAATCTGATTGTCTGTATACCTTCGATGGCTTAAAAATAGCGCTAAATATACAAACAAATAAAGTCCAATTTCAGAATGCATTGGTTGGATTCCTGCTTTAGTACGTTTAGTTTGTAATAATTCATTAAGCTTATTCGCGAAGAAAGCTCAGAGCTTATCTTTATTACTCTCGAATCCGGTCCCAGGGTAAAACCAGTACTGAGTGCTGTATTTGAGAGGCCACCTGATTGAATCTGGAATCGAACTTTCGACCACTGACGTCACTAGTGACCAATACCTTAACAACTGTACTATCGCTCCGCTAGGTACGTTAAAATGTATACCTTAACGATAACATAATCTTAGGTAAGTAAATCATAGTATGTCATTGATAACTACAGTCCGGTTTTGTTTGTTGGAGAACAATTGTAACGTAATCGGCTATGTTTACTCAATACCGGTAAGACAGGTATCGAAATATATAATATATAAGTATTCAATCCCAGTCGTAAGCGGGCGGTAGTCTAATGAATAGAGTATTGACCGCTCACGGATCTCTTTCGGCTGACCTGATGCCTCTCATAAAACAACACTCAGTACTGGTTCTGCCCATAAACGGACTCGAAAGTGGTTCATATAAGCTCTGAGCTTTCATCACAATCGTGCTAAAATAAAGGTAATAAACTAATCCCAGACGTAAACACAGTACATATTTGGAATGTTTACATTCGTAACGGTAATTGTGTGCTTGAATTATACTGTTCAACAATGAACTTGTCTATTTGTCAACGAACTTGCAATCGACTGTACTAAAGCACAATAGTACGGTAATCACAAATTATGGATATGGCTTAAGACTGACATCCAAGGGACATAAATTAGATATCTTTCTATATACGCTTGAATTCTAGTTTGTCTCCCTTTTGTTCAACTAATTGCTCCAACATAACAAGTATCGACAATATAATCGATACAGTAATAATCTTGTTTGTTATACTTCTGTATCGGTTTAGCGCCAAGTGTATTGACCAATGTATCATACACATATCACATTGCTTTTCTTATAAAATTGAACCATTTGGTCCTATAAAGACATACACAATGCCATGTTTTTTTTTTATATTTGTATATTAGACGGATATAGCACGGAAAAACTCAAGTTTTTCTGGGATGACAATCCAGTGACGGATTCGAAAGGAATCCAGCTGGCCCAATTTTCAATTGAAGACAAAATACCGTATAAATGTGACAAAGAATACTATGGAAGTAAGTGACTAGCATCTAAGTATAGTCGACCCTGTGTCAGTTTAATGTGACTGAGTGGGGTATAGTAGCATGTGCCTGCGGCATGATACTCCAGTGTGGACGCGCTAACAATAATGTTCTTTTCTTTTTACAATGATTTAAGGAGAATATATATAAATATGTTGTCTTTTTCCCAAAGACCTTCCATGTACAAGCTTATTGAATTGCTTAAAGCAAATGACAAAAAAAACTAATCGGGTTTGCTTAGTACATGAAACGTTCTCTGAATTTAAGAAATACAATCTTAAATGTTTAATGTGAAGTTAAGATATATATTTGGCAATGATATAACAGCATTTATTTAAATGTTTAATGACATGTTTATCGTTTTCTTTTCCTTCTTGAAGAAAATAGCATTGAAAAGCATATTTTATATTATTTTGAAATTTATATTTAAAACATAAATAAATATATAATATATATCAAATGATAATGAAATATGACGGTACTAAGGATGTACTTACTGGAACTGCACTAACAGAGGCTGCAATGCTAAAATAAAAAAAAATGGAATACCTACTAACTTGAAAGTAAATTTGTTTCTTTACACCTATACACACTGATAATCATAAATAAATAAAGTTTACAAAACCAAACTAATGTATTCGTCCTAGAAATAATGAGTTACGTCCGAAAACGAGTGAGAGATACAGTGGAACCAATTGCAATATGCAATAAAAATGTTAAACTTATTCATATGTTTATTGAATTAAATGACATAGATAACCGTATGTGTTCGTATTTATTGTTTTATTGATTTTTAATAAAAGGAGAAAGTGTAACCATTATTTTTTTTTCAAAAAGAACAACCCACCAGCGCAACTATCACCACTTGAATCTATTGTTATATCCGAACAATGCATTTCCACCACCCTAACTACTTTATCTATTTTGAACAATAGGTGTTGGTTAAGTAAGAACATACCTTTACATTAGATACAAATTAATCAAACATTTTGTGTTTTAACCTTTTCTGTATATTTGTATAAGATACAAGCAAAATAGGACCGCTGTGCTTTAAAATACTTGTAGTTATGTATTGGTAAAATAAGACTTTAGTACATTAAACCTGTATTATAGAACAGTAAATAAAAATGAATATGTTACGTTATCTGTAATGGTGAAAATATAAATTTACTTTGAGAAAAGTGTAAAACTATACTATTTATATTTCAGTATATTATCCTTGTATTGGGGTTAGGTTTGTACTAGCGAGAAGCTACGGCTATTACCTGATACAGATATATATTCCCAGCATGCTTATTGTGTTCTTATCTTGGGTGAACTTTTGGTTGGATCCTACATCGTCCCCTGCTCGTGTTTCTCTAGGGTTGCTAACTGTTCTCACAATGACGACACAAAGCGCAGGTGCACGAGCCAATCTTCCACGAGTATCTTATATAAAGGTATACACTTGTCATGTCTTTACTTCTTTATGTAAAAGTGTCTAACCACTAACAACACTATTCTTACTTTGATATAAAAAACAGTTAAAGAGGAGAAATACATTGAGTGTTATTCTATATTTATTAGGAATAACACAGACACACAGTATAGGTTGACAGTTTTAGCGAAATAATCGAAACTATTTCGACTCGGTGTTATTATTAATGTTTCTGGTTCTTTGAAATATTGCAGCTTGTTGAAAAAAGATGCTACTTAGGCCAGTGCTTGTGGTGTAAAGGATATGAATATGCATTACCACTCGTGTGAAACTGAATCGACTATTCTTTTCGCTTCCGGTTGTAAACACCGCACCATGGTCTAGTGGTAGAGCGTCCGTCTTTCATGTAGAAGGTCGTAGTTTCGATCCCGGTCGGTTCATACCAAAGACAAGACAAATGGTACTAAACGCTATCTCTCTTGGCGTCTGCGGCATAATACTCCACATCGGCAGCGCTTAGAATATTGTCTGAAGTAGATATGACTGAACAATTGTTGAAAACGGCGCTTAACACCATACAATAAAGGGTTGTGTTCTATGTTCTCATGTTATCAATATATTACATAATTATCATAGCGTATAATAATGTCAAAATTTCCTTTAAACAGGGAATAGATGTCTGGAATGCCATTTGTTTGATGTTTGTTTTCCTTGCTCTCATTGAATTTGCATATGTCAATTTGCAAAGTAGAGTTATGAGTAGAAAGAGAACACTTCCTGTCGTTGCAAAGAACGGTCACGCTAATGGAAACGAACCAGAGGTAAGGAAACTAATGGATATGTATTTGTTACATTTGTACGAAAACTACAAACTAAAAGTAAACGTTTATCAAACTGATGTTTTTGAACAAACTTTGGTTAAAACTTATATTATTTTCAATTTTTTAGCATGTCACATAACATGATAATTTTTTATGGTACAGTATCCAAAAATAGTAAATATATAGAGTATCTTATAGAGTTTTTTTCTTGAAAGAAGCATCACGTTTACTGCGTAGGGGTATACTTAGAAATAAGATAAAGGAAAAGGTTATTTGTAAATGAGTTTACATAAAACATAGGATCATAATCAAAATGAGAATATTGGGGAGACTGATAATATGAGTGATTTTAAGATTTTATTTCGTATGTATTGTCAAGTACTTAATGCACATACACTATAATAAGATAAATAGTTTTATGATGTTGCTCATCAAATTTACTTCAGACAATCTTATTTTTCAGATATCAATTGATATTGAACCTGACACAAATATACCGTGTTTCAAAAAGTTGACCGGAATTGATCGAGCTAGATTGGTTGATAAACTTTCTCGGGCTGTATTTCCTATTACATTCCTTATTTTCAATATTATATATTGGTTGTTTTATTTTCTGTGGAATCCGGACTTTAACAAGGAGGAATTATAATACCGCATTTGTTTATCAACATTCACAGAATGATTAAACTGTGTATGGAAATGCCCATTGGAATGGAGGAATATTTCAAGTTTGACTTTAATTTAATTAAAAACTCATTATAGCTATAAGCGTTACAACATGTGCCCTATTGATATTATACAATTTGTTTTACAGTTTAATATTATTTCCAACTGTGATTTCTATATTCATCTTTGTAATAATTGCTCAATTTTATACAATTATAAATATAGTTCAAATTAATTAATATAATGAATGTGTTGTGTCGTGCATATTCCTAATTTCAACTTAATATTTACTTTTTACTTTGATTGTGAAATAAGTTATTACAAACTATACACCTTGCTCAAGGACATCACACATAGTTGTGACGGAAGATCAATCCCACAACATTCCGATTATGAGACCGATGCTTTACCACTGGGCCATGCGATGTGTTTATTCCTGATAATACATGTTTTAGAATACTATATAATTATATATTTTAACTTAGAATCTTATATTGCATCAATTCCATGTTTAGTAGAAAACGCAGTAAAGCACAGTTAAGGAGTCATGATAATACTACAAAACACTGTTTTTAAATTAGCAATGTTCGCGGTTATATACTGTTATAAAACTATAATGTGAGAATTTCAGTAACATAATGTTGGGAAAACACATCAAATAATATTCATTAACCAGTTCAATCCATTTACAAACTGAATAAATATATTTGCGGAGTCAAGGATTAACGACCTCTCCCAACCTGTAAAATAGATGCTACATGTTACTGAATGATATCAAATGGATTAACGATTTACGTCATGACAAGCTGGGTTTGTGTACATGTATAATACACGAGATAGAGACAGTTTATTTATAATGGACAGATGTTTTAGCCAAACGTATACCTAATCAATACATTAATTAAAAACGTGTTAATGTAAACAGTAGGTTTGACACATTAGCGGTCCGTGCAAAACTATGACCAGTTTACTACTTTATTATCAGCTAATTCCACAGGTATGAGTCCTTTTTATAAACATTTCATGATTAGAACAATAAACATAATATATATATATATATATATAACTGTATATATAGTTAGAAATAAGATTGTATACAAGAGTTTAATTGCATGTTCATTATGACGTAATAATAAAGATGTCGGATTTAATTTGTCATCTCATCATTGGCAACGCAAGGATTTATTTTCGTTATATATTCGTTATATACACGTCCTCATATTATTACCATGTAAGTTTTCGACTAAGGACATTAGCAGGTAAGTGATATTGTGAGAATACCATCAACTCCTTCTTCCCCTTATCTAATGACTCTCGATTTGTTATTTGTGGTGGGTAAGAACAATTTGCAATTTGTGAATGTAATGCATTCATTTGTGACCGACTAGTTTAAGGCAATGTCGCAACGTTACCGTTGATTTTTTTGATTTCATCCTGGCTTTGTTAAATTACTTTATGAGAGAATGTTTAGCGGTTACTTGCGTTAGGCCTGTGACTCTACATAATTGTATTCATGAATGTTCCCCAGTAATAAAACTGGATATACAATGTACCATATAGTATAATATACAGTTTTATTTTCAATATCCATTAGGCACGCCGGCCCATCTGGTACATGATATAGACTGAAACATATGACAGACAGTTGTTTAGTTATGATATTTATATGTTACGTGTAAAATGCTAAAAAGATTTTAAAAAAGGTTTCCATGTAAGGAATACTGATCCTATAGCATTACATTAGTTTAGCTTAAGCTCTGCAATGGTCGATAATCAAAACATTCAGCTCACTCGAAAAATGGTAAAAGGGCATTAAGTATTACCCAAGCATGTTCTTTTGTCTGTCCGTGAATCTGCCAACCCGTCCATTTGTTTTCCGACGAGTAACTAGTGAAAAGGTCCTTGTATTTAATTATTAATTTGTATTTGGTTGTATAATTATACAATACAGATACAGTTTGATATTTGTCAACGTTATGGCCCCTTTTCGGTTTATTTTTTTGTTGAAATTTACTAACATATAGCGGTGTGTTTGTGTTCTATGGACACATATTTTGTTTAAAGTGTACCTTAAAGCTATCAGTGACGTAATTGGTTCCTTTATGTGCACTTTCTGCAAATTGTATTAAACATAGTTAGATTATTCGATTAATTAAACTGCATTAACATATCTTGATTATCACCACAAAACTGTTTTCAATTCAGAATCGTGGCATTAATCATCCAATTATTCGAACAGTCCGATTGCAAAATAGAATTCTCATTTATAACATCTTAATCGACCATTTAAATGGTTTACTTGAATGCATACAGACAATAAAAGTAAGTAATTTGTTCTAGTATAATATTGTTACAGACCTTTGATAGCATCTGTATAGCCACACATCATGGTTAATCTCGTTTCATTAAAATAATAAATATTAGATACACTTTTCACAATAATACAAAATAGCCGTTTCGTCAATATGTTCTTAGAACAGGTATATCCAAACATGGGGTCCGGATAAAATAAAATCAGTGAATAAATATAACATTCTGTTGAGGGAGACAAAAACCTCCAACTTCGAGTTATATTTATTTTAATATAATACCAAGCACAACAGTCCATGCATTCTGAATGCAATAAAATTACCCAGGCTTCCTTTATGAATAAAATCGATAAATAATCATTATTTGTTAATATGTATTATGGGTAAAACACATTACCACAGCTTGGGAGTTTTTAAAGTAAAAGTAAAATTAAAGTCCCAACTGAAATTGCACAAATATAAATATAAATGCACAAAGACAGATATTGGCAGAATCGTTTTTACATTTTTATTTATAAATTTTCACACTTCTCGTTTATTATTTGTTTTTGTTTGATTTTTTATTAATTCAACAGGAAAAATCATATTTTCCAAAATGGAATAATATACTGGTACCAACAAAAGTAACAACGACGTTTCAATTTCCTCTAGTCCTAACCTTGAAGATTGCAAAATATATTATTATCTACAGTAGGACTTAGTTTGCTCGAACACGGATGACTGGAACACCATATAACACTCAAACCGTTTATCTGGTCCCGGCAGAATTCTTCGATGAATAAACACGTACATGTATGATATAATATGATGTTGATTAATATTTGGCTCGAACAACCTTCATCTCGAACTATTGTGTCCAGTCCCGCCGGGTTCTCGAAGTTCTACTGTTACAGTATATATGAAACTCTCCTGTTTAAAAATGAGTAGTCTGCTTTAAATTTTGAAAATCCTCTAAAGATCATACAAATATAACATTTGTTTTCACAAATTACTGGCTTACAATCTGGTATTAAAATCTCGCTAAACGTAACACCTGGCACCGTCCCGGGGTTAAATAAAGTCCCAAACGAAAAGTATGTGCACCCTTTTAAATGTATAATAGAGACTGAAGCACAAAGTATGTATATGTTTTACTGTTTCATTTATCGGCTCAAAACTACAGATAAAACAATTTATTTGCCGGTGCTACAAATTTGATTTGAAACATGGTATAAGACTATAAGAACGGGAGTTTTATTTGATAAGTTTATACGAATAAAATAATGAATTTCGTTTATTGATCAGTCATGCGCGTACATATATTCAGCAGAGGGGCCCACTTGATTAACACGTGTTTCATGTAAGTTCATATCTCATGAAGGTGAAACAACTGATAAAAAATAATGGCAGTTGTAAGAAATACCGTTAAATCATACATTTATGTGTATTCAATGCTTTATACTGTACCTCATATTGTACCTGGGACCTAAACAAGCTTCGAACATGTGAACATACTCCAGTGTATATAAGTGTACAGGGGAAGTAATGCTCTCGTGGATTCAATGCTATACACTGTATCTCATATTGTACCTGAGATCTCAACAAGCTTCGAACATGTGAACATGCTCCAGTGTATATAAGTGTACAGGGGAAGTAATGCTCCCATGATTCAATGCTATATATTGTACCTTATATTGTTCCTAAGACCTCAACAAACTTCCCACATGTGAACATGCTCCAGTGTATATAAGTGTACAGGGGAAGTAATGCTCTCATGATTCAATGCTATATATTGTACCTTATATTGTTCCTAAGACCTCAACAAACTTCGCACATGTGAACATGCTCCAGTGTATATAAGTGTACAGGGGAAGTAATGCTCTCATGATTCAATGCTATACACCGTATCTCATATTGTACCTGAGATCTCAACAAGCTTGAAACATGTGAACATGCTCCAGTGTATATAAGTGTACAGGGGAAGTAATACCCCATGATTCAATGCTATATATTGTACCTTATATTGTTCCTAAGACCTCAACAAACTTCCCACATGTGAACATGCTCCAGTGTATATAAGTGTACAGGGGAAGTAATGCTCTCATGCTTCAATGCTATACACTGTATCTAATATTGTACCTGCGATCTCAACAAGCTTGGAACATATGAACATGCTCCAGTGTCAACAAGTGTACAGGGGAAGTAATGCTCTCCTAATTCAATGCGCCATCTTGCAGCCGGTGCTGAACCATATCATCATAGTTAACAGTATTCATGACTCTGCCCTTATATTAGACTATAGATCTGTAGCTCAATATTGTAACTATGTAATTCTGTAACGATATCCACGTATCATTTGGACATACTTTTGGAATAAATAAACCTTGTTCGAGATTTGTGAACGTTGTATAAATTACATGTTTTGTCGAATAAACGACTAATATGTATCATGTCGTACTAACGACTTATAGTATCGTACAAAACCACTAACCATGTCGCACTAACGACTTATAGTGTCGTACAAAACCACTAACCATGTCGCACTAACGACGTATATTTTTGTACAAAACGACTTACAATGTCGTACTGACGACGTTTAAGGTCGTAAAAAACGACTAACCATGTCGGTTCTTCGGAAACGTTAAGTGGTTCAAGCAACATTTAAAATCGCTCGTACAGCATAATACGTCGTAATACTTGTTGAAACGAAAAATGCATTACCCGTCTAGATCGCCGTGTATCAGTAGTATTTTAGTGGGATTAACGTAATACCTAACATATACAGGTTATATAACCAAAACCCCATTTTGAATCATTTAAAGGTAGTTTAATTTGATCATATGAAGCATAATATCTAATGAGAAAAAAGTTTTTCAATAGTCAGATAGAATTAAGGCAGTTACCTTCATAACACATCAACAGCTGTGGCTGTTACCGTATTATCACAATGCATGGATTAACATATGGGTACAAAACCACAGCGAATAATCTAGCAGTTATATTGTCATTCTTAAAGGGACACTAGTCAATGTCGTAATCGGATTGACTCGACATACATGTATTAGCGCATCAAATGAGTCTTCATACGTATACTCGTATGCAAATATTTATCTCCAAGTTCTGTATTATTACCTGAAACTTCGTATTGTATTCTATAGAATCATATTATGTTTAAATAGTTGATGGTTTTTAGTCAAAATTTTATCAAAAATGCCCAGCGTGCTCATTAAAATATGATTTACTACATCATATGGAACAAAATAATTTTGTTTTGTAAGTATAACTGTCGCGTGTCTCTTTAAGGTATAATTTTCTATACCATATTAGAAATAGTGATTTTAAATCGAAATAGTCATGTGTCCCTTTAAGTATAATTTTCCATATCAAATTGATTGATTGATTGATTGATTGATTTATTGATTGAATATTAAGCGTCATTTTTATGCCATCGAGGCCTAACAGACGATCAGTTAACCCAACAAGTACTCGAGCACACCCCATCTCCGCAAGTAACTGATAACTTTCCCACTTGAATCAGTGGTGAGAAACGAATGATAATGAGACACAATGTCGTATATCAATCATCACGGAGACTGTTGCCGGGCGGGGAATTAGAACTCACGACCCTTGTATTGATAGTCAGACGCGTAACCGACTGAGCTAATCGGACCCGGCATATCAAATTGAAAAAAGTGGTTTTAATGATGTATGATTTCTGAAAATGATTTATCATGATATATGCTTTTTTTTTTTGTAACATCAAACTAAAAGAATAAATGTGTTTTTAAATCGAAATTGTATAACTTTTCTATATCAACTTGAAATAAATGGTTTTAACGAAAACTGCATATACACTATCTAAAGCAGTGTTGTTTTTTAACAAAATTGCCGTGGCAGTCGTTGAAAGTAGAGTTAATCATCAAAATATAAAAATGTGCAAATTAAGAATGATTGATTTGAGTGATTATTCATGCGGAAATGAACATACATATTTTGAACTTAAATCTCGATGTTGCAAAACTTAAGATAAGTTCAATATACTTATTTCAAGGGCATTTATGTAAATTAAAATCAAAACCAAGTAATTAACATAACTCCACGTGTATATGCAGGTATAATTTACGAGGTTGTAGAACATTATAATTATTCATAATTGTGAACTGCAGTAAGCGTTGGTCACATTTTATCTATATAGATTTGGTACACTTGTATTCAGCAAATTACAGTGTATATCTCAAATTTTGTCAAGTGATCAATATTTACTCTCGGTTAAAACATTTATTACATAGGCGAATCCAGGATTTTAAGTCAGGAGTGGTTAGTGGTGATGGTGGAGGGGGCGTGCTCAAATGCGAAATGAGCAGATCTCTGGGAGAAAAGTTCAAGTATGTAATATTTTATATTTCCATTATTGATGACTAAAATGTACGAACTGTATGCACGTGTCTCAGGATCCCCACCCATTTGCCAAAGTTATCTCCCTTTCTAAAATAGAAACGAAAGGTATGCAGGGGATATTTTAATGTCATATTATCATCGTGTAGATAATTTACCTTTCAGAAATAAACTGCAATGAGTCCATTTGATTTATTTAAAACATAATTGATAACAAGGCAATATATGCGTGACGTGTACTTTAATTAAAACTATTAAAAGGTGTTTTACATTAGTAATTAATCCGGATTAAAACATATTGAAACGTGGCTTTAGTGTTTAACCACATAAGTAAACATAGTCAATAAAATAATATAGCATTTGTTTGATAACAAACACATTTGTCATTCACGAGTTCATATGGAAAGTTGAACACGGTGTTGTTAACATTCCCTTCATTTGTGTTATTGTTAAATAAGTGACGCATTACATTATTGTGTACGACAGCATTATATCCCCTTAGTGTACGACAGCATTATCTCCACGTTGTGTACGACAGCATGTATCTCCCCTTTGCGTACTACAGAATTATCTCCCCTTCTCGTACTACAGCATATAGCTCCCCTGTATGTACGACAGCATTATCCCCTTTTGCGTACTACAGCATGAATCTCCCATTTGCGAACTACAGCATGTATATCACTTTTGCGTACTATAGCATGAATCTCCCTATCGCATTATACAGTATGTATCTCCCCTTTTTGTACGACAGCATTATCTCCTCTTTGTATACGACAGTATTATCTCCCCTTTGCATACTACAGCATGTATATCCCCTTTGTGTATGACAGCATGTATCTCAACTTTGTGTACGACAGCATTATCTCCCCTTTGCATACTACAGCATGTATCTCCCCTTTGTGTACGACAGCATGTATCTTTCTCTTTTTGTACGACAGCATTATCTCCACTTTGTGTACGACAATATTATCTCCCCTTTGCGTACTACAGCATGCATCTCCCCTTTGCATACTACAGCATGTATCTCCCCTTTTTGTACGACAGCATGTATCTCTACATTGTGTACGACAGCGTTATCTCCTCTTTGTATACGAAGGCATTATCTCCCCTTTGCATACTATAGCATCTATCTCCCCTTTGTGTACGACAGCATTATATCCCCTTAGTGTAAGACAGCATTATCTCCCCTTTGCGTACTAAAGCATCTATCTCACCTTTGTATAAGACAGCATTTATCGCCTTAGTGTACGACAGCATTATCTCCACATTGTGTACGACAACATGTATCTCCCTTTTGCGTACTACAGAATTATCTCTCCTTTTTGTACTACAGCATATAGCTCCACTGTGTGTACGACAGCATTATCCCCTTTTGCGTACTACAGCATGAATCTCCCATTTGAGTACTACAGCATCTATCTCACCTTTTCGTACGACAGCATTATCCCCTTTGTGTACGATAGCATTCTCTCCCCTTTGTGTACGCCCGAATTATCTCTCATTTGCGTACTACTGCATGTATCTCCCCTTTGCTTACTACAGCATATATCTCCCGTTTGTGTACGACAGCATTATATCCCCTTTGTGTACAACAGCATTATCTCTCCTTTGTGTACGACAGCATTATATCCCCTTTTTTTACGACAACATAATCTCCCCTTTGTATACGACAGCATCATTTCCTTTATGTGTTCAACAGCATTATCACCCTTTCTGTACAACAGCGTTTTTCTACCCTTTTTATTACATGTAGAGCATGTATACCACTTTGTGTAGTTCAGCATGTATCTCCCATATGTGTTCTACAGCATGTATCTACGTTTTGTGTACAGCAGCGTTTATCTCCCCTATAAGTACTACAGCATGTGTATCCACTTTATATAACACAGCGTGTATCTCCCCTATCAGTATTACAGCGTGTATATCTACGTTATATACTACAGCGTGTATCTCCCCTATGTGTACTACAGCGTGTATCTCCCCTATGAATACTATAGCGTGCATCTCCCCATAAGTACTACAGCGTGTATCTCCCCTATGAGAGCTACAGCGTGTATCTCCCCTATGTGTACTACAGCGTGTATCTCCCCTATGAGAACTACAGGTAGTATATCCACTTTATATACTACAGCGTGAATCTCCCCTTAGTGTACTAAAGATTATTTCTCGCCTTTGTGTTCTAGATACATTTTTTGGTTCTGAAGGTAATGTAAATTGGGTAGTCTAAACACCGATACTGTCGCATGTGCCTAAATTTACACCATTCATTCAGAAAAAATACACTATTTTACTAAGCTGTTACTGAATAAATCAAAATGTAAATGTGTTAGCATGTTTTTTATATTAAATAACGTGTGGTTGTGCACCTATTGAATGGTAATCAGATCTTAAGCACTATGTTTTATACATTAGACCATATATATGTTGAACAAATACAATATATATAAATAGATACGGCTTAATTATCGGTACTTGGAAAACAAAGGGTAATGGATGAATTAAAAGCAAATGGAACCGCGTCCATGGTCAAGTTTATGCAATGGACGTTTATACTTATTTATTTTAGCTCGATTGCGATGAAAGCTAAGAGCTTATATGAACCGCTCTCGAGTCCGCTTTCATGGTAGAACCAGTACTGAGTGTTTTTTTTTTATGAGAGGCATCGGGTCGACCAGGGGGTCGAACCCGCAACCTCTGGCATGAGCGGCCAACACCGTATCCATTAGACTACCGCCCCGCTTCATTCACTTGATTGGCAGGAGAAGATATACGTAAGGTTTCTGTCGATTCTATAATGAGTTCACTAGTTACTTAATTTGTTATTCTTTTGTTGGCATGCTAATTCTGATGTCTGTTAGATCTTTTTTATATGTATTCATAGATTATTTTTGAATGGTTTAAACATGTACCAACTCAATAAATTTCTATTTATCAAGTTATGAATTGGTTTGATAACATGCATATGTTACGATAAACAGTTTTGAAATACTAGATTTGCCTGTTAAACATGAGTTTAAAAGCATAACAGTGTTTATAAAGGATTTATTACTGTAACCATTGATTTATTACGCTCATGAACTTTGCTTGTAGACGTTGCATAGCTGTTTATGTTTCAAATTGATTTATATAAATAAACGTTTATTTAGGTGTCAACGTCTTGCATATACTTGATCAATCTTCCTATAGTCTCTAGTTATTCTTAATAGAACGACACATTATGTTTTATAAAATATTTTATCATGTGGATCTGCACAATGTCATATATTTATAATACTTTCTTGACAAAAGAAAACCGAATGTATAGAAGTAAATGTAAGGATGCATCAATTGTGTATGTATTTTTACTTAATTAAATATTCTTATGATTTTATTACTACTGTCACATCATATGTAGCTCTGAATGTGAAGAGAAGAAATTGAACGATATGTTAGTTTTAAGAAATATCTTTAATAACCAAATAGTTCTGAAAATGTATCACCTGTGTACACATGTATATGATTGTTTTGTGTTGGGGTTGGACAAAATGTTATTTCAATACTAGGTTCGACCTGTCCCCTATAATTGTTTGAATTGTTATTTGAAATTAATACCTAAATGTGTATATACATGTTGATCTTGAATGGGTCGGTGGCCTTATTGCAAATAAATATTTGCCATTGTCATTGCTATTGTAATTGCCACTGTCATTGCAATTGTCATCGGCATTGTCATTGCCATGGTCATTGTCATTTTCATTGCCATTACCATTGTCATTGTCATTGTTATTGTCATTGTCATTGTCGTTGCCATTGTCATCGTTATTGCCATTGTCATTATCATTTTCATTGCTATTACCATTATATTTGTCATTTTTATTACTATTGTCATTGTCATTGTCCGTACCATTGTCATAACAATTACCATTGTCATTGCCATTGCTATTGCTATTTTCATTGCTATTGTCATTGTCAATGTCCGTATCATTGTCATTGCCATCGCCATTGCTTATGGAAAATGCCATTGCCATTAACTTGCCATTTTCTTTGCCATTGTCATTGTCATTGGTATTGTCATTATCCGTGCCATTGTCATGGTCATTGTCTTACCATTCCCATATCTATTTTTATTGTCAGAGTGTCATTGATATTGTCATTATCATTATCATTGTAATAACATTAACATTCACAAGATTCACAATTATTATAACTAAATTTTTATTATTATGAGGTTGTAATCGATCTGTGAGAAGATACTGTCACATTTGAAAAAAAAACAATTAAACCAGCATATATCACAATAACAGAAAGCATTATATTTCATTAAACATGAATAATACATCTTCAGCAAATGACACTTCATTACATTACAAAAGCATTTGAATTCATTTAAAGTATTGTTTTATTGAATAAACATTCATATCAGCATCTGTTCTTTCATAATCATGTGTGATAGCGCAGATAATTGATGCATTTTAAATATTCCTTATAAAGCTTATCTACATAATAACATTAATGTTTGTATAATTATTTATAACTACGATTGTTGTATGATTTCAGAGTTCTTTGGAGACGATCGATCTGAGGCAAACACAATAAGCAGACAAATGAAGGGTCAACAGTCGTTAAACTTCCTAATCATTTTATATGTTGAGGTGATGCTGCTGGGTAGATATCAAGCAACTACTGTGTTAGTATACGGCGATTCTCTATGCTAATTTTACATTACTTGCCTGCCTGCTTACTTGCTTGCTTGCTTGCAGGTATGCTCGCTTGGTTTCTTGCTTGCATGCTTAATTGATTGACTGATTCATATTATGATTGATTAATTGGTTGAATGAATGGCTGATTGATTGATTGATTGATTGATTGATTGATTGATTGATTGATTGATTGATTGATTGATTGATTGATTGATTGATTGATTGATTGATTGATTGATTGATTGATTGATTGATTGATTGATTGATTGGTAATGCAATAAATCATTCTAATCACTATTAGCATCAGCTGTATATCATCCAGTTTAATGAAGATCCCATTATTATATAAATGTTATAAGAAATGAACAACACGAACAGCATGGGCAACATGAACATACACAAAACATTTGCTATGTGTCAGTAACTCAGTAACTTTAATTAAAATCTATATTTTGCCCAGTGTATAAACTATAATGGGTCATAAAGTTTTAAAGTAACACATACAATACACGGAAGATTGTAACACATACAATACACGGAAGATTGTATGCAGATTGTCATATTGTCAAGTGTTTGTCATTTTAAAATTATGCATCTGTTAAAAAAGTTTATAAACATAATTATATAATCATAAGGTACATTGTTTTAATTTTAATGTAACTCATTTTTAAGTCTGTTTTTATCAAAGTTTCTTTAGATCAATCACATCTCAAGGCGATTGCCAGTCTACTTGAATGTGTTTTATTTTCATACTGAACACAACCTGTCCCTGCTTAGTTGGTAAAATCCTTTGACTTGATATTAATACATTCATACATAAGTTGTTACTGTATTAGGTATTAAGTGTACTACCATAAGCCGTACACAGCTATCAGAATATTGGATTTACTTAACTTGAAGGTCAAGGAAGCCAAATATTTTCATAATTATACCAATTCATTTAATGCTATTGCAAAATGGACTGTTAAATTAATACGAAATGAACACAAATATTTTATACACTTTTTATACACTATCGATACACGGGTATTGATAGAAATATTGATCTAAAGTATTTGTACGGACTTATTTTAGATAATATTAGGGTTAGGGTAGAATTAGGTTTACGGTTAGGGTCAGAGATATGTAGATATATTTACAATTTAACGGTCTAATAATTTGATCGTTTATAAGTCAATATCTCCTCAACAATACAATAAACTAATATATATACTAAGATTCAATCTTGTTAAATCAGAGTACCATTTTCTTTTATGTTCTCCTATATATGGAAAAAGTAGGAATAAACATAATAAACAAAGTGCTTTTCCAAATATTAATATTTTTAAAAGAGTGTGTCATTAAGAAATAAAAACAAGTTGTGTACTCTGGCAACATTTATATCCGAAGCTCAAAAGCTTATTTAAGATATTTTAAACAGTTTACTTGATTCTTGATACGACTTTTGATTTAGTACTTATTAATGTTTAAATACCATGACTGCTTCAGCTTGTTTATGTGTTTCGTATTATTGTATGTCTATGCTTTATTTAAAATAATTTGATTTTGCAAATGACCATAGGCAATGAATTTGCTGATATGCCAATACAGTTGTACCTTTTTACTTATATAGTCTTATAGATAAATTAATAAGAAACAATTTCAACAATAATTTATAAAAAGAGGAAATAAAGACGAGTGTATGGACGAGTCTAAATAACAGTTATTTTATGAACTGGGGACGATTTCACTGAACATTTTAAGCTGAAATTTTCTCTGAATGACTTTTTAAACCTGTTACACATTAAATACAAGTTTTTACGCATTAGTAAATGAATACTGCAAAACATTCAAGTATGCCCGGCTCAGTCGGTAGAGCGGCTGACTATCAATCCAGTGTTCATGAGTTCGAATCCCCGCTCGACAACAGTCTCGGTGATGATTTATATACGACATTGTGTGTCATTATCATTCGTATATCACCGCTGATTCAAGTGGGAAAATATCAGTTACTTGCGGATATGAGGTGTATTCGAGTACTGGTTAATCAGTAACCAGATTACTCTAGGCTATCAGAAAACAGTGGTTATGTTAGGTGGTAGAACTAGTGGTAAGGTTAACAGATCGTCTTTAAGCCTCAATGGTATAACATTTACGCTAAATAGTCAGTCAGTTTATTCAATCAAATATGTGGGTTAAGGAATCGTTCACAATCATAAGACATATTTAACGAACATATAAGTGATTACAAGTTTGAATATATATATATATATATATATATAGTCTCTCAAAGTATGTGTTAAACTGAACAAATATAATTGCTGTAGATCCACGCAAGAGTGCGTGATATCTGTCTACTTAATATTTTAATATGAAATTAATTACGTTTTACGTACTTGCACACTATAAAGTTTTATTTTTGTGCGATGCGACATTTCATTTCGTTTTATTAGTCTGCATTGAAATACTAGTATAGCATTGCGTTGTAGGGTTTGTCCATCTCCCAGGCGATCTGTAACTTAGATGTTGTATCTAATTGTTTTCCAATTGATGTGAACTTTTCAGCACATGTAGTTTTATTGGTGTTGATCGATAGTTCGTATTTTGTCACACTGGTGTTAATTACACGGTACGTTGTACATCTGTAAACTACTCCTGATGATATCGATCATAATTACTGATATATCCAGACACATATAGAGAGTCTAAGATATATATAGAGAAGGATGGTAATAGGCAGATAAACAGGATTATTAAAATTAGGAGAAAGGACTGAGAAGGAAAACTATAGAGAAAGAGAAAAAGCAAAAATATTACAGTCGAATGCATTTGTATATACAAATAGTTTAATGATTAAATAAAAGACATGTGCAACCGTCACCTTTATTACTATTATTTTAAAATGTGCATACTATTCAAATATATGTAGGTTCCATAAATACTATAAAATGTTTGTAAAGCAAAACTATTAAATGCATAGTTTCGATGTAGTTTACAGCTCTTAAGTTTCGGTTAGTTTCTTTAAAAGTGATCGACGGATGTTGTCACTGCTTCTGTTTAGTTATATAGTAGTTCTACATGTACTTCGATTTTTGTCTATATATCGATTGTGTGTGTGCTGCCGCGAAGGCTTGGCCCTTTGGTTGTTTCGTCTCCCGTTGAATATACGTCTTATTAGATCGTTTTCAACCCACACCCAATATTATTTTACCAAAATGCGGCTCTTGTTGAACATATATTTCATAATTTTGATATATTTCCTGTTTCCAGCAAGCATGTGTCTATCTGCAGATAAAAGTAATGTGATTTGTTTTCTTTATTACGTTTAGACCCAAGTTGTTAGATGAGATATTTGACGGGTATGACAAGCGACTTCCGCCGAAGTATAATCTAAGTAAGTAAACATTTTCCATTATACGTTTTTGTGTAACATTGACGTAACTATGGTAACGCAAACGTAACTTAACATTTGATATGGTTTAAATTTGCTATATATATGGACATATTAGTAAATGATATTTATATGTAGTTTGATACTTTCGTGTCCGTTTCATTACGTTATATACAAAATTACTCTTTTGTTAAAAAGTATTCATGAAATTGTCAGTTCCATAATTTACATCTTTTGCAGCTGGGTTCGATAAACAGGTTACGGTAAATGTTAATATGTACATAAATTCCATGTTTTCAATCAGCGAAACAAGCATGGTGAGTCTTTCTTACACATACCAGTAAAATTATGTTTTATATGAATTATACAACTACGGGTATCGCAGTTATATCGATAATTTCACTGTTCCAAGTAGTTCAATAAAGTGAAATTATAAATAGTGCTTTTACTGTTCAAAGACACCCGAAGTTGGAATGATACTTACAAATATGACAATTTTCATGTTTTTTGTTTTTTTGTTTTTTTTGTTTTTAATATTACATAAGGTACAGATGTATAACAATACACTTGGACAAAAATTATATCAAAAATTAATTTCATGATATTTGACAATTGACAATACGATACAATATTTCACAATTAACAGCGCGGCTTCATAAAATATAATGTATTTAAATTCAAACACTACTTATCTTACCAGGTTGCTCATTATAATCTAATCAAGCGCTGCAGTTTGATAATAGGATATGAAGGAATAAGCCAGTCAGGGAAATACAAGTGATTCTGTCAATGTCTCTATACAGTAGATATACAGTCATTATACAGTAGATATACAGTCAATGATTATATACATTAGACCTGGATGATGTTTTGGTATTACGGGTGTATGCAGTTCGGTGTGTACATTACTCACTTGTCAATCAGTGTCACTCCCAAACTAACGCACTTCGCATTACCATAACAAAACAAGCATATACAATAAAACAATATAAAGTCAACACATTATTCTACGTACAGGTACAACTGTTCTAAATGTTGTTTCTCATTCAAAATGCCGAATTATTTTTGGTATTTCCGATGTTTTATATCAAACTGTGCAGAAACGACAAAGCTGATATCATAAAAAAGCACTTGAATTTGTATGTCGTGAAATGAAGACAATAAAACGTTTGAATTTTTTTTATTTTTATATACAAGTTTTCATGTCTGTAATTATCAGTCAAAAAAGTTGTATTTTGTTAGTTCGCCATTTAGAAAAGAGATCGGCGACATAGTTTTGCTTGTATGGATGGTATATGAACAATGATGGATCAGTAGAGTATTGAAACTGCGTTGTCTCCCTTTAACCACATAATGCTGTGACTAATTCAAAATATCAACACAGGCAAAACATAATAATTGTTGTTTTCAAAAATTTCACTCGTAAACACTGAACGTGGTATGCTCACTCGCCGCTTCCGGTCGTGACGTCATATTCCACTGAAACCAACAATTATACTTATGAATTATTTAAATATTCTTCCGACAAAATATAACAGTAAACGGTATTTTTGTTATGCATAATGTGTACAGGTTTTATTACAAATCAACGTCTTATATAGTACGACTGTAATAAACACATAAAATTAAAATTCGAATTAAATCTACATGCATTTCAAAACGTCAATTTCCAATGAGCATGTTTAATGCCTATATTAATTAACATATTCATATAATACCCTATCATGTTTAGAGTATTTCCTCTTTCGCCATTGTAATCAGATTGACTGATTGATTTAGCATATACGGTTACGTATATTGTGATATTGAAATATGACGCCGTATATAAGGATGTAAATGGTCGCATTTATCTTTTACTGGTTGAATGCTATGTCGATTACTACTATTAATTTAATATTAATATTAATTTCTGCGCCTTACATAACACGTTGAGGAATCTCCACTTAACGCTAAATTAACCAATGTTGTTATAAAAGAGAAATATGAACATGAGCATGGTGCAAGCGACTGACGATTGCCGTGGCTATGCGTGGTGTCCATGAGTAAGGCATATTATCCGCACATGCTTAATACTGGTTACGTTTAAGAAGTTATCGAGCATGACTTGTTAAAGTTGTAAAAGTTTTTATTCTCGATTTGATGCAGAATAAATACGTTTTAAAGACTGACGATTAGCTAAAACATTTTTTAATGAACAGTTCATTTGGTTCATTTGAAAGGAATAATGTATGTGATTTAGTAATGTTTTAAGGGGCCATGTTATGGGTAACATAAAATAGTCTATGATAATTCTAGTTCTATGATAGAACACGGCTACACATAAACTGATTGCCTGTTATGACGAATGATTTAAAACTTAAAAACAGTTGCTTACACGGTATGTATAGGCTGGTTTCAACTAACTTACCATATAACTATATATTACGTCAAAATTGAATTGAAAATAGTGCAATAATATTAATAGGAAAGTTTTTAAAGAGTGCTATTAATATAGGCAAATCGAAACACTATTGGGTTCTTTGCATTGATTGATAAATGTTGTTATTCATCATATCTATTCTTGTCTTCCATGGTAAATAATAAAGTATAATTTTCTATATACTCGTGTATGTGTAATTGCAACTTTTGAAAACATAGTGACTGATAAGCCATATTTGACTCGATATTTCTTAACGTTTATTGATGTTTTTGCTAATGTTGTATTTATAACATGTATTGTATTTCACTTTAATAAATAGATAATGTTTTAATTAATGTCGATGAATAAACGCCATGAACATTTGCAGCTCTTACCTAATTTACAAGGCGTAGATATAAAAAAATAAACGAATAGTCCTTATATAAATTTAATGTGTATTATCCTACTTAATTGTGTTCTTATACGTATATACTCAATATTTTTTTTGCAGGATTATTCTATGAGTATGTTTTTAAGAGAACGTTGGATTGATGAAAGACTTGCATATGACAATGCTGTTAACCTGACAAGGCTGGAGCTGGACGCTAACACCATGGGTAAGGTGTGGATACCGGACATGTATATTTCTCAATAAAATATTTGCAATAAAAAATAAATATAATATTAAAAGTGTTTCTTCATTTGAATCTATTCAACAAACCTGTTGTAAAAACATTGCTTGAAAACAAAATCAAGAATTGGCTATTCATATGTTCACATAAAGCAAACTAAGGCATTCAAAATATACTGTTCACCATGTTTGATATATAGGAAACTTTAAATCTGTATTGCATTTTTTAGCCAAATTAATATTTGTTACAGTATATGTTTGATTTTTCTTTGCAGAGTGACAGGGACATATTCATGTAAGATGGATCTTCAAAAATATCCGTTTGACAAACAAATTTGCAATTTTGAAGTTGAAAGTTGTAAGTAACAGCAGTTTTACATTTCTATACGAGCACAGAAATCTAGTTAGCTACATCATGTTTTTGCAGGAGTAAAAATCAGAACAAAAAATGCGAAAATATAGATAGGATTGCATTCCAATTATTATGAAAACATGTGCACCTGCTCAGCCGTTTTTTGTACATGAGAAAGTATGCCAGTTACATGAACTTGCAACAGAATAATTCACATACTCAGATTTATTCTGAGGTCTAACTTCACCAATAAAACTAGATATGCCATATATAAATGTCACGTGTTGTAAATGACGTTAAAACCAATTATTTTATTATAAAAGTACGTATAACTTATGTTGTTTTAAAGTGAATGAAGCAATATTCACTTGATAAAGTAAAACGTAAGATTTAAAGGGGGTAGCTACTTTCTTCGGGTCAATACGTCATATGTCAGTCCTTATCTGCGCCTTAAAGTACCATTATTATTACAGTAATGTTCTTTTGGCTACTGCAAAGTCATCGAGTACATTCAGCGTTTATTATCGTCTGCTTGTAAAACTATACCCATACATTTTGAACTGGTATATTTGTTAGACAATAGAATGAAAGTAATACTTTAATTAACGCTCTGTCTCGTTTTGTGATGTGTTATGGGTATTGTCTTACCCAGGCGGAAGAACGAGGTTGGACGCACCTGTTAACTAGGTTTTAACTCTCCCAATAAAGATTAAATATTAATTGATGTTGTTAATGTTGTTATAATGGAGTGTGGGGTTTGCCGTTGTATGCTATGTCTACTATTTGGGACATATTTTCTTGTTTGGTGAATGGCCGCCGTAACATATGTCGAGATAACTTGTGGCTAGACCCTTTTGTGTTTTTATCGTTTGTGATTTATATGCTTAATATATTATGTAATTATATGTTTTCCTGTCTTATATTATATATGTTACAGACGGATATAGCACTGAAAGTCTTCGGTTTAAATGGACTGAATCGGCGGTGACCGTGGCCAAAGGTTTTGAATTCCCCCAATTTGAACTAACTGACACGGATTACTACTCGTGTGAAAAAGATTATTACGGCAGTAAGATATTGATATTTTGTTCTTATTTTACATCATATGGTAACCAGCCAAAAGTGGAAATCAAGCATTTGTACTACAGCTTTTGGGGCTAGCCTTTGGACAAAAATAAAAATATATTTGCCAACAACAAATAAACCTGTATGAAAAACCTGTAAGTAAGCGTTTATTGGCCTACAATAAAAGGCAAGTGGTCGTTTGTTACCCTACAAATATTGCAATTAACATAATTTTAATGTCACATACCTCTTGTATATTAATACATACTTCCTTTAGTTTTTATTTATATTAGACAATCAAATTTACAGTTTATACTAAATACGACTACATGTATACTGAATTGTCAAATTCAAGTTTTACCTTTTGGTGAATGGTTTTAAATAGTAGGAATGTATTCGTACAAATAAATGCACACATTTTTGTTTAAAGAATCCTGTATAAATGTTCATTTTTGTCATGAGTTACCGGTACTCTGTTATCATATTTAAATCTTTATTCTCCTGAATAGCTTGTATCGTTTGCCTTCAGTTATTTACCCGTGTGTAGGTGTTCGATTTTACCTGTCGAGAAGCTACGGGTACTACCTTACACAGATTTATGTTCCAAGCGTTCTGATAGTGTTGCTGTCCTGGGTTAATTTCTGGTTGGATCCAACATCTACGCCAGCTAGGATATCACTGGGGCTCTTGACTGTCCTCACCATATCAACACAGAGTTCTGGTGCACGTGCTAATCTTCCACCAGTATCGTATGTTAAGGTAATAGAGATATAAGTGGATTTCATCTTTACAATTATACTAAAATAACATCATTGATATTACAGGAACTGAGATCATGGCAATGTATATTATCCATTTGTTTACATTCAATTATCGATATTTCTACACAATGGGTCTTTATGAAGGATGAAACACAATAAACATTTACATCTTGTCAAGATTATTATCGACAAGATGTAATTGCTAATTGTGTTTCATCCTTGATAAAGATCCATTGTGTAGAAATATTAGAAATTGAGTGTAAACAAACAGATATTTTACATACATCCCTACGGAGATTAATATATGTCAGACGAGTGTATACTTTCAGATTACACTTGAGAAAATCCCTGAGAGAACCATATGATAACATATGATGTTAATAGGAATAGCATTTAAAACGTTGTGCAGTATCGATATAAGGTGTAATCAAATTTGGTATGAAACGAAATAACTGGGATAAAAGAATGTTATATACAATTAGATATGAAATCAGCTATTTAATATTTAACGAAAACACGCTGACCCAGATTGACCAGGAATCATATGTCAAGGAGTAATCTTTTCCACTAATTTGACATGATACACGATATATACGTCACGGATTTGTGTTAAAAACTTATTTAGAACAACTGATATAGGAAGCGATAAATGTGGTCGTGAAACATCCCGCCCGCATCAGATATGTGTGACATCTACACCAATGTCAGAGAGGGGAAGCGTGTAGCTAATAAATGCAATGATAATTCATTTTTTACCTGTTAAACATTGTCAATTTAAGTCTGGTTTTAAGATGGGTTGGAGGTTTGTTTTAATATGGGTTATGGTTCGAACATTGGTTGTGTTGAAACTATGTTAGACTGTTGATACTTATGTTTATATAGTATATACATATAAGAGTATATTATAGTACAATAAACTGTATTATTCTTAGAAAGTCTTAGTTATCTTGTTCGCTCCCTTACAAACGAATGTTTACTCAGTTTTTATAATATTTTTTCCGATTTAAACTATAAATTATCATGGTATATATCCTTTACAATTTGGTAATATGTTAGAAAAACCGTTCTTATAAGATTGTTCAACCTTTCATCCTTTTATAGGCGATTGATGTGTGGATGGCTGTTTGCTTGACCTTTGTGTTTGCTGCCCTTGTTGAATTTGCATGTGTGAATGTTACAAACAGAGCCATATCTAGAAAAGATAAAACAACTCCTAGGAAAGCAACACAGAGTGACGAAAAACACGACAAGAAAAATGGCCAGGTTGATGTTTCAGAGGTAACAACGATATTTTCTAGTATTTTAACTGTACA
Source organism: Panopea generosa (assembly GCA_029582155.1). Lineage (NCBI taxonomy): Eukaryota > Metazoa > Mollusca > Bivalvia > Adapedonta > Hiatellidae > Panopea > Panopea generosa. Next base: position 68,852,719 of record CM055904.1, read on the forward strand.
AGCGACATATTCAAGTCGCTGATGTTACATTAGCTGTATTGATAAAATTGGCCAAATACACCCACATGTTTTCATTATTTCTGGTTCCTTGTCATCTATGTTGTTCTAATAGATAATGCAATAATCATTTAAGGTCTCCCTACACAGTTGCGCGCCTTTTTTGTGACGGTAGTAAGATTCTTGCATTAAAACATAATCCTATGTAATTTTGTTTAGGACATTTTCAGAATGGATCGTAGGGGCTGTGATATTTTACTGCAGATTATAATAACAAAAGCAGGCATTGTATATTGTGTATATACTGCAACAAGACATCACTAAAAAAAGTTACTTTTTATAAGAGTGTAACAGATGTATGCATTTTGTTTAAACAATATTTAATTGTTATGGGCATTTGAGGACTTCTTTTTATTTAAAAACGTCTTTTGAAAAATACTTTAACAAATTTTAAGTTTGTACTGAGAGCTTAAGCAGGCGCTGTTCAAGGGTTAATTTAACCAAATATAATTGTTACATAATAACATTCCTCACAAAGATATGCCAGCTTATTGGACTTGATTTGTTTGTTTGGTACACATTTCATTACTTCAAAACGGATTATGATTAGTCATGCAAATAAACAGATCTATGACTAACGTCTAAAATAGTGAGTACCTGTTTTGCTGGACTGGATACTGCACAAAAATTAAACAAAATGTTTTGTTTTTTGGTAGGTAAATGTCAGTAATAAAAAACTATTTTTTAAAAGAAACTATCTTTTTTTTCATGTATTCAATGAACGTTTAACTATAAGTATATTAAAATCATAGTATACATTTTATTAGTTCTGTTCTTTATTAATATATAGGGTTATATATATATATTAAGTTTTTTAAGTTATTGTATTTTCAGATAAATATTGAAGTCGGTGCAAAAACGAAAATACCATGTTTTAAAAACATGTCTGGAATAGACAGGGCTCGCTTACTTGATAAAATATCACGTGTTTTGTTTCCAGTTATATTCTTGATATTCAACGCGGTTTACTGGATGGTATATTTCTTGTGGGAACCTGACCTCTTGGAAACTGTTTAAAGTAAACATTAGATACAAAATAACCATAAGCTATATATGAATATATATGAATACTTTTTATCATAATAAGTAAATGATATAAAATTGTTATAGATAATCAAGTTGCACTACTTGTATTTTTTTATTATCCTACTTGAATTTCGGTTGAGATGTTAATTTATTAAGTTTAAACTAACAACTGTTAAAATATAGCATACATAAGACGACTTCCTTCATTCTTATGTTTATTCCTCTTAGACAACTTGAAATTTACCGTACAAGGTGACCTCGATGCCGGCATTATACCTAAACAACTGACGCAATATGGCATTATACCTAAACAACTGACGCAATATTTACGAGTATTTCTGTTCGCTGACGATTGTTTACTGTTTTCTGACTCCGTACTTGCATTCATTATTCAATGAATAACATAAAACATATTACAACAGATAGTTGTTTAATGTCAATGTCCTTAAAACAAATATAATGGTTTCCGGAAAAGGAAGAGCTACGACTGAAAGCGAAAACTGAAAATACGATTAACAGGATGTAAGAATCGCTACACATGTCTAATTGTTACAAGGCGTTGATCGTTTATAACAGAAACATTAACTTTGGCAAACTGGACAATGTGCTCACGCATGTATATGATAACGGTTATGGATGCACTGGTTAATAGTAAGCTAAATTTGTTCGACTCACTTAATAATATTAAATTATATATATTGTGAGTGGGGTTCATATGCAGTTGTTACATGTACCACAAAGAAAGTAAAGCGTGCACGTTAACAGACGCATTTTATGAAATGTGTATTATGTGTACTGTAAAGGACAATTACTTTATCTGTGTATAGTTAAACAGGAACACCCCCAATGAATGTAATAAGGAAATTAATGATTACTATGTACTGGTTGAAATTACACAATAAACATAAAATTGTATAACACCACAAACTGTCCTAATAATACTATCAGATAACAATGTAAATACTTAGCCATTTAAACTGACACTGTTGTTAATCACTCTAAGATTAAGTTAAGTGTAGCTACTTGCGAGTTCAGCTGATCCAAGTATAATGTGTAATGTGCCCATCATGTGTTTCATTTTTTATTTACACGGTACATTTCAGTAAATAGTTCCTATTTGAGTCTATTGTTCATTATGTTTGTATTTTTGTAGTTTTGCGTTAAACAAAAACAGCACGGTGACTTCACATAATTCATTCATATATAATATAACTTACTTATACAACTGATTGTCCAATTGCCATGTTCATCGGAACCTGATGTGTTTGACTTACAATGCAATTTTTCTTACAAAACTCTTCGTAATAACTTGATAATGTAATTTTGGAAGCATTTTCATGTCTGCATGTGTAGTTCTGAAGCAAAGGCTGTTTCTACTCATATCATACAACTTCGGAACTTATCCAGCATTTAGTGGACACGTGCGACATTAAGTGTCACCATTTTGCTAAGAATTATAACTGTCACAATAGTTCAACCTTCTTAAATAGTTTATGCGTTCCAAAAAGCGGTGCCTTTTTATTTCTTTTTTGCCGATCAAACACTGATGTAAACCAAGAAGCTATCTACTCAACTATGTGACGTTCTAAATAATCATTCATTGTTTCTTCATTTCTTGACTGTTCTATGGATGAGGTGTTCTTACTTTGCACAGTGCTTACTGCAATATATATATAAATATATAAATATATGTATATAACAGTAAGCACCTATATATTTATGTATTTAATGTGCATGTATGTATTTAACTCTAGATCTACTTGAAAATCTCCTAGGCCTGATATGGGAATGATTCCAACCAGAAGTCAAAAAGCAGACTGTACATGTACAGTTATTAAAATACAGTCTGGTCAATGTGCCATTGAATCCATCTTTCCTGCGCAACTTCAGTTGGTTTCACGTATACATCTGAATATGCTAGAATGTCTTGACGCAAAACCCTTAGCATTTCTTGAACTCGCTTTTTTTTTAATGTTGTATACCAGCAAGTATACATTTTGTTGAAAGCAGTTGAAAGCAACTTGGTTTCGTCTGCTTATTCATTCGTTAATCTGGGATAATGTAGACCACTTTCATTATTTAGAAAATCTTTTTTTTTTTTCAAATCATGTAAACTTCGAATACTTTGTGACAGAACCGGCCATAATAGATTCAGGCGGCCCGACGTCATGTGGACGGCTTCCTTACGTTGGAATATCGTTAACGTAACGTCATCGTCGAGATCGGATCACTTGAGCAAGAATTCATGACAGATGGACACGTAGGAAGTAGAATGATATTGTTTATACAGACGAATCTAGATTAAACCTATCATTTGCTGACGCATATTGAGAAGAAAAGGCGAGCGTTGTGATCCCGAAAACGCCAAACGTCATTATGGTGGTGACAGTGTGATTGTATTGGCGGGCATTTGTTACAGTGGTAAAACTGAACTGGTTACAGTTGCTGGAAACCTCACTGCAGTACAATATTGCCACAAGATAGTGGAACCTATGGGCAATACGTTTTTATTGCGATATGCTCAGCTTTTCTAACAGGATAACGGTTATCCGCATACTGCTAGACATACAAAGACATACACAGGATGTTCTCAGGTGTAATAATGTTGCCGTCCTTCCTTAGCCGTCAAAATCACCAGATTTTTCGCCCATTGAACACACGTTAGACCACCTTTGACGTAAGATTAGATAACGTGATGACGTCAGCAACGTACGTGAGCTTAAGCAAGCCTTGGACGAAGAACGGCAAAGAATTTCCGTACAAGATTTTAAAAAGACTATTAACAGTATGAAACGAAGATGTGCGGCTGTATTTGCTCGTACTGTAACGAGGGACATACTCGATATTGACATGTTTGTGATTTTTCAATTTGAGCCCTACTTTATTCGTTTATTTTTTCAGTTAAAATGGTTGTATTTCAATTGGAATTAAATTATTTAAGATGTGAGTACCTTTGTTTCTGTTCAATTTTATAAAGCTATACAAAAACATAAAAGATCATACCAACTTGCTAAACTTATTTCTTTCAGTGTTTCAACACACCCATGTACATAATTTATAGCAGCACAAAATAGTAAAGAGCTTTAAAACATAAACAGGGTTTTAATTTTTGGTTTTAATTTCAGAAACTGTTTTTCCCTTTTTTATTTTATTTATTAGTATTGAATATCAACACATGATCTACAAAACATTTCAAAGGAACAGCCTCAAGTCTAGAGGGTGATATGTGAGATTTCGAACTTATTTTGTTCTTAGCACTAAGACTTCGTTTGTGATTGCTTTACTAAACATTTTAGCTATAGTAGCGTCAAAGTTTACATTATGTTGGACAGCTTAGATAATGTTTAACTTTTAAGTATCATTAATACAGTTTATTAACACCATGTCATCATCATCATATATATATATATATATATATATATGTTAACTGATAACAACGATTCTTGCATGTGACTCTTTATTTTATTTCAGACAATCGACCCGAGGCAGACACATAATCAAAATGAAAATTCGACTATCGTTATGCATCTTGCTTTATATTTTATATCTAGAGGTCATGTTACTGGATAGATCGCTAGCATCCAGTGTGTAAGTATAAAACAAGTTTGTTAAAGGCAATATTAGTCAACCCAACTCTATGTTAGAATATGTCACAAACCTGGTCATATTCATGACATATGTAAACTGAGTTTTAGGAAAGGGTCGTTGGTATCACATGTGGCCCGAAACAATTGCACTGTACTTGTACATGTTTGGCAATAAAATATGTTTAAATATACAAGTCTAAATTGTACACTGTGTAAACTGTTTATTCGTTTATATATTTAATTGTTTAGTTATTGGTTTATCTTTCTTTTTCATTTTAGCGTTCATTCTGATTGTTTACATTGTACAATTACACATATCAATATTAACATAATATCATATGCAATATAAGCACCACCCTTAACGAAAAATATTGTTGACGTTTTTAAACAACAGATAATACTATCCATATTGAAATGCCTTTTCCATAGAGATATAGATAAGCGGACACATGAAGGAAAACGATATCTGCAGGTCATCTAGATTCAGTACGAAGTTGAACATAACTAACAATTTTAACTCAGATAATTTCATTGGTTAGTAAGTTACACGTCTCACACCGCTATTACATTTACCATAGGGCTCCATTGTTCATGTAATATTTATGTCAAAATCCAAAACAACAGTGGAAAAACAAATTCTACAGCATGAGTTTGGGCTCAAATTCTTCATTGGTTCTAAATCTGCATTTATATTAAATAAAGTCATACCATGACCAGTTTTGTTTAATAATTCAATTGTTGTGTGATACTTTTCAATTTCCAGAGTAATAATATGTTTTTTTTACGCCCACGATGCGGTCCAAACCAACATAAAATGATACAGAATTGCCTATGAGCTGGTATTAATTACATACTTTACTTCTTCATACATAATAAAAAATATTGAATTTTAGGGAGGTCTTCAGACTATAGGATGCATCGGACATTTATACTGTGTTCTGTTTCGCTCAATACTGCCTAATGCATATGATAAGCTGGTAGTTCAAAATCAAATTATTCGCTAAAACAATGTTGTTTCTTTCTTTTAGTCCTATGTGTTTATGTAAACATACGACCTTACCTTTTGGATTGTTTAGATTTTAGATTGAATCCGATTTGTATATGATAACTTTTGTTTCAGAATGGTGATTATAAATACATGCTAATATATTCAAATTACAAAATGTAATATAGCCGAATGTGTTGAACACTCTAGTACCCCTAGTAAAGGCCTTGGTTCTTACCGTTAAAGAGGACTGGGCCTAATTTCACCAATAATTTTAGTCTGAGAATCAGACTTCAAATCTAAGATTTTTGTATAACCCTGTAAACATACAATTATGTGTAAAAAATATGATTCTGCAACATTTGCTTTAAAATAATCATAAAAACGGCTTGCTTATGAACTTAATTATTTACTTCTAAGATATAATTATGTTATATGAATCTTAAATGATTGACATTTTGAGTGCAAGTCTACATTTGTAGACTCAAAATATTGATGATTTTAGTTGCTGAGGTCATTTTCTTTGTATGGTGTTATGGTACTTATTACGATACCATGCATTGTGAATACCTTTTGCAATGAAGTGTCCGTTAAACGCAATAACTCCTGCCAAACATATACATTAATAAAGACATTAATATTGAGTGAGTTAAATTGAACTTGTGTAATATGGTTACTTCCCTGAGGAAGATCTTTTAATGAAAACATTAATTAAGAAGTGTCTATATTGCATCAAGGCCTTGTTCGTGCTAACAATAGTTAAACTCCGTATTTGCGATGTTGTTAGTAACCACTGAAAGCTGATGAAAGTTATTGTCACTTTTTAAGTATGCATGTATTAAAGTTACTGTGATTATTTATTTGTTGCTTAGTTTATGCTACTGTTGTGGTTGTGTTTCTTGAATGACACGTCTCTTATTAAAAATGTATTTTATTTTTGTTTTACGAATACTACAGATGGACACAGTACTCAAAGCCTAATGTACAAATGGACCAAATCATCGGCAGTGACCGTGGTCAAAGTAATTCTATTCCATAAATACGAACTTACCGATACAAAATTCTATACGTGTGAAAGGAACTATTACGGCAGTATGCTATTGTTTGTTTGTTATTACATTTCAGATTATAGATATCAATTATCAAATTAAATATCATCCCTTTTTTTATTTATATTGTATCATTGCGCGGTTAATGCTGTTTTGTGTTAGTGTGGCCATTATGTCTGCCTCCATTACTAAAGAAATGTTAACTATAACATATAATTGGAAGCGAAGAACACAACCAAGAAAAAATGCAGATCTGGATAAAAAAACTGATAATTGCGTTTTAAAACACTTTTCGAAAATCAAAAGAACAGCTTTTTAAATATGTTTTTTCCAACAAAGATTCGTGTTAATGCTACCCATCTTTCATACCTCAATACAGCATTTATTTTTTATTTATTTTTTTTATTTTTCTTTATTCTACAAGAAACCAAAATATAATTTACATAATATGTTAGAATGTTTATGATTTGTCCTTTTGATGCTGTACGTAATTATCATACGTCTGATGGTTGACCTCTTTGCAGCTGGCTATCCTGTTTGGCCTCTTTACAGTTGACCATCACACTTTTCTGTTTAACTGTCTGGTGACCAAAAGGACTGTGACTGAGGACTCTATTGTGGCAAATTACCCTTAAATACGTAAACGGACACAGGCGCCGCTGATCATTTCTGCATGTTGCCGTAAAAATAAAATTTTATTTCCCCTGTCTTGTTGTATGATACGACGATGGTGAAAGAGCAAGGGCGAGGTCATGTATATCGTTAATCAGGGTAATCTCACAAGTGGTTTTATTACTACTCACCGTTCCCAGGCGGATACCCTTGTTGTCACTTCTTCTTTATATGTGTATTGTATTTATAATTATGTTGTTTTCATGTTGCTTTGCTGGCTGTGTCCTAAGTTTATCATGTCTACTATTGGATATATATTTTCTCGATATATTCGTATGAATAGACAACGTCTCCAATATCCCAATTACGCCGATGGACTTACGTATAGTAGTAATCATATTTAGTAACACACGATGCATTGATTAATTGGATACAACGTTTGTTAGATCGTGATATCACGACACGTATTCTGCATATTCATTACAAAAAAATATCAGATATTATACATGTAACATGTAATGCACGTGAAATATTAGCAACAGTAGTGTCAGTAACTCTGGTACGTTTCAATTGATTAATTCATTCAGTGTTTCCAGTATATAGTATACTGCTTAATGTGATGCTTGGTTTTGGAGTTATGAAGAATTTTGTGCCTTCCTGAACAGACTCAAACATACCAAATCTCCCGTACGTCATTAGATTCACTTATCAGATATTATAGTCAACATTGTATGAATAATAAAGCAGACATTATATTAACACTAACCAGAAGTAAAATTAACCATGATTCACTACAATAATTATAAAATATCAAATTAATGGTTTCTCTATGTAGATGATGACACTGATAATGATAGGAAATATTTGTCAGTGCGCATGACATAAATATATTACAAAACTTATCTATCAATGTATGATGTTATTTACATTATAATAACAAATAATCATTTTGATTTGCTTTGTTTTGTTTTGAACTGCCTTGTACAAACCTATATCATTATATTAAGAAGATTTTATTGTAAATATGATTGAATTAATATCATTATTGTTACTATTATAAGTAACTTTATTCTTATAAGTGTTATTATCATTATTATCATTATATAAGTAGAAGTAATAGTAGTGATAATAGTAGTAGTAGTTTTTATTATTTTTAACATTATTATCATTATTACTCTTATTATTATGTATTTGATATATAAAATGATAGCTGCAAATAAAACAATAGTAATGTGTTATATTTTCTTCAAGTCATTTACCCGTGTATGCGTGTTCAACTTCGCCTTGGGAAGTAATCGGTTCTACGGATATTCATGTGTCAAGTCTCCTGCTCATAGGCTATATTTCTATTTTTAGTCATTTACCCGTGTATAGGTGTGCGATTTCACCTGTCAAGAAATTATGGGTACTACGTTACGCAGATCTACATTCCGAGTATTCTGATCGTTTTGATGTCCTGGGTTAATTTCTGGTTGGATGCAGCAGCCGTGCCAGCTAGGATATCAGATGGACTCTTAACCGTGGTCACCATAACTACACAAAGTTCTGGTGTACGTGCTAATCTTTCACCAGTATCTTATATAAAGGTAATAACGGTTTAAGTATTTTTATTTTCATAATAATAATGACATTGTTTTTTTTTCAAAACTGAAATTATGTCGATAAGTATGACAATAAATATGATATTCAGAGTTTAAATTCTCAGGAGACTATATGGTATCGTTACAAATGAGATCAATGTAAGGCAATTTCTTTCATATGGAAAGGTTAATCATCATTAGAGACAATAACCCTTTCAGTAATGCTTACTAGAATCCTTATTAATTATTCTGAAACAAGCATTTTCTATGATAGGTTTATACAATAGACTATATTTCATATTTCAGATTTTATATCAATTGGTCTTTGTACCATTATCATGCAAAACAGTATCGCCTCGTTCATAAATGTTTCTAATAACTACTAACAACCCCGAAACCGCCAATATACAGTATGTCATAGTTGCAGAATGTTTAATGTTAGGACATATTTAAAGAAACACTGTATCGTCTTATGATATGACGAGGGGAAGAGCAAGGTTAAAAGTTCTCGTTTACCTAATTTTAGCTTTCCGGTGCCTTCATGTGCTACTGATGATTGCAAGGCGGTGACAATTGTTGTCTCCTCTTATCTATTATACTTATAATATGTATGCCTTATAGTATTTGTGTCCATGCTGCTTTGGTGGATGAGGCCATTTAATGCTCCGTCACCAGTTGGTTATATATTTTCTTATTGTATAGAGGTAAGATATCCAGCCATAATAACCTCTGATATTATAACAGTAGTTTGTTGAAATATTAGATACAGAGTAGTTCATACTGAGCGTTTATAATTTCAATTTTAATAGATGGCAGCAATAACTATCTAACCTCAGCACACTTGTTTCAAGGTTTCATACTTTATAGGCGATCGATGTGTAGATGGCTGTTTGTTTGGGCTTTGTGTTTGCTGCTCTTATTGAATTTGCATGCGTGAATGCTACAAGTAGAGCCTCCATAACCAAAAAGCACAATGAGAATACAACCACAAACGACGAGGATACAAACGGACAACCTCATGTTCCGGAGGTAAAATATATTTCATTGTTGTAGTATCACAACAAAACAACAGATTGTATCTAATTAAATTACAATTGTCAAGAGAAAGCTACCAATCACAAACGTTTTGTTACATTATCTTCATACTTTGATAACGATAATATGTAGAACACTGCAAACTACTTAAAAAAACATTTAGCATGCTGAAGTGATGTGTGCATATAGAGATTAGCATGGATGTGTTTCAAATTCTGAGTGAATGACCTCTCAAGGTTGTCCATATAATTTATTTCAGATTTTTGGAATTTTGGAATTAAATTGATAAACAAATAACATAACATCATTTGCCTATTGAATTATTGATCATTGCTTTTATAGTGTGCCATTCTATGAAATGTATAAAACTCTCTGAGTTTTATCATGTATATATCTTTATACCAACCTTCTTCATTGTCACCATATGGCTTTTATATTAACGTTACTACAAAATGGATATTTGTTCAATAACATTAAATTTAATCAAACTTGATTATTTATGAACATGAACAGATATACCTAACGTCCAAAATAGAGCTGAAATATTGTGCTTACCAGTGACGAAAATTGCTATCGACCGTATATAACACATTACATAATAGTATTATCTATACTTAAACCGAAACTGTGTTTAGTTTTAGCACTATTGCATGTATATACATTACACATTACTATTTTGTACACGTTACTCATTTTATTTTATTCAGATACAAGTTGAAGACTTTGCCGAATCAAAGATACCTTGTTTTAAGAACATGTCTGGAATGGATAGAGCTTGCTTACTTGATAAAAAAGCACGTGTTTTGTTTCCGACAACATTCCTGATATTCAACGTCATTTATTGGATGTTTTACTTTATATGGGAACCGGAACCCTTGGAAAATGCTTACAGTCAGCAATAGATCTGTTTTGTTTTTATATGACATACTAGTATATAAATACTGTTTTGGTCATAATCACTAGTATCAATTCAAGTATAAATAATCGGTTATGTATTTTCATGTATTCTCTCCTTCTGATCAACATCACAAACCTATTATTTGTCTATGGTGCTTTAATACATGTATTTATATGAAAATACTATTTGTTTTTCTACTAGAGAAAGTGCGTTCTTTTTATATGTGAATATATTAATGCAAAACAGTCAGCTATGTTTAATCTGAAGCTAGCTTGCGTCCTCACCACGCGTAGAATATCATAATTGTTAATTATTTGTAACTTAATGTTATATTACGAAATTTAATAAATGTCATTTTTTATGTTGACAATAAAAAACATTTGCTTATTTTTCAAAATCGGAAAATGTACATAGTCCATTTTTTTATGTACAACACCGCTATATGTTAAAAGTAAGAAATATTTCTAATACTGACAAAAAGTCGATATTAACTAACTAGAGAAGAGCTTTGTAAGATAATATTATCCGTTCTAATCTAATCTTATTTAAATTTACATAGGGTTCTATGTATGCTAAATTGAATTGAATATATATGTTTAACCAAACAAGCATTGTCAAAAATTTGATTTTAGAAATATGAAATCAAACGTTTTAAATCGAATTATCAACATTTTTATGCCTCTATACGTCTCACTACACAGTTACGCCCCTTTTTCGCAAGGTAACATGATTCTTACGCTAAAAAAAATCCTATGTAATTTGATTTTGAAATATTTTCAAAAAGTTCAAAGTGGTTGTGATTTCTTGCTGCAGATGAGTAGAGCAAAGGTTGGCATAGCATAAACTGATATAAGACATCACTGGTGTAAAAAAGTGACTTTCATAGGATTTCAACATATGCATGTTTTTATGAGCATTTGAGGACTTTTTTTTGGAAAAAACCTTCTGAGTGTCACTTCACTCTCTTTAAAAAAAATCAAGCTGATCATATTGTGTATTTTTATATGGGTATACATTCCTGTTATGAAAAACGAATACTTAAACAAAATTCTATGTGGAATTCATTTTTTTTTACCATGAAATTCTAGACCTTATTTTATATAGAACAAAGAACAAAATCAACTGTGTAGTGAGACCAATAGCATATAATATAATCATGTAACTTTTCTAAAAATATAAAAAATATCAATCCAAAAATGAATACAAAAGCATGCATTATTACTTGATATAATGTTGTATTTACATAAACTGTCAACTTTAACACATGTAATCATATATACACTTTTAACGGTGAAATATACTGATTAAAACTATACTGAACGGAACAGTTAAATCTCACATTTTGTATTTCCACTTTTTTTGTCAAAATATCAAGTAGTTAAATTAACTGTGCCTACGACATTTATTGTTAAATATGATATGTCATTGTGATCATTAATTTTCAAGATAATTGCTTTGATATTTTTTGAGAAAATGCATAAATGCCAGATGGCGGTTTAGATACATAAAATGTCGGATTGCGGGTTAGCTGTTCCGTTCAGTATGTATTATATTCGTTTCTGTTTTGTAGAATACTTTAGATAACCAAATGATTAATTCGAATTATATTTATCAACAAAAAAAACGAACTCAAGGTGAATACAAGACATTATAATGACTTGCAATAATCATCCACTCCACTCAACAACACTCCACTCCACTCCACTCCACTCAACTTCACATTTCTCTCCATATTCCACTCCATTTCATTCCACTTCACTCCATATTCCTCTCCACATTCCTCTTCACATTCCACTCCACTGAACTCGACTCGACTCGACTCGACTCGACTCCACTCCACTCCACTCCACTCCACTCCACTCAACTAAATTCAACTCATTTCCATTCCACTCTACATTCCTCTCAAAATTCGACTCCACTCCAATCCACTGCACTCCACTCCACATTCCTCACCATATTTTACTTCACTCCATTCCACTCCACATTCCTCTCCACATTCCACTTCACTCCACTCCATTTCACTCCACTCCACAAACCACTCCATTCCACTCAACTTCAATCCACATTCCTCTCCACATTCCACTCCACTTGGCTCACTCAACTCCACTCGACTCACTCCACTCCACTCACCATTCCTTTCCACATTCTACTCTATTTCACTCCACTCCACTCCAAATTCCTCTCAATATTCACTCAACTCCACTCCAGTACACTCCACTCCACTCACATTCCTCTCCGTATTCCACTCCACTCCACTCAACTCCATTCAACTCCACTCCACTCAACTCCACATACCTATCCACATTCCACAACACTTCATAAACCCCACAAACTCCAATCCACTCCACTTTCCACTACACTCTACTCCATTCGACTGACATTCCTCTCCACACTCCACTCCACTCCACTCCACTCCACTCCACTCCACTCCACTCCACTCCACTCCACTCCACTCCACTCCACTCCACTCCACTCCACTCCACTCCACTCCACTCCACTCCACTCCACTACACTCCACTACACTACACTACACTACACTCACATTCCTCTCCAAACTTCACTTTACTCCACTCACATACCTCTCCACACTCTACTCCACTCCACTAACTCCACTACACTCCACAACACTGCACTCCACTCCACTTCGTTCCACTTTCCTCTATATATCATTCCATTCAACTTAACTCCAATCCACATTCCTCTTCACATTCCACTCAACTCGGCTCACTCCACTCTACTCGACTCAGTCCACTCCACTTTACTTCACTTCACTCCACTCCACTAACTCCACTCTACTTCACTCCGCATTCCTTTCCATATACCACTCCATTCCACTCAACTCCAATCAACATTCCTCTACACATTCCACTCAACTCGACTCACTCCATTCTACGAGACTAACTTCACTCCACTCCACTCACTCCACTCCACTTCACTTCACTCCACTCACATTCCTTTCCACACTCCACTCCACTAACTTCGCTAAACTCCACTCCGCTCCACAACACTCCAATTTACTCCACATTCCTCTCCATATACCACTCCATTCCACTGAACTCCAATCCACATTCCTCTCCACATTCCACTCAACTCCGTTAACTACACTATACTCGACTCACTCCACTCTATTCAACTCCATTCCACATTTCTCTCCAAATTCTACTCCATTTCACTCCACTTTACTCCATATTCCTCTTCACATTACATTCCACTCCATTCCACTCCACTCCTATCCACTCCAATCATATTCCTCTCAACAATACACTCCACTCCACCAACTCCACTCCACTCGACTCTCCACTCCATTCCACTACATCCACTCCACTCCAATCCACCAATCCACTCCATTCCATATTTCTCTCCACATTCCACAACACTTCAATTCACTCCACTCAATTCTACCCCACTCCACTCCTCTCAATTCCATTCCACATTTCTCTCCACATTCCACATCACTCAAATTCACTCCACTCCACTTCACTCCTCCTAATGCCTCTCCACATTCCACAACACTCGACTTCACTCCACTCCACTCCACTCCACTCCACTCCACTCCACTCCACTCCACTCCAATCCATTCCATTCCACATTCCACAACACTCCACTTCACTCCACACACTCCACTCCACCCCACTCCACTTTCCACAGCACTCCACCCACACTCCACTCCATTCCAATTCACTCCATTCCACTCCACATTCCACTCCACACTTCACTCCACTCCAACCCACCTCACTCCACTCCTCTCCACATTCCACTTCACACTCTACTCCGCTCCAATCCATTTCCCAGTCAAGTCCAGTCTAGTCCAGTCCAGTCGCCTCCATACCACTTCATTCCATTCTACTCCACTCCACTCCAACCCACACCAGTCCACTCCAATCCGCTTCATTCCATTCCAATCAACTCTACCACACACTCCACTCCTGCCCACTCCACTCAACATCACACCACTCCACTACACTCCTTTCCACTCCATTCCACTCCACTCCAAGCCACTCCACTCCACTCCACATTCCTCTCCACACTCCACTCAACTCCACTCCATCCCTTCCCACCCGGTGTTTGCATATTATAATCCAAAACATGATTATACTGCAATGCACAAAGTGAAAAAAGAAAATAAAACATTTTTGTAATAATGAAACATTTTTATTTATTCATTATTTTTATATCAGTCTGTGCTTTTTTCATTCGCACCATAAACCGTCAGTCCACAAAGTTCCAAGGTGTCGTTCCCACGTTTATAGACTTTAACTTGAGTGGATAGGCGGGCCAAAGGCAACAGTGCAGTCACCTAGTATTCTGTTAACATTAACAAAATACATTGCCAAGATTCTTGGTGCCTTACCGAGATAAAGTTCAACGTAATCTAAACCATGGTCTAAAACAAACAAATAAAACATTTAAACAATGTATACCGTACCTCTACAGCATGGTTAAAATATACGTCATCAGTTTTAAGGTTCGATCAATCATTTGTCACGATGGTCTTTCTAAAACAATATCCGTTACTAGTTCTACCAACACATCTAATGATTTCGTCTTGAATATTGATTGGATAATATGGCTGTTTATTTATTTTGGTATATGCGATATAGTAGTAGAATATTACTGTATACGTAACGCAACAGCTAACCATCCACTTTCGTATTTGAACGTTTCTTCTTGAACTTATTGAGTATCGCTATTAGAGTTTGTATAGGAGATTAGAAGATAAAAGTATGATTTGGTTTTACATGAGCGAACTGTTCTTTCTTATTCAAGACCAAATTTCAAAAATATTGCTTGAACATTTCCTTAGAAAATACATTACAAGTCGGTGGCGAATTAGTTATTCCGTTCAGTACATGTTTTAGTTGACATGGTTGCTTAAGTGAAGCTACGTTGATGTTACCTTATAACAGTAATATGTATCAGTTAAAATGGTCAAGTCTATGAGTGGTGTCATTGTAATGATATCGACTGTGTTCTCCGCGGAAGATGACGAGGAGACGCTTAAGTGATTGATTCAAGTGGAAGTGGAGAGACAGACCGGAGAAAGACATGGTAGGGTTCAATTTGATATTGTTATTCCGCGAGATGTTATATAGAGTGTGACAAACTGCATTGTCCTTAACCTTTAACAACTTTTAGTCTGGCTTGATAACTTCATGTTATTGATACTTCTTTGTCTTTAACTCATTTAATTTTGTTCTGCTCTGTTAATATTGTTTTAGAGCATTAACCTGTCTGGTCGTAACAAAATGAACACTATTCCAGAATATCCAGATGAAAATCAACACACCGTACACGATTTCACAACACATACTCCTTAAGTCTTGGTCAATGGATTGCTTATCACGTTTGAGCATTTACCTCACGCTGGAGCCTTCCATTTAAGTCAACATAGAATGCGTATTCTTTAACAATGTATCTTATTTTCTCCTTTCTTCCTATATGAATCTGTTTTATTTCTATTTTGATTGCTTTATGTAAATATTTTGTTGTTGGGATTTTAATGTTGGATAGCTTTCGGTCCAACTCTTTTGTTATTTTATGTATGTAAGAAGCAATAACATATGTTTAAAGTAATTTAACCGGACCGCCAACTACATTGTATCATTAAACAAATTTAAGATTTTATATCCTCACCAAAAACAGATATGGTCATCCCAAGCTTACTCAATTCATCTTTAAAAAATACATATATAGGCAAACAGCTTAACAATATTCCAGTTTATCTGGGGCTTGAATTACCCTAACTTCACAAAAATTTATCTTCGATCTTTATATCAAACTTCTAAGTATATAAGACTTAGTGCATTAAATGTTTTTCAATATTCAAGCAACAAATAACCTCTCCAACAAACACTGATTTCTGTTAGTGTGTTACTTTGTACTGTTAAGAAAACAGCTACTTCGAATGACAGTTGCCAATTTACATTCGGATATCCTTTTAAAATCAACGCCCCTGGAGCCGATTACGTTAGTATCTAACAAAGATAACATAAAGTAATCGACGTAATAATTAACGTCACACCAAGAATATGACGTCATAACTATTACCACAGATACATAGTATTCTTGTAGGATGAAAAGTCATATAATTGAATTTGAAATGATGGTCAAGTAATAAATGCATTGGTGTCCAATATAGAGTTTGTGGGCATACATTATCTAGTACTCTATATCTTATCTGAAAACGAAAATTTGTATCGTTTTGATTAGCTATTTGTAAATCCGATACAAAATAAAGTTTCTTGTATCTTGTGTGCCTGGATGACCACCTAGCTAAGGCTCGTTTAAAACCAACCTATGCTATCAACTGACATGTTAACATGTTAGGTCTTACTCTAACTGACTATCCCACCATCCTACCAAAGAGGCTTCAAGCTATTTTCGCTGATTTGTCAATTCTTTACTACCAGACTATGGGTCAGTTTCTTAATTACAACGTCTATTAAACATGCCCATAACCTATCGCAAAACCTACATGTCATCTCTACATCATGATAAATCTAAGGCTATATTTTATCATAACATATCCATCTGTCCGACATTTTATCTCCATTAGCCTGCCATATATCACGTCATTAAGTGACATGGTTGACCTTTGATGTATACAATCAATTGCTTAACTCTTCGCAAACTCCATTTTAAAATATTAACACAATTTAAATGTTTTATACATTATAAGAAGTTTTAACTATCATAATACATGTATAACAATAGCCCGCATGTTCCCCTTCCCCTTCTCCATTTTATTTCAATCTGTTTTGTATCGAAAATTATCAGTTTCAAATTTTGTTCGTACCCGAATGGGCCAATATCTTCCAAGGCCTTTCATTTTGTCTATTTCTGTTTTGTTTCTATCTTGTTAACGCTAAAATGTGATATCGTGATCCAAAATGACAGATTTATTATTGCCAACATGAATCCTTTTTCAACCACATGTTTTATCCCCGAAAATTTATATGCAATGTCTGTAAATCATGCTGTTATATCAAATGAAAATACATTGCAATCACCATTCTTACCCTTGAATGTAGTCATATGACAAAACAATGCCCTTAGACAGAAGTAGTTGTGGTGGTCTAGTGGTTAGCATGCTTGTTTCAAGACCAAGATATCTCCGTTTCGATTCCCGGTGGGGTTTTCTCCGGGTTCTGTTTGCCAACCGCACTCCCATAGTGCATCATTCTGGCAAGGTACTGTGAAAGAATGCAATCCTTCGAAGTAAATTTAAGTTATCGGTCACGTGTTCTGTGAGAACCATATCCAGTGCATATTAAATATCTCAATAAACGTCTATGTTGATCGCTGATTCAAATTCGGATGGGAATTTAAGTATCGGTCCCCTGTACTGGAAGAACCATACTCAGTACACGTAAATATATCAATAAACTTCTTTGTTGATCTGTGATTCAAATGCCCATCAAACCTCCTTCGATATATGAGGCTTTCGATAAAAACAAGTTCATCCATTCTTAGAAGTAAAAATAGAAAGAAGGAAGAAAAGACAGTTTACCTAAAATTTATTAGGTATCTGATATATTTCCGTGATACTTGAAAAAGAATCTCGAAAGTGTGGCAAAAACTGCAGGAATAAGTCAGTGATATTTGTTGTAAAACACTTAATGCTAAGGTTTTGGTTAACAAAGTGTTTAAACTTGTTTTTATAAAAGGTATCCATTATGTAGTCTATATAAAAATAAAAAAAAATGATAAAGTACGATCCAAACAGGTTCAGAGTTTAAGCAATGTTCCATTTGTGCCGATCGATAAGATGGCTGATGCAATATTAGGAAATATTGAATAGCTGACAGTTCTAACAAGACATGCTCTACTAAAACTGTTTCTGAAGTATACCATGATGGCAATTTAAATCCCTTATCATTTTCAAACTCGACAAACCCTATTATAGGGTAGTTATTAATTCAAAAATGTATAGAAATGTTCACTAGACCCTGTAGAAGATTTTGTTTATAGAAAAATATGAAACCACGAAACATAGAACTTCAATCATTTATTAAAGTGACATTTGCCATGACACTAGTGAAATCAAACACAATGCTAAAATTAATTTTATGAAAGGAATGTCTTAAACTAACTTATGTGAAAATTGAGCAGAAAAATAACAACAGTTTTTCTTTCTTTTTTTCTAATTTAAATGACCTTGGATTTAAAATGATATGAATTAACTCAAACTGAATCCCAATGTTTTCTATTCATTTATAATAAGGGTCTGATTGTCACGATTAGAAAAAAAAACACTTCTTAATAGAAACGTGAACTGTTTTCTCTAGATCTATTAACAGTGACTTTGATCTGAGTAAATAAAAATGTAATTCAATGCGTTTATTCCTGTAAGAAACATATCTTGAGGCAAACAAAAAGTGTTAGGCAAACCTAGGCAAAAAGAACATATTTGTCTATCCAACGACTTGCTGGCTCACAACAGTCAGTTATTAAATAGTCCGATCACCTGACATTTAGTTGCAGTGACCTTGATATAAGTAAATAAAAACGTATTTCAATGGTTCTTGTTTCTGTAAGAAACCTACTAAAAAGATATTAAGATACCTTAAGGCAAACATAAAGTATCAGCTGAAGGAAAAGAGAACACATTTACAAAAATCCCGATCATTTTTACGTGTTTAAAGATGTTTCTTTATTTAACAAAATACTCAAAATACCAAGAGAGAAACATGAGTAAGAGAATAAATACGCATGACTTTGATATTTATCCCTAAATATGACCTTGAACTTATTCCCATTATGGTCCAACTGGTTAGACCATGGGTACAGATGCACAAAGTATGACCAGACAAGAACTTATGTTCTCGATTAGATTATTAAACTATTTTCAGATTTGATATTAAGCGAAAAAAGTAATGCTATTATTATCAGTCGTATGTAACTCCCATGTATCAAATGCAAAAACGTCCTCTGATGGTTGTAAAGATATGACTAGGACAGAGAAATGAATCTGGGACAAGTAGATAGTCGGTCAGAATTATAGAGCTTTGGCCGGACATCGAGCCATCCTGACCTATAGCCATCATTTCCTGTCTGATTACACCGGAAGAAGACTAACAACCTATTGCACGTTTGATAATAAACTGTTATACATATATATTTACCTAAAAAGTATTTGCACGCTTTTTATCTATTTTGATTGATGTTCAACGCAATGTTCAATACATTTCAGGTTTACAACGGTAAATTGTATTATTCATTACTGATATTGCATAAATAAAGTGTTTTAGATCAAACTAAATAACTGGTTTCATAAAGGTTACCCATAACAATAATCAGAGTTATTTGAAGTTCTGAGACATGGGAAAACAATGATGAAGAAGAAATGAAATGATAACGTTTCTGTCAATTGTAGCCCTGAATGTGGTTTTCTATATGTAAGAAACGGATGATCCAGGTGCGTATTAAAACGTGTACAGTACACATATTATTGCATAGTATGAGTTTTGTGGCGTCTCTATATGATGTCGATACTAAAATATAATTATGTAGCATACTGTATGCTTTCGTAATACGATTTTATACTATCTTTGATTTTAGAATGTAAACAAACATGATGCCATGTTTTGTCACACGTTTCATGTACCACTAAACTGACAGGGCTATAAATAATATTTCTATCGAAAAGGAAGAAGATGCCCATACAAATATTTAAAGTGATAACATCAGATAACAATAGATTGCTAGTACAAGCATATTGGACTTTAGAAGCGGCGTTAAAATATTTGTGTGTTATTTATGAACATTTTTAAGGGTTGGAGAAATGTTTTATCTGGGGGATGGTTGGCATATTCTTAATATTAACTACCATACATATTGTATGGTGTGTGATTCACTAATAGTATTCACTGTAGATGTATAAGGTAAGAATTAAGAAAACAGTTTCCTACTTAAATGCAAAATGAACGGAAAACAAATGAACATGTATACGTAATTTTACAATAACAATATTAAATTGATCATGAAGTGTTACAATTTGCAATCAGTAAAGTCTGATTCCAATATGTAAACGAACGACTAACGATTAAATGTAAAGTTAATGAAAAACGAAAATGCACAGGATAAACATTTTAGGCTAATGCGTACAGGCACAAACTATCAATATGAAGAGCAATGACCGCGCGTGGAGCGCTTGGTCTAGTGGCAGAGAGCATCGCACCCATTGCCACGGCTATATGGAGTCCAATTAAGCAATACACTTTATTCTATTTAGTGCGAGTTCTATACAAAAATACATCGAGCGTAATATGTTTAAACTGCAATAATTTGTTTTACAATCGAAGTAAAATAGATACGTTTAAAAAGACTATCCATAATACAATTATTTACGGCACATAAAGCAAAGCCAAAGGTTAATGACAACCGAGTCACAAATCAAAACCGCAGGTTTTGTTCAAACATATATAAAATATAGTTCATTGTATAACATACTTTGAAATAGCTCAAATTGTTATTACAAATATACATGTACATTCAATGATGGATATACTTACTGATTTCATTATAAAGATTCAGTTGTTATCCTAGCAAGTTTCATACAATTTCAACCATAGGCTGTAGAGAAATAGAGCGGAGACGAATTTGGTCACAGACAGAATGAAAGGGCTATGACTCCGTTCCGTGAAAAATCATCGAATCGGAACACAAACATAGCAAGTTTTATAAAATGCCAACTTGAGGTTGTAGGGAAATAGCGCGGACAATAATTTGGTCACAGACAGAATCAAAGGGCCATAATTCCGAGAAAAGTCATCGAACCTATACACAAAGACAATATGCGCATCTGCACTTGTTAATGATGCATTCTAGCAAATATCATGAAATTCCAACAAGATGTTGTAGAGAAAAAGCGCGGAAAAGAATTTGGTCACAGACTCAATTAAAGGGCCATAATTCCATGCAAAATCATCAAACCGGAACACAAAGACAATATGCGCATCTCCACTTGGTAGTGATGCATCCTAGCAAGTTTTATAAAATTCCAACCGGATGTTGAAGAGAAATAGCCAAGACAATAACTTGGGGACGGACGGACGCACGTACGCACGCACGCACGGACGAAGCGGCGACTATATTCACATGCACGTGCGCAAGAAGTATTCCGTAATAAAATCTTAAATAATTAAACCAAATATATACATGTATACTTTTGCAGTTTGATAATATGTTTTTCAGTTTAAACTGTAAAATTACATATTCATCCTCTGCATAAGTTATTGAATCAATTTTGTCTCGAAGACTTGAGAATGGTTGTATGCATCAAAAATCAGGTTTAAGTTCTCTGGCTGCAGTAGTTCTTCGTTTGAAATTGTATGTTTAGCTCAGCTGTTTTCGGACAAGCGACATACTATTTCGAAAATAAAACACCGCGCTAGGCTTCCACGTGGCTCTATCCTTATACCTCTGCTGTTTTTGTTATTTATATTACTCACTAATTCATATGCAGATGATACTACAATTTATAATGTTCAATCTGATAACTTAAAGGCAAATCGCAAACGAAATTTATAATGTTCGCTTAATTATCGTTTAAACTGGTGTAGTTGAGATAACAGAATGTTATAAACAAGTCAACAATGCAAAAAGCGTATAGACATGAATGATATTTTAGTTATGCTTACATATAACATTTAGCTGTCAGTAACAGCAGGTGGTATAAATATCGACAACACCATGCAATGGAATACACATTGTCGGTTTGTACACCTGTTTGTGGTATACCGTCACATTTAGGAATTGAACACAGTTTATCGTATTATAATGAATATAAAATGTATTATCTAATCTAAACTTCTGCTGAACTATATGGCGTTCATCTTCTATAATGATACATATGAAATTACAAAGTTGAAGGACTTGTATAACAAGTTATATAAAAAGGTTTATTATGTTAGTCTAAAAAACGCACGTATATCTTAATAGCTGTCTTTTGAGCAAACTGTTTATTATCAACAGGTTAATGTACTACATAAATGATGGAATGTCACCATATTTAAAGAATTGTTTTCAATGAGATAAATGACGAGCAAGAAGCATTAATACACTTGAAGTCAATGTCAAACCGAAACTGTATAATATCAAAACCTAATAATTATCATATTTTGGAACAAATTAAAAATGCCGTTTCTTAATCATATTCAGAAATGTATTCCTGACTATGATAAAATGCAAATTAGTTTACATAAAGTGTCGTTAATGAAAATAACAACTAGCGTTTATTGGTAAATATGTCTTTCCAGTTTGTGGTTTGTTTTTGTTTTATTTTGTTTGTTTTTTATTTTAATTTACTTTTGTTGTATAACATCAATATTTTGTATATCTTTGATAAAAAATCATGTAATATTATGTACTTTGTGATATAATTAACATATTCTAAGACGGCCTCAAGAAAGATTACATTTGTTAATTGGTTGACTCGCTATCAATAAAGAACGTATTTATCTCCTTACTTATTTTATATGCTATATTGACTAAACTTCATTTAACCTTCATATCATATACAAACAATGTATGTAGCTCTAAAACCTGATGTTAACGTTTGTTTACCCTGTGTTTTTCTTTTGTTACATTTTTTTAAATCTGTATTGATTTTTCTCAATAGAATTTATTTTGTAAACTATTCCCCATTATGCTAACATCAATTTATATTAGTCTCTGACTTTGACCTACTTGGCAAAGGTGATAAAAGTATTTTGATTATCCCCACCTTTTTTATTTGACACTTAGATACTTCTGCTATGATGACTTTTCTATAAACACTTATATATATCATATGTATCACAAAATATAATATATTAACAGTTCAATAGTTAATTTAGTCTCTAAAACCTTAGCTTAAAGTGGTTTATTTAGTTTAATTTGTTTTTATTGATTTTTGCAAACTTAACGCCAGATTAACACCACGTACCTTGACCTATTTTTTAAATTTGATTTATAACAATTACATTATTTTAACTACAACCTAAAACATTATATCAAATATACAGCAACATTTTAATATCATAATCAACAAACAAAACATAAAATCAGATTATTTATGCTATACATGCGGCTGGTATAAATATATATTTATTTACCATTCTTGATACTTCTGTAGCCCTAACTATACTAATATTAACGTACTTATGCTATGCATGTGGTTTGTAGAAATATGTTTACAATTCCAGGTTCCACTGTAAGTACGTTGAGTGAAAATGGGTAGCCATAACTCAAAAGGTGAGAGATTTTGATTTTCTAAATTCGCTGTAAATCTTTAAAAGTGAAATTAAATTGAACAGTGAAAAATTTATGTACAACATCTAATTATCATTTATAGTTAAAATACAAATGGTTATTAATTTTAAATCCGTCCAAACGACAAATATACATTTTAATCGGAAACAGAATTGATTATATCACACGCACTTGATGACATCCTCCATCTCGACATTCGGATTCTTTCCCAGATAAATCAAATCAGTAATACTGTTATCAAATTGAAGGAAATTGAAGTCACGTGATTCATATGATACGTCTTCAAAATAATCTATTTCAATTGGTCCTGAACCTATAAAACCCAACACAGTAATATGACAACCCAACATACTGATTATGAAACCCAACATGATTAAGAGACAACCAAACACAATGCTATAACAACTCAATACAATGAATTGAATACCAACACAGCGATATTACAACCAGTACAATGTTTCTACAATCCAAAATTATTACATGACTATAAAACATAATGTTAATACGACCCAGCATAATGCTATGTCCACCAAACACTATGTTTATTTTACCCAACACAATGTTAAGACAAACCAACATAATGACCACCTAACCAAAGAAAATGAAATGACAATCCATTATAACAATACAATGACCCATTAAGATGTCAATGCTGACATAAGACAGCTCTGGCGTTCATAGATATGTTTAGCATAAAACTATTATATATAATATTTGTATAGCGTTTATGGTGATTAATGATGTGATATTGAAGTTAACGCTTTGAATGTGTTACACTAACTAGTATTATCATAAGTATTGACCTGACACTCGTGAATATTCCGTGTATATCCGTAAATTAATTTTCTGTGTCCGACGTTAATAGTGGTATTGCTGTTGATAAACCTATACCAATACATTATTAACTCGGCATCATATCACATGAATAGCTGCACAGAGGAGGCGTTTAAACGCCCGGACATATTGGCGAAGATTAATGAGTGCCGGGTAAAAATATGTGCTTACAGACATTAACGTAATTAAGCACTGTCATGGTAGTAAAAGTTCAATTTTATTTTAGTCATTTTTGTATCATCACTAGAAAACGAAATACTATACGGTGTTTTGAAAAAAAATCAAGAATACGTGTATAATGATTGTATTAAAGTTGTTATGCTGGCTGTGTTGTTTAATGGAACTTCTTCATTTTGACATATATTAAATGGTGCGTATAACGGTATGCATGTCCCATGTGCATAATTTTATGTTGTTTTGCATATATCAATGAAAGTAAAGTGATGCTTGTATTTATGATCATATTGATAAATCATACAATTTTGTTTATAATTGTCAAACAATTTCAAATTTGATTGATATGGTACTAAAATTTGTTTCATACTATGATAGTATCGTTTGTTACATTATTTTGCTTTGTGTTTGTAGCACTCAAATCTGAAAAATAGTCATTTTCGTGGTACAGCATAACCCTAAATGGTTATATGAATGAGTAAGGTTTTTCAAGGTCGTGACAAAAGCAGGTATTAAGAGATCAAATATATAAATGCGGTATCGAAGGTATTGTTTTAACATATGGAAACTACGTTAACTACAGTATAATATCCTTATATAAGCATTGGTATAATAAGATTGTTCAGCATAATGACATGCAGATATATCCTCATAGATATATACTTTTGGTCAAATTGAATATAAAGATACCAGTTTCTGAAAACTTGACAAAGTATGATGAAATATAATTAGCAAGTTATTTATATCTGCATTGTATAGTTTACAACGAAGTGTAATCGGTTTGATATTTCAGTAGCATTTTCCATTTCGTTTAACTAGAAAATTGGTGGTGCTATTTGTGATTAACGTGACAGGCACAGCTGCATTCAGTTGTGAGTAATGTTTGAATTATGTGTAATTTCTTGAAAACTGTAGCTGAATAAACTCTATGTTATGTGAAAAAAAATATACATCTGTATCCACAGAAACTCCAAAGGTTCCGCTCAACACTCCAAAAGTTTCTAAAACAGGTATTAGTAAATATTTTATATACAATTTATGTTTAGGAATATTAAGCATGACCATTGCTTTTTTGCGTTATATGTGTGTGTGCAATGGCTTCATAATAGAAATGTACACAGTGCTTATTTAAAAAAATATTTTATTTATATTAACAAACTATTTTTCGTCACAAATTATGCTTATGATACGCTTTTATTTTATGACTGATAGCACAAATTTTAATAATTGAAAGTTACCCATTCTTCCCTGTAAAAACACAGATATCGCTTTCCGGTATGTCATTTGTGTATCCAACCATGGCAATGTTGTTTGATTCATGTTCGATAAATTTTCGGCCAATTTGACAACCGAAGTCCCGAACAATGTATTATATTCATCTATTACCTAGCTGTGTATTTTTAGCTTTGGTTACGATTTTGGGACTAGTTTTCTATCCTAATATTGCTGGTATTTCATCAGGATGGAGTCGTTTTCGGTGCACCATACATGGGTTTCGATTTTTATGTTTGCCTGAACATTTTTATGGATAAGTTCGACAAAATCAGTTCCACCAATTAAACCTCATATTGT
The DNA here is from genome assembly GCA_029582155.1 of Panopea generosa. Lineage (NCBI taxonomy): Eukaryota > Metazoa > Mollusca > Bivalvia > Adapedonta > Hiatellidae > Panopea > Panopea generosa. The sequence goes on from CM055904.1 coordinate 68,879,382, forward strand.
TTTATAGTCTGCGTTATGGAATTTGAACAAAAGAAGCTTATCTTTCATTACTCTGTTTTTCATTTCAAGGTTGCTTATAACCTCATGGTTTATTCGATTTCGAACTCCATTTGTTTAGCAAAATCAAAACAATGGTTTTGAAGTAACACTATCGACTTATTTCCTTATTTATCATTCTGTGCTTCAATTATAATACTAGAGTTTCAAATTCGTTCATTTTTATCGTTACCGTTTCTTTTTATACGAATGCATATTGTCTTATTGCATTTGATCTGCCTTTGTCCATATGGCTATCATGTCTCTGGTTATTTGTTTGTAAGTGTGTTAATATTGTTATTGTTGGTTTTGGTCAATTAACATTTCGTTCCGGAGTGATTGTAGCGTTCTTAATGTTTTACGATTCTTCGTAAAAATTCTTAATATACTTCTCCCACAACAAATACTAGAGCATTTATTCAACTTTGGACACTAATTATTCCTCTGTTCCTAATTATTTTTGTTCCATTGAATCACCATTTTATTGTATTACTTATTATATTTGATTACTACTATTTCAACAGAGCCCGATGGTAGTGATGGTGCTGTGGGTGGGGCAAAACCGAGGACATTACCCCATCTGCATCGACACCTTTACTTTTACAAGGGTCAGCACAATTAGCCAGACTAGACAGAAAATCTACAAGTATGTTTGCCTTATTAAAATGCATCGATATAATTAAACCATAAAGCGTTTTTACTCGACATCTTAATACAGGAACGTATAACGTTTGGAAATGTTAATTTAAAAATCTTAGTGTTATCGACTAGGTACATGTTTCTTCTTATAAACTATTTATTTATACTTTTAAAACAAGACTTAGCTGACACATATTACTTAAGCTAGACAGGATGGTAATATAAATATACGATATGCTAAATTATATTGTAAAGTAGTAGATATTATGATGTACATAGGTTGATTATGAATATTGATCAAAAGACATACCTAATAAAACGAATATTGTACCATAGTCTCTAAGGATAGTCATTTGATAATCAGTAAGAAATTAATGTCCCTATGAAAAAGAATTATTAAAGCAAATATACGTAATAGCAATGTCCTTGAAACCAATATATGCCAACGATCATATGGACTATTATTATAAAAACAAGTGTATGTAATACAAAACCAATCTTCTATAGACCATTGTTATGAAGGTAAGCTAATATTATTTTTTCTGATAACCAATATAACTCCAATGTCAAAGTATAATATTAATATTAAAAACTAATATGCAGACATAGGTGAAACTTATAATATATGGCTGTAGCTGCAAGACTTTCACAAACAGTACACGCCCTAAATGGAAACTTCATGGCCGAGTGGTTTAAGGCGCCGTCTCAATATCACTTACTTCTCACCGCTAAGGTCCTAGGCTCGAGTTTTGATTGCTCCAAAAACTGTTTTTGAGAAAGTTAGCCAGATATTTGCGTAAGGACGGTAGTTCTACCCAGATTCATTCTGAGGTCTGCATCTATCATAGCAACTTCAAATGCCATATCTAACCTGAAATGGGTTTGGAATGGCATTAAACCCCATTAAAAAATACCCTAGGTGATTTCTTAAAAGTATATATATGGTTTCGTGTATTTCATTTCATCTTGACTATCTTAATCATTTAAATAAGATGATCTCTTCAGTGATCTTTTGCCGTTTTTATAAAGAAAATAGACTTTAAAGAAAAAAAACTTATAAAACATATTCCGTTGGAGATTAGACACGCACATATATATCTACATACAGCACAGTGAACACTATATTTTAACATAGAACAATCAACATTTTAACTACGAGTATATATTCAGAATTAATCACGGAATACTGGAAACACAATTATTAATCGGAAACGCTAATTAATCATCCTTGTCTTGAGCGTTTGACGTGCTCTCGTCCCTTTGCTGACCTATCGTCTCGATGACAGGAACTGACGTGACGTAAAACTGTTAAATACGTGCTCACGATGATCTCCGCGTTGACGTCCGCGTTCGGGCTGGTATGATGACGTTGATGCACCACGTGCCGGCTGTGTAAGGCGACGGGCAGCAAATAAGGTGACTGCGGACCTCAGAGTTTCGAGTGACTCCGCGTTCAAACCAGAAGTGTTTTTTTGCAATGCACGAAAAATCCTCGACGTTGACGTGTCAATATCTCTATTTTCCAGAATGGTCGCATATTCGTCCTGAACATATTTGCATTAAGCATGGCAAATAACAAACAACTGGTCCAATGTCTCTTGCGTAATGTTCGACCCCTGGTTCGATTGTTGAAAGTAACCTAGCCGTCGTTTCACTGTAACGGCTACACTTTGACAGTATATTCAACATTGGAACATCCGATCGTTTAATTACTTGACGGGCTTCGTTGAGTCTTAGCTCCGTCGGCAGCTTAATCTGTGCCAGAATGTCCTTAATTGTGGCGAAATCCTCCTGGATATTATAAACAGACCCGGTGGCAACATATTGTGCGGAACCGTTAGCCAACACGTGGCTGACATGTGGGTTGTCGTCTGCCAAAATGCACCATTCATTTGGACATTAATTCGCTTGGTTTGAGGAAACGTCAAGCCTCTGAAGCGCTTAATCCAATCTATGTTCAATGCCATTAATCCTGTCATGCACATATTCTTTTATTTCACGGAACTGATCCTACATTTGATACTTTCGATAATTTCTTATCAGACATGAAAAAACATGTCCTCTCTCGGGAGTGAACAAGAAGAGAACGCTATTACGTCATAAATGACGAAAGTTTCTGACGTAGCGGTCACATGCCTACTAATAATATCAAGAAAGGTATTTCAAGTAATAATTTTAAATAGACAGATATGGTGACGTTGTACTTTTTTGATATGAAAATAAACATAGCATTATTTAAAACGATATGCTTATATTTTACGTTTTAAACTATGACTATATTAGATATTAGTTTATTCTATAAATATATTAGTTATATTATATTTATAACAGATACAGGCAACTTTCAGAGAACGGTATGTATATATTTCAGCGTAGTTTAATTCTGCTAAAATTTGAAATAACGAAGCGATGGTTTTGTTCCAATTTGTTCATTATTTTTACATAATCAGCAATGTTTGGTTATTATGTTAAAATAACCTTTTAGTTCTATATTATAAGAATACTGTATTTCGGCGTGAAAATATCTTTTACAAACGTAATATCTTGAAGATATGAAATAATTAGAAGCTTAGAATGTTAGCTGTAGTTTTATGAGTGTAAGAAAGTTTGAACTTGTAATAAAAACAAGCTTATGCCGAGTATTTATTTATTTTTGTCACAAGCCAAAATACAGCTAACATTCTAAGCTACAATCCATGTATTTAATTAATCAGGAAACATGACTAATTAACTCCATTTTTCGTTTAAAAGGTGAAAATTATATTTTGTCATCGTATTTTCACTTTTACAAAATACGGCAGTTAGCGGATGAATTGTATGTACAACATCGCATGCTGGCGAATCATAGCTAACAAAGAAATAGTTCGATGATCGAACCAAATATTATTCGAGAAATATAATCAAATACCTTTTGTAAATAAATACTATGACATATCTCTATATACCAAGTATATTTATTATTCAATAGAAGACAATGCCTGCTATCCCACGGATTCAAACGAATTCTCACACCATTCTTACGTTAATGCTTTATAAATTTGAGGTTGTAAAGCGGGATAAAGATACTGCGATGATAACTGCTGCCATTGACTTCGGTACAACATACAGTGGATTTGCTTTCTCCTTCAATGACGAACCAGAAAAAGTGTACACCAAATACTGGGACAAAACGCATATAAAGGTAAGGCTGTGTCAGAGATAAAACACTTTTTATTATAGAATATGTGTTTTCTCTATATTTAAAGAATACAATGAAAGACTGACTTGAAATAACTTCCACTATAGATGAAAGGCATGTTGGAAAAACTGTATTCACTTTCATTCAAACATCAATTTTCAACTATTATCTCAAAACCTAACGTTAACATATAAATAAAATGTCATAGAATACATACACACTCATAATTCTTTGGACTTTTAGTATACCATAGCGATAAAATACAGAATAAAATGTAATGTTACAATATTTGTGATATATTAGTGAGAAAACGTGAAATGTCATGATGTTTTCTATCCATTTGCAAAAATATATGACATATAAAAGGACTGTAGACAAACATATACTAAGGTATTTGAATTTCATAGCTGTCTCAATTTGAACATGACTAAAGTATCTGAAGATAAAGATAAGAAAAAAAAAAATTCTTTATGAATGACATTTTCGTAAATTCTCATGGCCTTCGATGATGCATTTATACTGATTGATACCTCTTTTAACGTTACTAAATCGTGTTTAAATATATGTTTACTGTTCAGTAAGTCTAATATACAAACTAGCTGCTCCGCTTACGGAAATTATCGTAAAATTTTCGATTCAAGCGAATATGTATACACGGCCAATTTCACCATCCTTCAATATGAGAACGGTAGCTAGATATATGTACAGTAGAACGGTAGAATAACTAGCAAAATACTATATTCAAATTGAACCTGTACGAGAACTAGCAAAATAGAATATCAAATACGAAACTTTAGAAAAATTTACACATACAATGTTCAATATGAAACCGTAGAAGAACTAGCAAAATACAATTTTCAATATGAAACAGTAGAAAAACTAGCAAAATACGGTATTCAAATTGAAACTGTATGAGAACTAGTAAAAGAAATCCAATATGAAACTGTAGAAAAACTAACACATATAATATTTAATATGACACCGAAGAAGAACTAGCACAATGCAATATTTAATATGAAACTGTATATATACAATAAAAAAAAGTATTCATTATGAAACCGTAGACAAACTTGCATAAATCTATGTCCTGTATGGGTTAGTAGTGGTCAGTTTATTACTGTAAAACTTCTAATTTTCAATACCATTGCTAGTCAATAGGATTTCAACAACACATTAATTATTTCAATATCATATTGTAAACACGTTGTATTTAATAGCCCGTCTCTGTCGATCAATAAAGAGCACTCGATAAACGAGACATCCTCTTGATAATTAATTTTTTATCTATTTTATTTGGTAATCAACTGTGTTAGTAGTTCACTTCTGATTGCTGAAATTACATTCTTAGGTTTGACAGTCTATTTCATTTTTTATTAATTTCTTGCCATTGCAAATCAACATTCTTATGTTAAAATAAAATTAAGTAGTTAAGTTCAACAGTTTGTATCAGCTAACCAAAATTAAATCGCATTAACATACATAAATAATTTAAGAATTTACACCAATATCGTATTCTATTTTATCAATTAGCTGTATGGCAACAAAGATAAAACTCATATGATATGAAACAAGCTGGACAAATATGGACCAAACTTGAATACTTACCAATAAAGAGAAGTGATTTTATGCTGTTTTTTTAAATAATCAGAGACAATATTACACGGGATGTAAATGAACAAAAAATCGTTTAACTACATACCTGTGATTTAACATGTAGTTAACCATAATAGTGTGTGAGGTTCTCAGGTTCGTTCTTGTTTCGAGAACTATTTTGGTCGGAAGATGTCAATGTCACTTAGCGTCCAGATCATTTTGATCTGATCATAATTGTATTTTTCATAGACTTTTAAATTATATGCCAAATTCTTTTGAATTAAGCTGCCCTTGATCTTTTCGAGTTGTCTGTAATCATAATCACTGTTCATGCGGTAGCGCGTCAATTAATATGTTTAACAATTTATGATCCCTTATGAAGGCCAGACGGGATTGGTAGGATGAGAATTTCACAATAATCTGACGTGATCGTTTGCCTTGCTTATCAGGTTTACCATGGCCAGTATCTTCATCCGACTTTTCTGAGAAGTTGCTTATACGCAAACATGATATCCGGCTGTACTGCTCTTGGTCGTTCTGGGAGTATCTTAAGTGATTTATTTCAATTTAGAGGTATGAATATGCTTCGCGAAGCTGTTCAATCTAAACTTCCAGTGGTGCTATTTTCGCGATGGATGTTACATTTTAAAAGTTCATTCATGATAACAATTATTCTTTCAATTTCACCATTAGAAAGAATAGAATGAGCTGCTTGTAGTAATATCTGGCTCTGAACATTGTACATCATCATTTCGTCTGATTCAATTTTACTTAAAATTATTTTAGCGTCGCACCTGTGCTCGCTGCCAGATAGCGATTATGTCTCAGATTGAACTTCTTTTCAAGATTTTCAGCTAAATTTGTAGGAGAAATCTGTTTTCTTTTATATATTTTCAGGATTGTTTGCCGTGTCACAATATCAGCATCGTCAGATTTATGGAACGTGCATATATGTTAATATTCAACATTTCAGTATCAAAGTTCATATCTTCCATATAAATCATAATCCATTCAATCCTTCCAATGTTGGTTTCAACGCATATTTGTCACCAGCCTTTGTTTGACTTTCTCAAACCGGAACCGCTCACTCGGGTTTAATTGATGATGCCGAAAAGTATATGACCGTTTACGTATATATCTGAGATTATGTTATACTAAATCATTTAAGGGTCAGGTCTAATTGAAATTTCAGCGATAATAGTGAGTTTAAAGGCATTTTGACAACGGTGAGTTGCACCAGATATGATCCAGATAGCCACAAGTTATACTAAATATTACAATTCTTTCAGTTTTGTTGTTGAATTAAAAGTGCAAAACTGACTTGTTATGCGGCTTTTGGAACATAATCATCACAACTACGTGTATCTTTAATATGCTTAACTATCGCTGATCATATTGCGTAACATTCAACTTTAGTTTACAACACGATGCGGACACAAAGTTGGTAGTTTCCGAAACATATGTAATAGTCAATATCGGTAAGCGGTTACTCAAACTTACATTCCAGACTCCTACTGAAATACTGATGACACCGAGTAAGAAATTCCATTCGTTCGGTGAAGATGCAAGACGGCAATACAGTGAACTAATTCTTGCAAACGAACATCGCAAATGGTATCTGTTTCGACGTTTTAAAATGAAGCTGTTTGTGAAAGATCAGGTAAACTATTCGTTCTCCTTAATCAACAGTTCATATTCCAAAGATAAGTTACCCTCGAACATTCAATACGGTACTTCAGAGTGTTTGCTTATACAATAGTGTAAGATAGGGTTGCCTCTGTTTCTATCGAATATATTTGAAATTTCAACGAGTTTTGATTTTAATATTAATTTAGTAACAGCTACTATACGGACTGATATGGTTTGGTCTACAGATTCAACATTTGTGTTGACATGAAATGAAAAAAATGAAATTATTTTCATCCTGAAGCATATGTTGCTTTTATTTGTTATTAAAGAATATGTCAGATAATGAGTATTTCGTTTTAGTTATCACGTCTAAGAGCTAAAGTTGTTTAGTTATACAAAAGAAATTTCCACATCGTAATCCATTGTTTTTTTAAATGATGTTATAAACTATTAAAATACAATACCGTACAGATAACTTAGTATATGTAAACACTGGTTACAACAAGATAAAGTTACATTATAAAAATGTCCTTTTAATGTTCGCAATAATATATTTAAATACTTATTTACTGACTCTTCATAAAATATATATTTATATCAAACAATGAGGTGTTGACAAAACAATTACACGTTAATAGTACTGAAAGTGATATTGTATTCAAGATATTCATGTTTAATAACCGTTTTGTTTGTATTGTGTGTTTTTCGTGTGTATTTTCTATTTGTATTCGTTTGTATTTTGTATTGATTGAAATAGAATATCGTTAAACCGACCCCAGTGAGAGTGAGATGTGTTGAATGTTTCATTTTCCCTCTTGAATTGAATCATGTCAGCGCTCTATGCTCTCACGATTTCCATCCTTGTATATTGAGGTCGGTGCTCTTTTATCAATTCTGTCAAGAAGTACACTTTTAATAAGTATCAATGGACGTTGTATGTAACGTTGCTGTTTATTAATTCATTTTTCCCATTTGCCGTTTAACAAACATAACAGCCGTTCAAATATATCTTAGTATAGATTTGCTAATATTCGACAGTGACTGTTATATCTCAAAGGTATATCCTATTATTCAAAACATAAAAGAAAGCAAATCCATACTCGACTATTGCATATCAGTTGATCTGTTTATGAACATGTCAGAACCGCAGTTAAAAATAATCGAAACCTCAATGAGTTAAATTATGCAATACTAGAAACATTATTTTTCTGTATATATTAGATGTATGTGATAATTCAAATCATCTAATTAAACCTTAAACTTTTATTTTAGCCATTACAAAGAGATATGAAGATAAAAGACTTTACTGGAAAAGAAATGCTTGCTATTGACGTTTTCGCAGCCGCGATACAATTCATGAAGGATCACTTGCTAAAGAATACAGAGAAGAAGACGCGTGAAAGAAACATAATACATGTAGGAGAAACAGAAATACACTGGGTGATTACTGTACCAGCTATCTGGAACGATTTGTTGAAGGTTTTCATGAGACAAGCTGCAATCCAAGTAGGTGTTAAATAAGAAATTATAAATGTTTAATTGTTTCCACATACACATATAATATGTGCCTTAAAATTACTAAGTAGCCTCTATTTGATTTATAAACTATACTTGTAGCTTAAAGCAAGACATCATTACACATAATAGAAAATTTTAGAAAAAAATTACGGATTAAAATTAAATCGCAATAAAACTTTTAGTCTTTGAAGATTGACAAAAGGTAAAGAAATTGTCGGAAATATTAAATGGACACAAAAAACAATTAAAGCACTCGGTATTCATTGTGGACACAATATTTAGCATGTACATGTATGTAGTATTTTTTTTATTTGGAATCAAAACTAGAAAGATGTGACACAACAATCAGAAGCTCGCAAAAAAAAAGAAATATTGATTTTTTTAGAAAATTTAAAATGATAAAAACACCTTTATTACCAAAACTTCGCGTATGCATTTTATCCAATGGTTATATCTAACAAGTTGTAAATATATCAAATACAATTGTTTTTTTAATGTGGAACGGCAAGCGCAAAAACATTAAAATATCTACATTGATTGTTGATAACTTGAAAGGTGAAAACGAAATATGTGATACAGCTTCCCTCTATAAATCACTCAAAATGAATGAATTAAATAACTAGTATTGATGAAGCGAAGTTTATATTTTATATAGATTTGGAGATAATTATCTAAAAATTTAGATTTATATTAATAGTTTTAAAATCATTTCTGATCACCAAACAGTGCCTTGTTTTATCTTGATCTTGTAAACTGTTGGAATCAGTAATAAACCATGTAAAGAATTGCAATCTAACAAATAATTTGGGAAATCATAGAACTCAAAATAAACGGTAAATGTTAAATATTTGATATTTAACAACTGAATAAAATCTAAACTTATATTTGTAAACTATTATTGAAAATTGAGAGATAAATCAAGCTTGAATTCTAGATAAGTTAATCGATAAATCCAATGGTATACCTCAATTACATGTAAGCACAGTTAAATTAGCAATACCATCGCAAAGGCACATTATAAAATCAGAAGAAGCAATCACTAGTTTAACAAAACACAATATTAATATGAGTACCCAAGTTGGAAATGTTATTGGTTTGAAAACTGCACAATATTACAATTATTTATTCAATTACAAATATAAACGCTCTATATAACTGGAAAACTATATATAGTTTTATTCACACTATATATGATAATAAAATTAAACAATTTTATTATAAACTAATTTTAGAATAATTACCTCCAATGAAATACAATATATGTGGAAAATTAGGCAAACACATTTTTGTAATGTATGTGGTTAAAAGACTATACATACACACATCTTTCCATTACAAACACACATAAGTGCCTTATATGTGACATATAATGTTTTACAATGCAATGTTAATTATTATGTAAATACTGAATAAAAGTTTTATAAAAAAAAAGAACTCGAAATTCAAACATTAGATTTTTGTTTAATTGTTGTTCTGCTACCGTTACTACTAGTGTTTTTATAATAAGATGTACAATATATTTCAATCAAATAATACGAATTAACTTACATTTTACTCGAATTATTTGTAAATTATTATATACATTTATGTTTAAAATCAGGCAGGAATACCCGACAGTATGCTTACACTTGCTCTGGAACCGGAGGCTGCGTCTTTGTTCTGTAAAAAGAATCTTGGTGATTACAAAGATTCCGTTTGTTGTAAATACATTCCGCTTGACCTAGGAGGTACGATATTGTTAGCAATTTGGTATACGTGTATTTAATCATTAACTTTATTGTATTCCATATCATGTAATACACTGTATTATCTCGCTTGTTTGTGATTGTATTTTGAGAAATACTATATTCGACAATACACCATTAATATTCCAACACATTAAAAGTAGTTTAATAGGCATTCGGAAAGTTTATCATTCATTATAAAACGTTTTTAATTAAAGATGGCACTGCAGATATAACTTGCCATGAGGTAAAACCTGACGGGATGCTCAGAGAACTCTACGTACCAACTGGTGGTGCCTTTGGTGAAACAAGCGTCGATAATAAGTTCTTAGACGTTCTGAATAGTATATTCGGTGCAGACATAATGAGACGATTTAAAATCAGATTTTCCGATGAATACTGGGATTTTATTAATGACTTTGAAGTGAAAAAGCATCAATACAATGGCGACAATAACCTGGTGATGAAATTCCCGACTCACATTATAGACATATATGAACAGAAAATAGGAGAAACGGTAATGGAAAGCCTTGAAAATTCCCCATTATCAGGAACTGTCGAATTCAAAATTGGGAAAATGGTTATTGGGCCAAAACTTGCAAAGGAGATATTTAATGTCGCCGTTATACCAATAAAGAAGGAAACCGAATCGCTTATGGAAAAAGTTGAAGATATAAACTTCATTATCATGGTAGGAGGATTTTCAGGATCGCCGTACGTGCAAAAGGTAAGGATGACGAATTTTTCGAACCTCATAGTCATCCCAAGCGATACCGCTGGAGCTGTATTGAGAGGTGCAGTGATATACGGTCATGAACGTAAGGCAATTGCCTCCAGAGTCTGCAAGTTAACTTATGGCATAGCACCAGTGATGAAATTTAAACAACATCATTGACAAAATAAAAAGATTTGTTGTAAATGGAGTGGAAATGGTCGACGATCTATTCAACAAACATATCAAGATAGGAGAAGAAATTGATATCGACAAAGTTGATGATGTCAAGGCTCACGAATATTTCCCATCAACCCCAGACATGAAGCAAGCAGTACTAGAGGTGTATACCTCTACGGAGAAAAATCCAACATATATAACGGAAGATGGTTGCAAACTTGTCGGTCTGATAAAAGTAGATATCGATCCGAAAGGTGATATTTGGGCCAAATATTTGGTAAAGCTAATATTTGGAAGCACGGAGTTGATAGTAGAAATTGCAGATGTGGAAAACAAAAGCGTGACCCAGGCATCAGTAGATTTCGTGGGCTAATGTGCGGGTCAGTTATTGTTACTATATATAATCCAGATGAGACAAGGTTAGGGGAATCACATACATGTATATATGATATAACATGCTATTAGTCATATTTTAATGTATATGGTGAAGCATTTCTGGAATAAAATAGTATACTAAAATCAAATCTCGTTCCGATTTGGTGTTTTAACGGAGTAAAATATGAATATTGCCGTTAAAGATGTTCTTGTAGAGAACGATCATATGAGTTCGTATAGGTGTTGTATATTGGGGACTTTAAAATAGGGCGCCATATAGTCCCCATGTCATCTTTTGGTCGCAAAATCCATTTTAATAAGAAAAGCAGAAAAATACATGTTTTGTAAAACAACAACGTATCAAAACGTTTATATATTATATTGCATTTTATTTGAAACTTTAACTTTGAAATATCGAATTAATGAATGATGCTTAACTCATTGTTAGAGTAAAAAGTCCATTTATACAAATGAAATCGTTACAATTGAAAACAATTTGAAAGACAGACAGTAAAAAATATTAAATATTAGTTATTGAGCTTTACAGATGGAAATAAACAGTGATTGGGTTCGTTAAATAGCAATATAGTGAAAACTACATTTGAGCACGTTGATTGGTCAGTTGCTTCAGGAAAAGTTTAAACGACGTCATAGTTAAGTAAGAGTTCAATTGCTATGAATTGTTGGACAGGCATAGAATTCCTAGCTATTTGTGGGTTATTAGACCTGATTTGGGAGATATAAGGTTCTGGGATAGACTCAACTTACATTACAATTGTAAGAGTGATTATTCCTCTTTGTTTCTTTTATTGATGCCTTGAGAGAAATTAGATGTTTGTATATGTTGTACATTTGTTATATATATACTTATAAATTATATGATTAATGTCTGATTGATACATTTATGGGTGGATATATGTTTGATATTTAGAAGAGGCAACACGGAGTAGTAGTAGGAGTAATAGTAGTAGTAGTAGAGTAGTAAAAGTAATAGTAGTCGTAGTTGTAGTCGTATTAGTAATAATAGTAGTAGTGTAGTAGTAGTTGTATAGTAGTAGCAGTAGTAGTAGTAGTAGTAGTAGTAGTAGTAGTAGTAGTAGTAGTAGTATTAGTAGTAGTAGTAGTAGTAGTAGTAGTAGTAGTGTAGTAGTAGTATAGTCGTAGTAGCAGTAGTAGTAGTAGTTTAGTAGCAGTAGAAGTAGTAGTGTAGTAGTAGTAGTGTAGTAGTAGTAGCAGAAGTGGTAGTAGTAGTGTAGCAGTAATAGTAGTAGTAGTAGTAGTAGTGCAGTAATAGTAGTAGTAGTAGTAGTAGTAGTAGTAGTAGTAGTAATAGTAGTAGTATAGTATTAATAGCAGTATTAGAAGTAGTAGTAGTAGTAGTAGTAGTAATAGTAGTTTAGTAGTAGTAGTAGTGTAGTAGTAGTAGCAGCAGTAGTAGTAGTAGTAGCAGTAGTAGTAGTAGTGTAGTAGTAGTAGCAGTAGTAGTAGTAGTAGTAGCAGTAGTAGTAGTAGTAGTGTAGTAGTTGTAGCAGTAGTAGTAGTATTAACATTATCAATTATCAGCAGCAGTAGTAGTAGTAGTAGTACTAGAACTTACAGCAGCAGCAGCAGCAATAGTAGTAGTAGTAACAGCTGCAGCAGTAGCAGTAGTAGTAGTACCAGTAGTAACAGCAGCCAGTAGCAGCAGCAGTAGTAGAAGTAGTAGTAGTAATAGTATTTACAGTGACAGCAGCAGTATTAGAAGTAGTAGAAGTAGTTGTGTTGGTGGTAGTAATAGAAGTAGTAATAGTAGTAGTAGTAGTAGTAGTAGTAGTAATAGTAGTAGAAGTAGAAGCAATAGTAGTAGTTGTGGTATTACTTGTAAAGTATGTTTAGATATTCCAATTGGAAATTTATCTTTCCAACTTGGACGAAACGACTTTCCAGTGGGAAAGCATGCATTTTGAGGGTCTTTAGATTATAATTGTGACAGAAATCGGCAATTTATAATGCTTTTGGTTACCTTTTTGTGATTGCACAGTCATACTCTTCAAACTGTGATACTTTGTCAATAAAAATAACGAAAGATAAAAAAAAAAGTTTTTGGAAAAAAAAGTTTTTCCAGAAATTCACTGTGTTGTGTTTATAGTTTTACTGTATCACTTCCGCAAAAAATAGAATAACCTCTTCAATATCTATCATTCTATCGATTCTTATTTTATGCTGTTTTTTATATGTATGAAGATGGATTATCCAGGTGCGTTTAAAAACGTTTAAAGTGCAAATTTGAGTGTACAGTATAGCTTTTGTAATATATATTTATACTAACACTTAGACATAAAGCATAGTATATACTGTCATACATGTAGTACGAGTCTATGCAATATAGGATTTCAGAACGTAATGTCACGTTTTGTCACACGTTACCACCAAATTGATAGGGTTATAAATACTCTTTCAGTCGAATATGAAGTAAATGTTCATATAAATATAATATAACGATAAAACAGGTTGATAGTACAAGCATATTTAACTTAAAAATAGGTGTTAACATGTGTGTGTTCTAAATGAGTATGTATAAAAGGTTGCAGAAATGTTTTATCTGGAGGATTGTTGACATATGCCATTAGTTATTAAGGTAAATATGTGTAGATCTCACTTTTTAGTTTAGGGTGTTACTTTCTTTTTCTTATTTTATCTATTATAATTTGAAACACTAAAACAATTACTACCAAATAAATAGTATATAGTGTGTAATTTAATAAAAGCATTCATTATATATGTATAAGGTAATAATTAAAGAAAACTTTTTTCAAACAAATCATATGCAAAATATACAGAAAACGGAAGTACGTGTTTACATAATTTACAATTATAATATAAGATCTGTTATAACTTGCAATTAGTGAAGTCTGCTTCCAATATGTAAACAAACGGTTAATGAATTATAGTAACATAATTAAAGATAAATCTAAGATGGAAAATAAATCAAACGGATGCTATGTAAAGTAAATGGAAAACGAAAGTTAATTGATTGCTTGAATACGTATCGTCATTTTTTATGCCATCGTGGACTAACAGGCAATCATTTAACCTAACCTATGTTTTCTGGTATCCTGGAAGGTTAACCAGTACTCGAGCACAATTTATCTTCGCAAGTAATGGATAAAATTTCTACGTGAATCAGCGGTGGGAGACAAATGACAATGAGACGTAATGCCGTTTTTTCACTCATGACGGAGACTGTTGCTGGCAGGGGATTCGAACTCATGATCCATGGATTAACAGTCAGATGCGCTACCGACTGAGCTAACCGGGTCCGACTGAAAATGGACGTATACGAAATTGACAAATATATAAACAATCTGGTCAAGTTCAATTAGTGCAGGAACAAGTTATATACCAACATTAAGAGCAACAAACGCGCGTGAATGCATGAAAGAACTCACACACATAAACTTATGTTTTACTTACACTTTCATTTTTATAACAATGTTTTCAAACATATAAATTACATTGTTTCTCATTACAATGGCTTCTTTTGAATAAATGGCTAAATAAGTTAAAATAATTGTATCTTGTCTTATTTACATGTATGTACAATGTAAAATATCATACAACACAATACATAAAAAGCCATAATCTCTATTTATGTACACATCCATTCTAAATAGAATTATAAGAAACTAATACTGTTAGCTCTAGGCTTGATGACATAAAGGAGGCGGTAAGTATTCAAACCAAAATACTTGAAAGTACAGAGCCGGGCTTTAATAAATATCCATACGCCTTCCTAATTTGATTGATATTATTAAACAGTTGGTTTAGTTTATTAAAACAAAAATAACATTATACAATGTCCACAACTTTTTTTATTTGATTGTGTCTGCTTATACATAATGAAATTCGAGGAATAAACAGTAATCCCTATAGCGTATGATCATTTTGGCGGTGGTCTACACTTCTAAGCTTGATCACGGCGACACAAGCAGGGCTATGGCTTTTGCATTACGCTCGGCTTAAAAGCAGGTTTCATGAATATGAATTAGACTGATAGCAAATGTATAGTACATAAGATAATTGTACATAAGTGTGGTGGGTGGGCATGTGAGTTATGTGTGGTGTGTGGGTGGGTGTGTGGATGGAGGATGTCATGTACATGAGATATTTGGTATGCTATTTAACAATAGGTTGTCTATAATAATATATATATGGAAATTATAATATATATATATACATAATTATATACATCATTTAAAGTATGTAATGGAACTCTACCGAAAATGGAATGAACAAATAGAGTATGACTTATTTATCATCTTCAAAATGCATACACGTATTAGCATGTATCTAATCAATCAACTTATATAAACCTTAACAACTAACCTCGTGTTTTAACTTATTATTTGAACTTAGTGAATAAAGGATATTTAATTGAATTGAATTGAAATATGACTTGACTAAATAGTCATCGTTATTAACACAAACGTCACAATATATAAAGAGGGGCTACTAGTATGTGTTAATTACACAAAGAGTTAAAAAAGTCTCAAATATATGTTGTCAGATTAAAATACACATGGAGAAAAGTTAAGCACTCCCTGAATACTTCCCCAATTTTAGCACAATCACAATTGCAAACTCTAACATCCTGGGTCGCAATATACTGAAACTTGACCCATCGGTAGCCAATCTGCAAGAACTGGCACAATGTTTGCAAATATTATCCCCCAGGATCGTATCTGATGTCTTACTGGCAGCATGAGGAGGACAACTGAAGCGTCATCCGGGCAAGCGGCAGCTATACAAGTTATTGACGATTGCATTACAGAATGTCATGTTAGGGTTATGCCCGTCATTTTCAGTAAAACCTATTCAACTTTATTTAACTCTACAACTCCGTACGTAAAACATGTATATCATTTGGTAACGAAACAACAAGTGTGCATGCGTTTCGATAGTTTCATTAAAAGGATACTAAACTGATAACATTGCAGGCTTTTTATTGATGAAATATTTCTTAGCTCAGTTTGTCGGTCATCTTGTGGCAGCACGTGTGTTTTCATTCATTGTCAAATTTCCGGGGGTTACCTAACCTTCTTTCAGGTGTATATTTAATCGCTCAGGGTCGGACATCTAGCTATCAAAACTGAGGGATTGACGTTGAGGGGTTTGGTTGATAACTTAATCGACGATGCTTCTGATTGTCAACTTAGAGGTCATGGAATCGGATTCCCACAGGTCAAATTCTATATGATGCTTTGATCGGGCATACATTTTGTTCTACGACCATGACCGTGTATATCATAGTTATACTGTACTGTTGAATATATACAAACAAACAAGCTTTAACTTGCTATGTCACACGGTGTATTGTGTAAGTTTAAATATACCAGGTGTATTGTAAATCTTGGCATTTAATACCCAACCCAAGCTACACTATCGTTTGCTTAATATATCTATGTGTGTATTTGGTAGTAAAGATACCTTTAGTAAACATTAATATCGTATTTGCATGGTTAATGCAGCGTAAAACTGTTTATTGTGTGTGTGTGTGTGTGTGTGTGTGTGTGTGTGTGTGTGTGTCTATTTCGGTCTACTATCTGTCTGCACGTTTATGGACCGGTATGATTACAATCTATTAACTATTGTGTGTACTGTAAGACAAATAATATATAAGCAACGTACCAAATGTACAAGTATTTACACAACACAATCTCTCATTCAATTTTTATTTTTACTCACATCCAGTGCTCACTCGCACGCACACACACTCGCGCAATACAAACAAATGCACGCGTGTGCGTGAACAGTATTATTTTATGAAATCAGTACATGATTAAACTATTTTAATCAAATGTGGACATATATACACTCTTGCATGTTGATAAGATATGTTTTCAGTTTAAACTTTAAAATTACACATTCACCCGCTGCGTAAATAATTATAGAATTAATTGTGTCTGTGAAGACTGGGGAACGGTTGTGTGCATTGAAGACCATGTTTAATCTCTAAGGTTGAGGTATGCATCCGTTTACAATTGTATGTTAGATGATGCTACAAATTCAGTCAGGTAAGGCAGATCGTGAACTAAATTTACAACGTTCGCTAAATTATCTTTTAAACTGGTGTAGAGAGAACTAAATGTTATAAACACTGATAAATGAAAGGTCATGTTAATAACAACAACAACACACAAGCGTATAGTCATGAATAATAATTCACATATTTATACATACGATAACAGTGAGCTATCTGTAACAGCAGGTGATAACATATTAGATACATGCATGCAATGGAATGTATGTAAATAAACTATATCATCTTGTTTGTGACTTTTATCTAGGATACGGCCAGATTTATCAATTAAACACAGTATATTGTTGTATACAGCATGCATATTACCTTATTTAAATTGCTGCTGTACTATACGAGGTCATTCTTCTATATTTAATACATGTATGAAAATCATAAAGTTGCAGAGAAGAACATGCAAATGATATGTTAGTCGTATCTCTTTAAAATATGTTGTCTTCTGAACAAATTGTTTACATATCAAAAAGTTAAATTATACAACATACATGATGGAATGTCGCCGGCATATTTAAACGCATTGTTTCAAATGAGAATTACTGACAAGCAAGAAACATGAGCACACTTGAGGTAAAAAAAAATCTTTATAATACAAAACAGAAATAATGAAATGTTTAAGGGGAATGTGTCGTATTCTGGAACAAAACTATGGAAATATATTCCACTTTAATCTTATTCACATATAATTTCCCGTATTTAGTAAAATGCTAAAATAGCGTGTGTTGGTATTTTTTATTTTGTTCTTTCTCAGAAGGTTTTCATTGAATTACAAACATATTTTGTATTTATATCATGACAACATTTTATGTAATATGTAATATTTTGAACATATTTTAAGAGGGCCTCAATGAAGATTGCATTTGTCAATTGAATGATCCTCTTTAAATAAATCATGTGTCACTTACTTACCTATTTACTTATTTACTTACTTACTTATATATCGACTAAACTACATTTAAACGTCATATTATATACAAACAATGTATGTAGCTAGATTACCTAAGTTTCAGTATTTCTCTTAAACCTAAGGTTAAAGTTTGTGTTTACCCCGTGTTTTCCTTTTGTTACATTTTGTAAATCTGTTTTGTTTCATCGCAATAAAATTTATTCTCGAAACTATTCCTCATCATTTTAACATCTATGTACATTGACTTACTTGACGGACGTCTATAAGATTTGCATCTCCTGGCTAAAGTAGTATGGTTAGCCCTGCCTTTTCTATTTGACACTAAGACACCTCTGCAATGATGACTTAATTTTATAAACGCTTACATCTATTTTTTGATACTCACTATGTTATATATTTAGGTCACTAAAAGTGCAATAGTTAATTAAGTCTCCAAACCTTTAACTCAAAGTGTTTTGTTTAGTTCGAGTTTGATTTTATTTGAATATTATTGATTCTGTAAACTAATCACCATCATGTTATTAAACAGATTAACACCACGTCGTACCTTGACATATTTAAAAAAATGATTAATAACTTGTAATTGAATTTAACTAAAACTCAAAACAGTATATTAAATTTTCAGGCACAATTTTAATATCAAAATATGAAATAATAACGTCAGACTAAAAAAAATTGAAATCAGAGTATCCAGGCTACGTATAAATGAAATTTCGACTTTCATTGGATAAGTATTTATCAGGAAAATCAATGTGGTTGTTTTAAATGCTCTTTTGGCTAGTTGTGATATATGAGTTTTGATTTCTTTGTCGTTTTTTAAGGCATGTGTGTACAATTATTGATTGTAGTTTATCATCTAATATTAATTTTATATGTAAAATGATAGATTTTAATAGTACATAACAAAAAATCTGATACTTCACGAACGATGTTTTTACTAGAATAAAATCAACATATTCATGCTATACATGCGGCTCGTAAAAATATGTATTTATTAACCGTTCCAGATATTTCTGTAGTCCTAACTATACTAAAATTAACATATTTATGTTATGCATGCGTCTTTTAGAAATATGTTTACCGTTCCAGATGTCACTGTAAATACTTGAGTGAAAATGGGTAGCAACAACACAAAGGAAGAACCAAAAGGTAAGAAAATCCTAAAGTGTATATAGGCAGTATGTCAGAAAAAAATCGCTGTAAATGTCTAAAACTGAAATTAAATTGGAAAATGAGAAATTAGTAAACAACATCCAGTATGCAGTATAACGGCTTGCATGTGTCACGTGCATATTATTTTGGATATATCGTTGCTGGCTTCATATATAAATTGATGCTTGTATTTTATGAGTATAGTGATTATTTATACAGTTTATTTCATAACTGTTAAAACAATTTCAACTTTGATTGATATGGTACTTACAGGTGCATGTACTTCACATGATTTATCAAAAACATTGTTTCTTACTATAATGATAGTATATGTAACCTTAGTTTTGTTTGTGTGTGTGCAGCACATACATCTGCAGCATATGCGTTAATGGTTACGTGTATATGAATGAGTAAGGATTCTCAGGGTTGTGAAATAAAAACCTTCTATTTAGGATCAAATATTAAACTGTGATATCGAGAATATTGTTTGAACATCTAAAATCTACGTTCTTATGTATAATATCTTGATATCAGCAATGGTATAATAACAGTTGTTTTATAATAGTATGCAGATATATCCCCATGTCAATATCAAGATTAATATCAATATCGTGAAAACAAAGTATGCTGAAATATGACTAGCAAGTTAGTTATATCTGCATAGATAATTTTATATAATTTTAAAACGAAATGTAATAAATTTAATAATTCAGTATTTCTTTCCATTATTGAGAAATTGAGATTGTTTAACTAGAGAATTGTTGGTGTTATTAGTGATTAACGTGACTGGTACACACCCACATTCATTTGTGAATAAGTTTTTAATTATTTGTCAACTATAGTTAATTAGATCTATGTTATGTGAATAAGATTATTCCTCTGTATCCGCAGTAACTCCAAAGGTTCCGGTCAGCGCTCCAAAAGTTTTTGAAGCAGGTATTAGTAATTATTTATATACAGTTTCTGTTTAGAAATAATAATCATCACCATTGCTTATGCGTATATATAGTGTGCAATGGTTTCATAATCGAAAAGTTTACAGTACTTATTTGAAAAAAATAGTTGATTTATATTAACAAACTATTTTTCAAATTATGCTTACGATACGCGTTAATTTTAGGAATGATAGCACAATTTTTAATAATCACTTGATGATGAAAGTTCCCCATTCTTCGCTGGAATAACTAAAATATCGCTTTCTGGTATGTCGTTCTTGTATCCAACCATGACAATGTTGTTTGATTCATGTTTGATGAATTCGCATTTTCGGCCAATTTACACCCGAGGTCACCAATATTCATTAAATTCATCTATTACATAGCTGTGCATTCTTTACCTTTGGTTTGATTTTGGGACTAGTTTTTTATCCTAATATTGCTGGCAATTTTCAGGATGGAGTCGTTTTTCTGTGCATCCTATGTGTAGCGCAATGGTTTTGATGTATATGTTTGCTTGCACAGTTTTATGGTTGAGTTTGACCAAAACAGTTCGACCAATTTGACCTCACATTGTTTTGTAGTCTTTGTTTACGTTATGGACTTTGTACAAAAGGAGTATATCTTTCATCCCCCTGCTTGGCATTTCAATCTTGCTTTTAACCGCAGGGTCTATTCGATTTTATTTTGTCGATTTTCGAAACAAATTTTGTCAATCTCTTTTTGTTTAGCAAAATCATAATAAAGGTGTTGGAGTAAAAAGTTAAAGTCTTAAAGACTATTTTCCTTGTTTAGCATTTTATGTTTCAATAATAATACCAGGCCCCGGTTTCACTAAACTTCTTAAGTTGAGTATTTCCTCAAATTCAAAGTTCCACTCAACTGAGATTTCTCAAGTTTTCTGTTTCACGAAATTTCTCAACTCGGATTTGAGGATCCTCAACTGAGTGAAATATTTAAGATTTGTTATTAAAATCACAAGCGGCCTAAACGCTAAGTTTTCAACGCGGAGGTACGAAAGTCGATGTTTTGTTGACAGCTCGCGCGAATTCCCGGTATGTTTCACTGTAAAATTGTCGTTTGGTGTTGTTGTTGTTTTGTTAATCAACATGTCGCAACAGTCCGAGAAAAGGCCTCGCTCCACAAACTGGGTCGAGAACGAAAAGATCGTCCTAACCGAGGCTGTTTTAGCGAGGGAAGCCACACTCTTTGGCAAATTGAAGGGGGTGGGAGGCTTTGGTGTTGGGATTTCATCCCGCGACAAAATAGAAAGCTGGCAGGAGGTGGTGTCTTGCGTGAATGCGTAAGTTAAAGGAAACCAAAATCTATCAGTGCTGTTTTTTTTATATGATAAAATGGTTTTGCATTTGCAATCTGATTTTATTTAACATCCATAATTGTGTACTGAATGTATGTACACATTTACAACAGCCTCGCTGTAAACCGAACTTTTAAAGTTGTTTTTTTTTTTATTGGTGACCGATGTCACTTTATTTGCACCTATACATGATATATCAAGCTTTTTGTGTATTTGTATGTTACTTTAGAACCAACCTCCTTGTAGGCAGTATATATGGAGGGTGGGGGTTGTGAAAATATTACAAGGGAACCTTTGAACAAGTATGCTTAACACAGGAGCACCGCATCTATACAATATATTGAAAGTAGTTAAAATGATCCTATCGCAATGAGAAGTGCTTTATTTTACTAACGAGAGAAATAAGCTCTCGTTTTTGACAAGTATTAATATTTATAGAAATTATTAACCTGCATGTTACTGTCGGCTCAAAAAAAAATGTGTTGCATCGTTTTGATATGTATAAATAGATGTTAATATTCTTTAAAAATATGTAGTTATATAATAGAAATAGCATTAGTTATTATAATAAAATGGGAGGGGGTGTAATCAAAACACCAACATGTAAATCCATTGTGTTTGTGTCCTGTAATCATTCAGTTTTCATGTAAAATGCTTCTGTAATTAATTGCCTCACTTAGTGGTGTTGGGGTAGTAACAAGCCTTTGTCTGTTATCTTGCATAGAAGGGAATGCCCATGCATATTTTGTCTTAAGTTTTTATGGGAACAGCATCTGTAACTGGAGAAAGCTATAATCATGTATTTAAAAAAACACTATTAGATCTATAAGCATTGATTTAATTGACAAATGTATGTATTTCTCTTCAAGTGTGTCAGTCCAGCCCAGGACAGCAGATCAATGCAAAAAGCAATTTGATAATATCAAACAGAGAGGTAAGCTTTAATATTGAAATATATAATACGGTAGTGCTGTCAATTAATGTTTTTAAGTCTAATCCAGCTTAAATGAAATATGTTAGCCCAATTGTTGATGGACCAGGCTGTCTATATCTCTTATGACACCAATTCATCTCTCACATGTAACAAGACAAGAAAAATAAGCAGCCAGTCTGGGACTCGAACGCATGGCCTTTCAACGACAGGCTGAATGCTCTTATGACCGGGCTGGCTGGACTTCTAAATATACTTATATCTCCTTACTGGCTATGTACACACTGCTATATATTTGTAATTAGTTGTTAAAGGTTATGTTCATGTGGGTGACACATACATAGAAAATTAATGTGAAGTTTACTTTCATAATTAAATGTTTACAGTATTTAGATCCATTTTAACTTTCATCTTAGGCCATTCTTAAAAAAATAATTTATTGCTGTGCTCCAGCTCAGTATTTTTCATGTGTGTAGGTAGGTAGGTACATTTTTTGGACAAATTGTGATTTTGCAGTCATTTTAAAGAAAAATGGATAGAAATTGTGCTTTGAAAGTCAATAAAAAAGTTTGGATAGCTGCAATTCTGAGTTAGTTGGACAGCAAACTTTTTTTTAAGGACGACCAAAGTTAATGACAAAGTTGTGATTGCTTCAGTGTAGTTTTCATAATAAAGATTGTATTTATCATACATTCCAGAGATGTTGAAGAATTCTCAATACAGAGTGTATGCTGTTTTAAGAAAAGTTTATGCTCAACTCAAATCCACTTTAATTGTCAAATTTACAATCAAAATGTATTGCAGCCAAAGAAAAGATAGATGGGTTAAAGAAGCCAAAGACGGGGAGTGGCCCAAAACTACCAGACCCTACACCATGCCAACAACTAGTGATTGATGGCATGGGCGATAGGCCTCAAATGACTGGTATACAGCTTGGACTTGAAACAATGGGTAATTATAGTCATTTATTCAGTCGACACATTTATAATCCAATTCATTAATTTCCTACAAATTCCTATTTTGTAATCATTAATTTAAATATATGGTATATCCAGTTTTATTGGTGGTGGGAGGCCTATGAATGAATCTGTCTAGAACCACCTTCCTTCTGCAAGTAGCTGGCAATTTTTCTCACACTCAAATCTATATCCTCACCAGAGTCGCTTTATACCACTTAGTCACAGTGGAAAGTCTAGTTTATATACATATTAAAAATAATAACAATATGAAAGTGCTTTCATATTTGGAATCTTGTAGGAAAGAAAGAAAAACTATTTGTAAATGTAGTTCTGTGTGTATTTATATTCTTTTTTATACATAAATCCAACATGATCAAGATAGTAGGTTTGAAGAAGATTCCAAGAAACAATGGTATCTACCAGCTTAACTAAAAACATATTAAAAATTGAAGTATGTTCAAGATACAATAAATTCTAAACCACAAGACATCAAACTGTAATTGAAACTGCACATAATAATTCTATGATAAATATATACACTAAGTAGGACTTGGAATGACAATTTATCTGGTTTGTTATTCCAGATGAAGACATTCCTGCAGTCCTCGGATTTCATGATTCTAACGGTATGTTTTATTGCCATGTGTAAATTCTATAGTGGTTATACATGTACTTAATAACAGAAAACTATAATTTTAGTATTTTTGTGATGGACAGTTCATTGTTAAACCCATTGCTGATGCATAATTTAGCCTTTAAATGACACCATTACACCTGATAGTTGAAGAAAAAATGTAAATTAATTGGTATTCTACAACATCCAATACATGTTTTAAAATAAGTTTATTTATAATTACAGCTTCAGCAAACGAAGATACATGTGCAGAAAACATTGTTAAAAAAAATAGCAGTAAGTAGACAAATTATTGTCAGTCATTCATTGACCAGAGCTCGAATTTAAGCACTCGCCACTCGCAAAATGCGAGCTGTATTTTAAAACCCGTCAACAACATAATGAGTAGACTGTGTCTAGTTTGATCGATCGCGCACTCACTCTATAAAATAATAGTTAAAAGTTGAAACCCGTCAACTTTATTGTTTACATATTTTGTCAGCTGTTAAACTTGGCAATGACAAAAATGGTGTGTCAATTGTTGAAACCACGTGATCGACAATTAAACTGTATTACTATGATATCAGAACATTTACACATGTTAAACAATCGTCCTTGGCTAGATCTAGATCTTATTTTAAAACGAAAGGCCATTGGCTATATTAATTCTATAAATAGAAATGTATGTATGTCCAATTTCGGTATCTGTACACTTGTTATTGTTGAATCCATGATTCATATTTTGGTTTTGTTAAAAATGTTTATTTATAATATATCATTGTATGCATTTATTTATGGTAGTATAATAAATAACAAAGACAATTTTATTTTTTAAAATATTATGTTTTGTAAAGTACTGCTTTGAATTGTACCTTTACATATATAATAACCTTGATACCATTGTCTATAAATAATAAAAAAAGCTAATAATGCAAATTATAACATGCAGACTTTGAAACAATTAATTTTGTGGCTATTTAGACATTTAGGACTACAAGTTTCTGCAAAAATTGGTTTGGCTAGTTGGTTTCAAATTTGGCCAGTTGAAACTTTAGGCACTGGCCAAAATTGCAGTGCACAAAAAAGTTAAATTCTAGCCTTGTTGACCCATCATGTTTTCATGGGCACTTTGGGACCTTATGGAAGATCAGTTGAATAAATCTTCTCTTCAGTTTAAGCTGCATAGTAGTGCCCTATTCTATGAATTATTTACAAAATATGGTGTGTGTTTTGTTCCATTAAGCTAGTTGTATAGGCAATATCCTGATGGCAACATATACCTGAACCATTTTACAGGTATTTTCACCTTTCAGTTTCCCTTACTGTTGGAGTCGGACTGAATAGAATCATCATCCTTCCGCAAGTAACTGGAAACTTTCTCCCATAAAGTTTTTGGAGCAAGAGAGGACTCGAACCTACGACCTTAGTGGTGAGAGGCAAGTGATCTTGAGACAGCGCCTTAGACCACGGAGGAGAATATTAAGCTCAAATGTTATGCCATCCAGGGCTAACAGACCATCATTTAAAAATCAGCAGTGAGAGAAGAACATAATAACATAAAAAATAGTGTATCAATATTTGTTAAATTAAAACTTTAACAATAAACATGTGCAAAGCATAAACTGATATATGATAATAAGTAAAATATATTGCCACATGTCCTTTAAATGTAGACAATAAAATACTGCATTGAATAATGGCATGAATTACTCCACAGATTGGATGATCTCTCGATAAACAATCTATATTACTAGTTATTCTCAGAAAACAAAACAAACAAAAAATTCAGTCAAGCTCTGGGCTTGTCTTGCAATCTAATTAAAAAAAATAAGTATCAAACCAACATAAAATATACAAAAATAAGACGGTTTGTACATTGCAATGATTTTTTTCTTGAATTTCAGGAAAAAGACAAAGAAGTCCTGATTACAGGCAGTTGGAAAAAGAAAATTTGACCAAGGAGAATCAAAAACTTGACAAACAACTTGAAAAATTGGACAAGGAAATTATAAAAATAAATGGTGAAATTGAACTTTTAAACGTACAAAAAATTTATTATATGGCAAAAATACAGAAAGAATTTGGTTTTAATTTTGACAACATTACTGCACTTTAGATGGAATATATTAGGATTGTTTTGTTTTTTTTAAAATTGGCTTAAAACATGTTTTACCAATATATATATACTCAATGAACCTGTATGTCTATTTAAACATTTAAAAATAATATATTTAATAGGGGTTTCCTAATCTTGGCTACACGCTTCGGTTAGACTTAATAGATTTCCCTAAATAGATTTCCCGCTTAAAATTGCAACATATTTTGTGATGTTAAATGAGTTGCATGGTATCATTTTGATTCCAATTTGATCCATTATACAGGTTTTTACATAGTAAAAATGGCTTCATTTTAGAAATAGTCAGAATGTTGATGTGAATGCCATAGAGTAGTAATAGAATGTTGTCAATTTTTAGAAAGCGGATTATAACATTAATTTTGTCACGTTTTGATATACCAAACCATCTGGATTTAAAAATCTTCTTCTCAAAAATCAACAAGACTCTTTTATATAAGTATATCCAATTATTTATAAATGAATATGTCACAGCTCAAATGGTTGAAGAATAAATAAAAATAACTAGTTTTTACTAGTGATGGGCAATCGGAAATATTTTTACAATAAAGAACTTTATATAAAAAAAGTTAAAATGCTTGCATTCATCACAAATTAATCAATTTGATTCTGCTAGTTTTAACAGTTTTAAACTTTGATCTAAGATATATAATTGATTGAGAAGAGAAAAAAAATGGGATGGAGAGAGAATATAATTCCATTTTCAACACATTTCAGGTTCTATATAGCATATCCAGTTTTACTGGTGGAGGAAGAATATGTAATAATAATTATTACAATTATGAAAAATGGTTCGCACAAATGTGATTCCTAATTGCCTCTCCATCACCTTGTAAAGGCACCTGATGTACAGGCCCTTCATTCACTTCTTCTTCTTCTGGAGGAAGAATGTCGCCTTCCTGAATTCCAACGTTGTGCAAGACTGCGCAGGCAACAACAATTATAGCAGCTTTTGTGGGCTTTACTCTCAGACAGCTGTGCAGACAGCTAAAACGTCTTTTTAAAATACCAAAGGTTTGTTCTATCAAAACGCGAGTCCTACATAGAGAGTTGTTAAATCTAATCTGGCTGTTGTTTCTGGTCGAGTTATAGGGCGTCATTAAAAATGGCCTGCATGGGTATCCTGGATCCCCAAGGAGGAGTCCATCATGACTGCCTGAAAATACATGCATATATTAATGTCACTTAACAGATCTTTCATATCATATAAAAGCCAGACCTAATTAGCTCAGTCATTAGCACGTTTGACTATTAATCCAGTAGTTGCGAGTTTGAATCCTCGCCCAGCAAGTCTCCATGACGATTGATATACGTCATTATGTCTTGTTATCTTTTGTCTTTCACTTGCATATTTTTTTATTGTGTATTTGCCAGCACTTGTGTTCATCAGGGCCTCATGGCAGATGGTATAGTTCATATAACTTTTAACATTTAAATAAAGTCTTCATTACTAATGTTATTATTTAACTCATCCAATTATCATTACCACTACTTCAGAGGTAGTCTACAAAAAAAAATGAACTAGAAATGCCTTAAATGGATACACATCCACACTGTTTCTAAGATTTATAATTATTATATTTTGGCATGTTTAAATGGAATCTATTGTGTTCCCCTGATATACTCCCTATAAATAGGTATAATTATGGCAATATGTGAGATTCAGAGTATATTAATATAAAGGCATGATATAATAGAAAAAATGTTTTTATCCAAGTTTAAGATTTTTATAGACTATAGATCTATGATTATATATTAATAAAAATTGTTTAAAAAATTTAAATAGTCAGTAAATAACAACATAGAATTTATTTTATCCTATAACTTAAAAGAATGCAGCATTTTGTTTTTAAGATATCAAAATTTCCTGGGTGTGTGTAGGGGACACTCCCTCCTACTCTCTGATTCTCCATGTCTTGGCTCTAAGTGCATGAGGTTACAGTTAAAATCTTTTGAATATATCCTCAGCAGGGAAGTTCAAAAGCTGTTTTTGAACCAGTTCTAGAACAGTTCAAGAACAGAAAATGGCCAATTCAAGAAATGAATTATCGAGCAGTTCACATAAGTCTATTCAGTCATAAGAAAAGATGTTTTTTTTGTCAATTTCTCTTACACAGATTTAGTAAAGAAGGCCCCATCCCCAGGGACAAACCATGAGACCCAGGATCATGACATTCCCAAATGATATAATAATGATGTTTTAACAAATGCAACATTATTACATATTTCACATACCATTTTCAAAAGACCTGCAAAGTTGACTTTCTCTGAAAATTCTGGCATCATGAACGGACCCACGCCATTTGGAAACACAGTTTGTTATTCGGAATCTGGAATCGCAAGACATCTGAAATCATGACATATATTATAACATGGTGTTGGTAATTAGCCACATATATCATCAAATAATAAGCATGTACTTGCCACACATGACACATACATGTTGAGATGAACATGTACTGACCATATGTTACACAAACATGCTGTGATGAATATGTACTGACCATACATGACACATACATGTTGAGATGAACATGTACTGACATTATGTTACACATACATGCTGTGATGAACATGTACTGACCATACATGAAACATACATGTTGAGATGAAAATGTACTGACATGTTGAGATGAACATGTACTGGCCATACGTGATGCATACATGTTGAGATGAACATATAATTACCATACATGACACATACATGTTGAGATGAATATGTACTGACTATACGTGACACATACATGGTGTGATGAACATGTACTGACCATACATGACACATACATGTTGAGATGAACATGTACTGACCATACATGACACAAACATGTTGAGATGAACATGCAATTGCCATACTTGACACATACATGTTGAGATGAACATGTACTGGCCATACATGATGCATACATGTTGAGATGAACATATAATTACCATACATGACATATACATGTTGAGATGAATATGTACTGACTATATGTGACACATACATGCTGTGATGAACATGCACTTGCCATACTTGACACATACATGAACATGTACTGACCATATGTTACACATACATGCTGTGATGAACATGTACTGACCATACATGACACATACATGTTGAGATGAACATGTACTGACCATACATGACACATACATGTTGAGATGAACATGTTATTAGCATACGTGACACATACATATTGAGATGAACAT
The DNA here is from genome assembly GCA_029582155.1 of Panopea generosa. Lineage (NCBI taxonomy): Eukaryota > Metazoa > Mollusca > Bivalvia > Adapedonta > Hiatellidae > Panopea > Panopea generosa. The sequence continues at coordinate 68,909,180 of CM055904.1, forward strand.
GTACTGACCATATGTTACACATACAAGTTGAGATGAACATGTACTGATCATAAGTGACACATACATGTTGAGATGAACATGTACTGACCATAAGTGACATATACATGTTGAGATGAACATGACATTACCATACATGCAACACTACAAGGTTAGAGGCTTGGATAGAAAATTCCGTCTTGAGGGGAAACTGTTTTGGCCAAAATGAGACTCAGTGTACAGTTATCCGAAGGGACAGATTTAACCGAAATTTAAGCCATGAACGATTCTTTTTATTTCCCAACTTTGAATAATTATTGAAATATCTAATCCTGTTCAAAATACAGATACATGTATCCTTGTCCATTATGCAAGAAATACATGTGACATATGTTTAGATGAACATCATGAGAAATTGACATTATATATATTGTGGCTGTGATAATAAATATTAATTGTAATTTTTGTGTGTGTGTGTGTGTGTGTGTGTGTGTGTGTGTGTGTGTCATTAATAACCAAAAATATATACCTGTACATTAAGAGCATGGAATCCTTTCCGGTTAACAAAATCTTGCTCATGATCATTTGGTGCCAATATTCTTATGAATGTTCCATCAACTGCACTGATCACGTTTGGAAATCCTGACAATAAATTTTATTATATATTATCACATGGTTGTTATAAATCAAGAAAAATTAAAACTGAAAATATCAATTTGTGTTTTTAATGATTTTTCAGTCCTATTTCCAGAAACATTTCGAGATACATTGTAGTTTAAATTATGTATATACAGGTATATGAAAATGTACAAAACGTTATTCTTCTTGTAAACGTATAATGTTGATGAAAACATTTGAAAATAGAAGCAATAAATTTCCAATCAAAGATCTGTGTTTGTGATTTGTTAAGCATTTAACTCATTACCTCTCCTATATATTCATTTTATCCAATTGTGCCACAAGCAAGCTGCAGTCTATTTTCTGTTTAGTTCAGGCAGTAAAAAATGTCACATATCATGCAATATAAATATGGTGTAATTAACAGGTGAGGATGTATAAAGAATGCTTCATTGGGAGTCTTACATACTAAATTAATATATACAACTGGACGTGTGGACTACCAAAACCTTGCCATACTGTGGCATACAGTTAGCCTTTTTGGATGTATGGCAAAACAAACATTGTTTTGTACATTGTTGTGTTGTACATCTCTGTTCAAGACAGTAAAAAAAAGATAGAGATATCTAAAATTATACTGGTCATACCTTACACCGCGAGTAAATAAAAAAATTCAACCATGTAAAGAATGGAATCAGTACTAAACAGTAATATGGTTACTAAGTGTGCTGAGTAAAAAATGATTAATTGAATATTTAGTGTCATTATTTATGCCATCGAAGGCTAACAGACGATCAGTTAACCTAACTACTGTTTCCTGGGATTAACCAGTACTCGAGCACACCCCATCTCCGCAAGTAACTTTCCCACTTGAATCAGTGGTGAGAGACGAATGATAATGAGACACAACATCGTATATCAATCATCACGGAGAGGGTTCGAACTTGCGACCCCTGGATTGATAGTCAGATGCGTAACCAACTGAGCTAATCGGACAAAAAAAAAACAGTTGCCGATATGAAATGCAAAGGGTTACACTAAATAGCGAAAAGGACTTTTTTTAAGAAAAGGACAGAAAAGGAGATTTCTTTAAGAAAAGGAGCGATTAAATCAACATTTCTTTATTATTTTGCATAAATTTGTTATTTTATTGAAAAGAACATTAAATAAATCGTACATGCATATTTTTAGAAGATTTCGTTGACAAATTAATGTTTTATTACCAAAATGAAATCGTCCATGTATAGAAATGCGGAATTGGTTTTAAGAAAGGACTTTTTTTTAAGAAAAGGAGCGATTAAATCAACATTTCTTTATTATTTTGCATAAATTTGTTATCTTATTAAAAAGAACATTAAATAGATAGACATGCGCATTTTTAGAAAAGTTCATTGACAAATTAATGTTTTATTACCAAAATGAAATCATCCATGTATAGAAATGGGAAATTGGTTTTAAGAAAAGGACTTTTTTTAATAGCATGTGCTATTTATTTAATGTTCTTTTCAATAAAATAACAAATCTATGCAATATAATAAAGAAATGCTGATTTAATCGCTCCTTTTCTTAAAAAAAAGTCCTTTTCTTAAAACCAATTCCCCATTTCTATACATGGACGATTTCATTTTGGTAATAAAACATTAATTTGTCAATGAAATTTTCTGAAAATACGCATGTGCTATTTATTTAATGTTCTTTTCAATAAAATTACAAATCTATGCACTTTAATAAAGAAATGTTGATTTAATCGCTCCTTTTCTTAAAGAAATCTTCTTTTCTGTCCTTTTCTTAAAAAAAGTCCTTTTCGCTATTTAGTGTAACCGAAATGCAAACAAATGCCGATGCTAACAGAAGTAGAAGTTTTGTGCATGTCTTATCAGATTGTTATTATCCGAGCATTCACGGTAATAGGTATATCGGGTTAGGTTTACAAGGGAAACTATCAGTTACAGTGTTGGTGTCAACTCATCTTTGGTTTTGTCGAGTTGTTCTTAAAATTACGGACAAATTGTCTTTGGGACGACTTGTCCTTCATCCAACTCTACGTCTTCTATATAGTTTTATTTAACCAGCTTAAGCAATTCAAACCCACGACTCTCATGTTATAAGAAAGCTCGTCAACATGAAGAATCTCACTGAATTCCAGTGTTTACATTATTTACAGAATGGGATCATTCATACTGCAAATTTGTAAACAAAGACTAGGTTAGGTTTAAATGGATCAGTGTTAAATATACTCAACGAGAGATTCTCCCAATCAAATTACTGTATAAAAGTAGATTTACAAAAGAACCAGTAAAAACACTTATCGTATTAGTATAAAATCGTCCAGCTGTTTTGCCGCCTTCATGCATGTTGTGTCGACAGTCGGTTACCCCACCCACTCTGACATTGAAACACTAATATTCCAGCATAACTGTAGCTTAGCTGAAAGTTGTATTTAAACTATCCGAACAAGTAAATTATCTCTGTCTTGCCAGATACAGATTCACCCTGATCGCGCTGACAATGGTGATATTCTGCAATATTAATGATGCAGCGATCGCGGCTAGCCACGACTGATTTTATCTAGGTCAAAGCGGTGCAGGATGTTTTCATTCCCGAATGAAAATATACAGGCCTTACATGAGGCCCTGACTTGGGTGTTTAAACAATCAAATACTCGTAGCTCTAATTTATAGATGTAGTTTGCAGAAACTCTTACCTGCAATTCGATAAAATGCCTGCTTTTTCTTTTTCTGCATCGACACCATTTGGGAACTTTATCAGCCGTGGTGCAAGACTACAAAGGGCTTTTGTCACTCTACTGACACACCGACTGACTGTGGCAACTGAGAGACCCAAAGAATCTCCTACTAAGCGATAATGTGACCCTGAAGCTAAAAATCTCAGCGTCGCTAGCACTTGTAAGGTTGGGGGCACAGGAAAGGAACGCTCGCATATGGGGGTAATTAAATGTGCGATCAAGTTTACAATGAACATAATAGTTTGTTTGTGAAACCGATATCGTGAAAACACATATAGATCGTCATCCGCCATCGGGTCAATTCTCTCACGGAAGATCCGCCGTCTAACGCGATGTCGTCGCCGGTATCTACGTGCAAGCGCCATATTTGAGGAAATGACTTAAGATAGGTAGGAAGCAGCCTCAAATATTTGAGGAAATACTCAAGAATTGAGTTGAGAAATTTCTCAAAAACGTTTCGTGAAACAGGATTTGAGGAAATCTCAATCTATTTATGGAAAATCTCAGATTTGAGTTTGAGGACGGACTTAAGAAGTTTAGTGAAACCGGGGCCAGATGTTCAAATTCGTTCATTTTTATCGATATTTTTCTTTATATACGAATGCATACTATACTGTCTTATTGTATTGGATCCACCTTCGTTCATAAAATGGTTATCATGTCGCTGATTATTTATTTGTGTGTTATTATTGTAGTTGTTGTTGCTGTTGCTGCTGCTGATGATGATGTTGCTGTGTTATCAAATATTTACCGTACAGTGAAAAGATTTGTTCATGTATTTGTTACATTATTCAAATTGCTTTTATCAATGGTATTGAAAGTGAAAAATCTTTAGTTGGATTAACGCCTGTTTGTGAATATGCTGCATTTCTATATCACCTTGGTCGATTAACATTTCGTTTCAGAGTACTTTATGTTTTACTTTACGATTCCTCGTTAAAATGCTTAATATATTTACTCCAACAACAATTACCACATTATCTATTTAACTTTGAACACTAAATATTCCTATTTCCCAAATTATTGGGGTTCCGTTGAATCGCCATTTTATTGCATTAATTGTTATATTTAGTTAATCTATTTTGTTTAAACAGAGAGAAGTGATGGCGATGTTGGTGGAGCAACGGCGAAGACATTTTCTCACTCTGCATCTACTTCTCTACTTGAAAAAAGGCCAACACGAATCAGTAGACGATATAGACAATTTCCAAGTAAATTACTGATACACTGTTGTAATCACACCTTAAAATGGACATACGACAACGTTGAATTCGAGTTTGCTCGAATCAATATCCACACACATCCACCCACATGATCGTATAACTATATAGAAATGTTTATCTACACATCTCACTTTACAGTTGAGCACATTTTTCCCACGGAAACATGATGTTTGCGCTTAAAAAAGTCCTATGTAATTTGGTTGAAATATATTCAAAATGGTTCATAGTGGATGTGATTTTTTGATGCTCAAAAAGTGACTTTTAAAGGATTTTAACAGATGTGTGAATTTTTGAGGATTTGTTGACTTCTTTTTAAACAAATCTTAGGTGTCACTGTACTGCACAATCTTAAAATTAAAATCTTGTCAACCTACCAGTTACTGTGTATTTGTTTGTGGGGGTACATTCCTGTAAAGGAAAAATTACATTAAAACATATTTTATGTCGAATATATATTTACAGTGGAAATGCTAGACCTTATTTCATATAGAACAAACAAAAACAATTATCATTTTTATAATATTTACACAATACAGGACTTAAATCATGGTTAATATTAGCTAGAATATGTATCGTAACTTTGTAACAATAAATTCACCTAATTAGATGGTCAGTTATAGTGCAACTTGATAAAACCTAGAATATTGTGAAACAAACTGTACGGCCACTTGTATCTGCGGTATTATTAAAGTAAATATACACTGTGTTTAACGGTTAATTCATCTGTTTGAACTTTCACTTGTTCCTATAAAAATGTGTTTTCTCTTCGTTACAGGTACTGGAGATTTTCGGAAGACGGTAATGTATAAAGTTCAACGTAATGTAGTTCTGTTTACAGTAACTGTAGATTTAATGACGTCATGGTGTTTTTGTTCCAATATCTTGATTATGTATAAATGGTCAGCGGCCCAGATGTTGATATATAAATTTAAGTTATATATTATATACCACATATTTCAGTGTATAAATATATTTTCTACACATTTTAAATTCATAAGGATATCATTATTAATTGTCTTTATATATAAACATGCATTTTAGATGTCAGTTTTTCTTTAAGCGAACATGAAATATTTGAAATTATGAATAAGTATCAATTAAGGATCGTGTAACGAGGTATATTAAAAATGTTTTTTTTTTATTATTTTCTTATTAAATTGCGTATCATTTTATTACTGTCACATTAAAATCTATATATCATTATACTAAGTATTTTTATCAAGAGAAAACAATGGCTGCTATGATACGGGCTTAAACAAATTCACACACTATTCTTAATATTTTATCAATTTTAGATTGTAAAGCGAGATAAAGATAGTTCGATTATAACTGCTGCCATTGACTTCGGTACAACATACAGTGGATATGCTTTCGCCTTCCGTGATGATCCAAAACAAGTGTTTACGAACTACTGGGACGGAAAACGAGCGGAAAAGGTAAGGCTTCTTCAGAAATAAAAACGCTTTTGATAGAAAATGAATTTCTCCTTAATTAGAGAATAAATAACAGACTGGTTCCTACGAAAGTAACATTATTCATTATCTCCAAATACTATTTTTGATAAAGGAATGAATGGAACACACAACGGTTCTTCACATTTTTATTTTTTAAATGTTACTTACAGGATAAATACCTAGTCTTTATGCTGCCTTGCGTGAAACACAATTGTCATTATAACATTGTCTTGGCAACATTGTTTGTCTCTTTAATATATAGCTAGAAAAATATAAGTATGCATATTGCCATTCTGCTTGCAAACTTGTGAATTCCATTCGTCCAGCAGAATGATTTATTTGCTTTTGGTATTTTGATATTTTGCTGGTAGACTTTTCACTAACATGGCCGAGTTGGAGCTCAGGGTCATATTGATGTATTTGTTAGTTGTAACCCCTCCAAACCCAGGTCAGTAGAAAGCGAAAACTCTGACTGTTCTTTTTCTCTGCAAACCTTAGATAAATCTGTAGGGACACTTTACTTGTAACATCATTGCTAAAATCAGTTTTAATGCATAGGAAGTAATAACGGACGGATCTTGGTTAGTCCCTTGCCTTATTTGCTTAGACACAATCCATCTAAAAACACTCATAAAACAAAAATATATAATGACAAACAACATTTGAATAAAGGCTTTTTACTTTAAGAATCATCTGGTCCACTTACTCATAACTGTCTTTATACACTCGCTATATTCTTATATGATATATACGGAAAGATGTAATTCGTGACAAAATAAATCCAACATTAGAATTATACAGCCAGTCGTTCAGGAATAAGGCACTTTCAAATCGCCAATTTAACATCTAAAGCGATTAATTGACAATAAAGTGGCACAATTTTACGGTTACTGCAAGGCCAAAACACCTCGTGACTGTATGACAAAACGTTTCAACGCAATTAGATAACGCTGACTGGCCCCAATTTGGGGCGTGTATTTAGGACCAGTCAGCGGACTAGATACATAATAATATATGTATTGGCAAGGCAATGGTGGACGCTGTTCTGCAAATAAGTTGCAGAGTACGAAATTGCTCTGGTCAGCTGTTCTATGAGCGAGCACGAAAGAGTTCATTTGTTGTTGACTTACTTTGGAACGGATTATCACACAGACTACAGTTGTAATGAGGCATTTAGCCTTGTTTTAGATGCAAACTACACAAGTTTAGTTATAGTCGGTTACATATATATAATACAGATATTATAAGATATCTATAGCTATTAATTAACTTAATCCAAAATAACACCGTTTAAAGGTGCCATTTTTTTTTCATATTTGCATTTAGTATATACATATGATAATTATATAATAGTGTTTAGTCAAAATTTATCAACACTACCACGTGGCTCTTTTATATTTTTGACTATCGCTGGTTATATTAGTTTACACAATTCATTTTATATTAAAACCTAATGCGGAAACAAGTGAACAATTCAAGTATAAGAAATATATGCTAAAGGCAATGTCGCAGATGTTGTCTGTTAAGAATAATTACACAAACTTATATTCTCAGACTCCGACTGTAGTATTAATGACACCAAGTGAGAAATTCCATTCCTTCGGTGAAGATGCAAGAAGGCAATATTTGGAACTAATACAAGCAAACGAACACCACACATGGTATCTGTTTCAACGTTTTAAAATGAAGCTCTTTGTGAAAGACCAGGTAAATGCTTTCTGCCGTTTTTTCAATCACAATTAAAATCCCGAAGCTACTGAGTAGTTTTTTACATTCGATCATTCGGTGTGACATTTCAAATTCCTGTTTATATATTACTGTTAGACATGATTCCCTCCTATTTATCGAATGCATTTGCAACTCTAACCATAATTGATCTTACTTACCATTGATATTCAAATAACTAATATGTGAACTGGAATGAGTTTGACTTAGAATTCTGGAGCATATTTAGTTCTAACAATAATTTAAACAATGATTTTTTTAAGAAAACCTACCAAAGGTTTTACATGCTGTTTTGTTTTCAAATATAAAGTTTTATGATAAAAAATAAATTTCGTTTGCCAGATTATCTAGCAACCATAAAATAATAAATAATATCGAATACATATAAGCATTATATATAATAAGGTTAATTCATCACGATCACAAAATATCTGATTTTATTGTTCGTAATAGTAGGTTAATTTAAAGGGAATATATCGGGATTATTTTCAATTTTAACATTGGCAAAAATCATTTTTTCCACTAAAGTATGCTTAAATAGGTATATATACTCACTGACCCAGTATTATCAAAACGATATATATTTCAACATGCCAAAAACAATATATATAAAAGGTGTTTTCTAACTTGCGCTTTGCGCCTAGGTTAGACTAAAATAAGAATCCCACTTAAACATGTTTTTTTTTCACATATTAAATGAGTCACGTGATTTCATTATAATTTCAATTTAATATTCGCTATCATACCGGTTTTCACGTCCTAAAAAAATCATTTTAGAAAACGCCAGAATGGCGATGCAAAGGACGTCAATCAATATTTAAGTGCTGTCTATTTTTAGAATCGGATTTTCGTTCCAAGTTAATTACTCCAATTTACATATCGACTTTGTCACATTTTGGTGGATTTGACATACTTAACAGTTCGGATTATATTTCTTACTGGTAATGAGATACTTTTTATCCATTTCAATGATTATGCTATTTTTTAAGACATATATAGCGTTTTGTCCTCATACTCTTCATTTAAATAACTGTTTTCTCAATTTTAATGAAATATAAAAATATCGTAGGATTAGGTGTTAACATCTTAATATATATATATATATATATATATATAAACAAAACAATTTGCCATTCTGTGATTTTCCTGTCAGTTCACTTCTACATTCAGTTCTGGTACGTCTTTTGCAAAAAAATAAATATGAATTTTACCACTTTTTTTTGGCGCGTTATAGGGCATTTTTGAGTACGATCTATTAATGCAGGTTTCACGATGAGGAATCGTCTACATCACAAAAGCAAGGAATAAAAACTGATGTCCCATTTCATTACTAAATGTACTAAATGTATCTTATAAAATGGCATCAGCCAGTTTTGTGATTCGATTAAACATTTAAACATATCTTGGGAGGCATTTTTCATGGAAATAAAACAGGTTTATCCCAAACAAATACATAGGAGAAATAATTATAATACTTTTATATATTTTTATACTGAAAAAGAAGTTGTGACCTTTGTGGCATTTTATTAATAAAGTATTAAAGTTTCAGTCCGGATATCAAAGAAATGGATATTTTATACTATTATAGAATCCTACTCTATTGTGAATGTTTATTCTTCAAAGAGGATGTCGCCAAGGCTAACCATTTTCTCCATATATTTTTATTTTTGTGCTAAAGTGCTTGCTGATATTATTAGGAACAGTCCAGATACTAAGCGAATAAATGCAAGTTCCACAGAATTATGTTATTTCTTAATTCATAGAGAAACATTAAAAGTGTGAAAATTCTAGGCAATAATCTCAGGCTTTAATGTCAACATAAATAAAACTAAAGCCATACGGATGAAAGGGTAAAACAGCAAAATGCAGTGTTGTTTCTGTTTACAACTAAACAATATTCCTTTGAAATGTTATCAATGACTATATGCTGCAATGATTTCAATGCAATTATCAAATATTAGGTACAAATCATCTTTTTGAAAAACCCTTTGTTCATTTAATGCTGACACAATATAACACTTATTCTGTAAATGTAGGGTCACAAAATCATTATGGGCAAATCTTGAACACTTTTTAAATATAAAATATCTAGCAAATGATAAAAATGGCAAAAAGTTTTGGGCAACAATAAATCCAATGATTTTATTATTAATATACTGTTTTCAGTTATTATATATTTAAACAAAGGTTCAACTATTTAAAACCTGGACTTCAGAAATATATTAGGCTACAACATATGAAAATGTATTGCTCAGATTTTTTAAAATGTGGACCTATATGAGCATTACAGATTAATTTATACGTCTTATCATATTCAACATACCATGGCATATATATTTATAAACATCGACTTTAGAAACGCAACACTTAGATAAACAGCATTAAAACATCGAGTACTTTTTCTCTTTTCTTTAAATGTATTTTTTTGATAATATAGCATCTTTCGACATCCTGAAAATTGTCATCTAAATCTATTCCGATTATCACTTCTTTTTAATAATTTGAAACGTACAACTCCCATAACCTTAATTCACAAAATTGATTTCTTGTATAGTTTCCTTACGCATTGGTGCACGTAGGACAGCAACTTATTATTGAATGAATAATATTTGAAATCCAGGCCTGTGGTATGTTTTTCCATTCTTGAACAAGCGATTGTTGAGTACTTGAACGTTAATTTAAATAATTGTATTGCGAAATTGAAAAAAATACCATAGAAACAAAATCTGAATAACAAAATACAGATAAACCAGACGAAAATATACAAACAATAAAAGTGTTGCGTTTTTTGTAATTTTAGGTAATGGGGTTGTATGTTTCAAAAGAATTGATAAACGCAATATCTTTTAATGAAAATGTAAAAAGACGTTATATTATCAAAAGAATATTTAAAAGTCGGTAAAGATATGGTAATATAACTTCATGTTCCTTAGATTATATTAAAGCCATAAACACCAATTTCTTTACCTGATCTTAAAAAGTCTCATATAATATAAAAGATGATGTATGTTAATTAAAATACAAAAAATACATAAACACAATACGTGTATGTACATGTATATTATGTGAAAACCTGTATATTGTATTGTGATTTTATGTTTCGACTTCTGCAAAAAAAGAGTTTATATCCATTTCATAGGCAGCAAATCAACTTCATATGCAGTAAATCACTTTTATACATAATTTCTTATATCGTTCATTCAAGTATTTTTCTTCATGAAATACTCAAACTAAACTTAGAATATATATTAAAATCTTCAAAATCACTCCGGTTGTTATAGAGATGATTTTTAGTTTATGCTTTTTGATGAATTTTGATGAAGGTTTCACAACCTGTTACACAAAACAAAGTTATAACTTTACAGAATGTTATGTAACCATTAATTATTAGCCGTTACAAAAAGATATGAAGATAAAAGACTTTACTGGAAAGGAAATGCATGCCATAGACGTATTCAGAGCAGCAATACAATACATGAAGGACCACTTGCTGAATGCGATCAAAAAAAGACTTGAGAAAGAAATAGTGATCGAAACAGATATACACTGGGTGATTACTGTACCTGCCATCTGGAACGATTTGTCGAAAGTTTTCATGAGACAAGCTGCAATTCAAGTAGGTGTTAAAAACACTGAATATTTAATTGTTTACATTGTATATGAAAAAATACAATAATACATAATATCATCATGTGCCAAGAAAATACTAAGATGTGGGAATAAACATTTGGGATATGAACACTACAAATTTGATTGATTTTGTTTTTTATAACGTTGTTTACTATATATGTCAATATTTAACCATTTTATACTTAACTGGATTTCAAATTATCTGTAAACAACCATATATGTTTTAAAACAGGCAGGAATACCCGGCAATATGCTGACACTGGCTCTGGAACCGGAGGCTGCATCTTTGTTTTGTAAAACGGACCTTGGTGATGGTAAAGTGAGCGTTGGCTGTAAATACATTGTGCTTGATCTTGGAGGTAAGATATGTTTAGTTTCAATTATTTATTTCACACCATTCAATAACATCATATAATCTTGTCTTTTAATATATGATTATATCTTTTGGACACAAAGACTGGACACTGTACCGTCATAAATGATTCAGTTTAGCTATAGTCTCTTAAAACATATTATATGTAGTTTTACATGCGACAAGTTTGCCATTCATTATAAGACGTTTCATTCACAGGTGGCACAGCAGATATCACTTGCCATGAAGTTAAATCTGACGGGACACTGAGAGAGCTCCATAGACCAACTGGTGGTGCCTTTGGTGGAACAAGCGTTGATAATAAGTTCTTGGACGTTCTAAACAGGATATTTGGTGCAGACATAATGAAAGAGTTTAAAAACAGGTTTACCTCTGAATACTGGGAATTTCTTAATGCCTTCGAGTTGAAAAAGAGAAAATACAGTGGAGACGGTAAGATGGTGATGACATTTCCAGCTCAAATATTAGACATGAAGAGAGAATAGGAGAATCTGTAATGGAAGGCCTTGATAACTCCACATTATTAGGAACTATTGAATTTAAAATGGGGAAAATATTTATTGAGACAAAACTTGCAATGGAAATATTTGATGTAGCCGTGGTGCCAACAAAGAAGGTAACTGAATCGCTTATGACCGAAGTTGAAGACATCGTCATGGTTGGAGGATTTTCAGAATCGCCGTATGTGCAAAATGAAATGAAGACGAATTTTTCAAACCTCATTGTTACCCCAAGCGATCCTCCGGGAGCTGTCGTCAAAGGTGCAGTGATATACGGACATGAAAGCAAGGCCATTGCCTCCAGAGTCTGCGAATTTACTAACGGTATATCGCAAATGATGAAATTCAAAAAACATCATCCACAACATAAAAAGATTGTTATAGGCGGAATAGAAATGTGCGACGATCTATTCAATAAACATATCGAGATAGGAGAAGAAGTTGATATCGACAAAGTTGATGATGTCAAGGCTCACGAATATTTCCCATCAACCCCACACATGAAGCAAGCGGTACTGGAGGTGTATACCTCAACGGACAGAAATCCAATATATAACGGAAGATAGTTGCACACTTGTCGGTCTGATAAAAGTCGATATCGGTCCGAAAGGTGATATTTGGGACAAATATTTGGTAAAGCTAATATTTGGAGGCACGGAGTTGATAGTAGAAATTACAGAGGTGAAGAACGGAAACGTTACACAGGCATCCGTGGATTTCTTGGGCTAGTGTGTTTGTCAGCTATAGTAATTATATATAAAGCTGATGGGACAACGATAGGGACATTTTAATATAAATGTATAAATGATATGTAACGCTAATACGTATGCTTTAAGATTTTATTGAAGGAATTCTGGACTCATATTACATATAGTGAGGAAAATAATCGATACGTGTAATGAAAACTATATGCATTAAAACCAAAAGTCCATCTGAAGTCCGATATAAGATTGTGGCTTAACAGAGTAAATTAAATAATAACTGTAAATAGTGTCGTAGAAAGGCCTTTGTATGAGTGAACCAAGTTCAAGAAAAAAAGTAGACTGCATCTGCCTTATTACCGGATAAAAATGTGATTGTGTTGTTGTTTTTCAAACTCGCTCCGCCATTTCCGCCTGTGATCTAAACTTTGCGTTGATAATTATGTTCCTGGGCATTCAGTCGAGAATGATTGCATGGCTTCTTGTGGTTGTAGTTCTCGTGGACTTTAGAATAAGGCACTATGTAGTCCACATTACGATACTGCGGCTGTCAAAGAGGAAACATTAATGAAACCGGAGACTAACAACGAAAACGAGTCACCGTGCATAGAAAACAGACACATATACAAGAATGATATTTGGGAGTGAGCATAATGATACCTATTCCATCCTTCACATTTCTTCTATGTGCAAAAAAGCGAACAAAAATGGACAAATCTTCATCAAATTATTTAAACCAGCACTCAAACAGTAGATTAACTTCATGATATAAATGAAATTAACTTTAATAACTTTAAAAAATTATTTTGAATACAATTTTGGATTACAGCCATTATTTAATAAACTGTGTTAATATCTAAGTTCATTCACCAAATATAGTTTTTTATCAGACACCGTTTTTAAACTGTGTTTATGGTGATTTTTATATTACTGCTTAGATATAAATCCCAGTAAACAGTGGTTAGGTCAACTGATCGTCTAAATAACACATGTTGTAGAACAATGTCACCATTACATCATATCCAGGGAAATAACTCAGGATCGGAGTATTTGCTGAGTACTCTCCCTCTGGAAAACATCATAAATTCGTATTTTGGTCAAAATTTACCCTATATTCAGAATGTTTTCCCCAACTTACTCTTTCAGTTATTTGTATCAAATCTTTTGTATCTATTAGATGTATTTTAGTACTTTAGAATGAACAAACAAATTATGCTTACCTTGAAAATTGTAGTATGAAAAAATCCCTAAGCCAAACCCTATATGTTTACCAAATTACACATACGTTATTTAAGCTGTAAGGACTTGTATCACAGTCGATGTAAAACATATTCGTTTAAAACAATAACAGAATGAGTGACAGATGACGTCACATTACAGTATGAAGAAGTGGGCGGAGAATGCTCGTCAGAAAATGCTCATGTTTCGTATATAGCTCTAACCCTAACCCTAACCCTAACCCTAACCTTTAGGCCAACCCAGGCTCTCAACCATGGTCCCAAATTGTAGTCAGTATCCATACCTACCTACCCGTATATCATATGGGTATATATCAGGGTCATAGGGGCTCGAATTTGTTGTTAAACCTATTCAAAAAGGTCAAAATAATGATATTTCTATGTTCGAACCCTGCTTGGTCACCTTCTATGGCACACCCTGATTCTTAGGCCAACCCAGCCTCTCAACCATGGTATCAAATTGTAGTCAGTACCCATACCTACCTACCCATATATCATATGGGTATATATCAGGGTCATAGGGGCTCGAACTTGGTGGAATCCTATTCAAACCAGACAGTCAGACAGACACACACACACACACCCGTGCACGCGCGCGCAAAGACATACACACGCACGCGCGCAAACACACATACGTGATTTAAGCTGTTAGGACTTGTATCACAGTCCATGTAAAATATATTCGTTTAAAACATTAACAGATTGAGTGACAGATGACGTCACATTACAGTATGAGGAAGTGGACGGAGAATGCTCGTCAGAAAATGCTCATGTTTCGTGTATAGCTCTAACCCTAACACTAATCAATTCAAAGATCACGTGACAATTTCAGCCAATCAACGGACAAGAGGTGCAATTCAAAGGTGCAAATTCGTCAAACACTCCTACCCTAACCCTAACCCTAACCCTAACCTTTCCCAGAATCGTGCACGTGCTTCAATGACCACATAAACTCTACTAACCCTAATGACATTTTAACGAGTATATTCCAGCCTGTACTGTATGGCTACCTTTAGATCTATTCAATACCTACCGAACGACACCGAGATCAACAAAATCGGAAAGAAATGGCCTCTCGACAGAGTCTCGAACATGACACCCCCATAAATGTGTACATTCCCTAAAATGTCCGTGTTTGCACGGGATTTTTTTTTATGAGTAAACGGAGAGAGATCGCTTATGTATTTGAGAACAAAAATTGTATAAATGCAGTCAAACCTGTAGTAGTTGTCACCTATATTAAGCAGCCACTCGTCTTCAGCTGCCACATTCGCTATTTTCCATGTCTTTGTTTTCAGAGCAAATGTACCTGTATTAAGCAACAACCTGTCTTAGAAAGGCCACTTTTGCTCCTTCCCTTGACTGGCTTCTTAAGACAAGTTTGACAGTAATCACGAACACAATTTAGGGTGAAAGGGCTATTTGCGTACTTTTGCATACTGAAAATATACGAGTTTTTCATTAAATTCAACTTAATGTAGAAATCGTTTGGAATAAGATATTAGGTCGAACTCTTTTTTATATTATAGTTAAGATTAATGTCTAAAGGAATATAAAAGTATAAAGACTATATGTTCTTCAGTCTGTTCGTACTTCAGCGCTTAACTTTGTACGTTTTTATGTTAAACAATAGCCGTAAAATGACTAAAAATCACTTATAACATGTTTATTTTGTATTAATGGATTTAAATAAACACTTCTTTCTATAGTATATAACGATATGTAAACGTTCCAGGTAAAATAATGCACATATGTTCGTCCGTCTGCGCGTGATTTAGGGTTAAAGGCGTATACGCGTACTTTTGCATACTGAAAATATATGCGTTTTTCATTAACTTTAACTTAATGTAGAAATCGTTTGGAATTTAATATTTAATTGAACTCTTTTTTATATTATAGTTAAGAATAATGTCTAAAGGAATATAAAAAAAATAATGACTATATGTTCGTTCGTCTGATCGTACTTTAGCGCTGAACCTGTACCATTTTTGGTTAAAAATAGCCGTAAAATGACTAAAAATCACTTCGAACTTTGTCACTTTGTCACCTTCTATGGCCCACGCTGACCCCTTAGGCCAACCCAGGCTCTCAACCATGGTCCCCAATTGTAGTCAGTATCCATACCTACCTACCTGTATATCATATGGGTATATATCAGGGTCATAGGGGCTCGAATTTGTTGTTAAACCTATTCAAAAAGGTCAAAATAATGATAGTTCTATGTTCGAACCCTGCTTGGTCAACTTCTATGGCACACCCTGATTCTTAGGCCAACCCAGCCTCTCAACCATGGTATCAAATTGTAGTCAGTACCCATACCTACCTACCCATATATCATATGGGTATATATCAGGGTCATAGGGGCTCGAACTTGGTGGAATCCTATTCAAACCAGACAGTCAGACAGACAGAAATACACACACACACACCCGTGCACGCGCGCGCAAAGACATACACACGCACGCGCGCAAACACACATACGTGATTTAAGCTGTTAGGACTTGTATCACAGTCCATGTAAAATATATTCGTTTAAAACATTAACAGATTGAGTGACAGATGACGTCACATTACAGTATGAGGAAGTGGACGGAGAATGCTCGTCAGAAAATGCTCATGTTTCGTATATAGCTCTAACCCTAACACTAATCAATTCAAAGATCACGTGACAATTTCAGCCAATCAACGGACAAGAGGTGCAATTCAAAGGTGCAAATTCGTCAAACACTCCTACCCCAACCTTAACCCTAACCCACGAACGAACGAATGAATGAATGAAAGTACAATAACATGTTTATAAAAAGAAAAGTAGCAAATCAAAAGCAGCAACTAATGTAAATCAAATATTATTTCAAGGGGAAATACTCTCTTCGACTCTATGCACTATTAACGAAGTAAAGGTTACTTCCCTTGTTGACCGCACAGGACAACTTTCGTATATTACTAAAACCCTAACCCGAATGAATGAACGAATGAACGAATGAATGAGAATGAATGAATCAAGGGTGTGAGTGAGTGAGTGAGTGAGTGAGTGAGTGAGTGAGTGAGTGAGTGAGTGAGTGAGTGAGTGAGTGAGTGTGTGAGTGTGTGAGCGAGTGAGCGAGTGAGCGAGTGAGCGAGTGAGCGAGTGAGCGAGTGAGTGAGTGAGTGAGTGAGTGAGTGAGTGAGTGAGTGAGTGAGTGAGTGAGTGAGTGAGTGAGTGAGCGAGTGAGCGAGTGAGCGTGTGAGTGAGTGAGTGAGTGAGTGAGTGAGTGAGTGAGTGAGTGTGTGTGTGAGTGAGTGAGTGAGTGAGTGAGTGAGTGAGTGAGTGAGTGAGTGAGTGAGTGAGTGAGTGAGTGAGTGAGTGAGTGAGTGAGTGAGTGAGTTGGGTGTGTGGACGGACGGACGGACGTACGGACGTTCTGGTGGAAGTGATGTTGTGGGGTGCGGTTTTTATATGTTATAAAACATCTTTATTTTCATAAAACAAAACAAAACCTATTTTCTTTCTAACACTTATGTCACAAACCTTGAGATCCAACCCTAATGACACTAAAAAAGAATGAAAAAAGGTGAAAAAAAAAGTAAAAGAAAAATGTGAAAATAATGAAATTAACCCCACAATGCCATTTGGACGGACGGACGAACATTGCACCCCACAAGTACCAAAAAAACCGACAATGCCATTCTGTACTGGCAACGCAACCAACAACTGCTGCTCCAAACGTACGGACGGACGTACGGACGTATGTACGGACGGACGTTCTGGTGGAAGTGATGTTGTGGGGTGAGGTTTTTATATGTTATAAACATCTTTATTTTCATAAAACAAAACAAAACCTATTTTCTTTCTAACCCTTATGTCACAAACCTTGAGATCCAACCCTAATGACACTAAAAAAGAATGAAAAAAGGTGAAAAAAAAGTAAAAGAAAAATGTGAAAATAATGAAATTAACCCCACAATGCCATTTGGACGGACGGACGAACATTGCACCCCACAAGTACCAAAAAACCCCACAATGCCATTCTGTACTGGCAACGCAACCAACAACTGCTGCTCCAGACGTACGGACGGACGTACGGACGTATGTACGGACTGACGGACGTTCTGGTGGAAGTGATGTTGTGGGGTGCGGTTTTTATATGTTATAAAACTTTTTTTTTTCATAAAACAAAACAAAACCTATTTTCTTTCTAACCCTAATGTCACAAACCTTGAGATCCAACCCTAATGACACTAAAAAAGAATGAAAAAAGGTGAAAAAAAGTAAAAGAAAAATGTGAAAAAAATAAAATTAACCCCACAATGCCATTTGGACGGGTTTTCGCACTTGTGGGGTGAACATTGCATCGGGCGGGCGGGCGGGCGGGCGGGCGTGCTACGGACGGACGAACATTGCACTCCACAAGTACCCAAAAACCCCACAATGCCATTCTGTACTGGCAACGCAACCCACAACTGCCGCTCCAGACGTACGTACGTACGTACGGACGGACGGACGGACGGACGGACGGATGGATGGGTAGGTGAGTGAATGGATGGATTGGTGGGTGAGTGGGTGGGTAGTTGGTTCGATGGACGGAGGATGAAAGAAAGAAAGAAAGAAAGAATGAATGAATAGATGATTGAATGAGTAAATGGACAGATGAATGAATGGAATAAATGTAATGAACTCAACGTGTTTCGGCACATTAATGTAAAATGACCAAATTCAAATCATTTTCCGACAAATCATGAAGTCCAATAACATTTTTATCAGCGAAAAGTAGTGAATCAAAAGCAGCAAATAATGTAAATCAAATATTTTATTCAACGGGAAATACACGCTTCGACTCTGTGTACTATAAATGAAGTACAACTAACTTCTCTTGTTGACAGCATCGGAAAAATGTCGTATCTTTCTATAACACTAACCCAAACCCTTACCCTAGCCCTAAGAATGTATGAATGAATATATGAATGAATATGAATGAGTTAATTGATACTTGAATCAATGGAATGAATGAATGAATAATTGGATAAATGAATGATTACATGAATGAACGAATGAATGAATGAACGAATAGAAGAAGATTAGAGTAAACTATTATACTATACTATTTTTATATATTCTAAAAATGAATATTGAAACTGTTCACAATAATAATTTCCTTCTAAATAATAAATAATAAAACAAAGCCAAAACAACATGTATGATATTTATTGCATGTGTTATATATGTAGTATATATGATATATACAGTATATGTAGTATGTATAGTATAAATGGTATGGATAGTATTCATGAATAAGCATGCATGGACACAATGACAACTATTTAATGATGGCATAGTATTATCAAATTTACAAACAAAAAATAAATCGTTTACACATAAGATGTTTAGATATTAGGAAAACCCCAAGTTTCTATTTTCTAGATTGAAACAAAAATAATTAAACATGGTATAAAATAACTGTCAATGTTTCCATTACAAGTTAGTTGTTAAGGTTTAGATTAAAGAAAATTACAGATAACAAGGATTTATGGAGATTGTGATGGAATATAGGTCATACAAGACATGGTAATATATGGGTCACTGGAAGCATGTGTACATGCGATTGCATATGGATATATTATTCGATGGGATTAACCATATCTTGTATGTGCACCTGGAAACGCAAGCCAGTATGTTAGTATGTTATAAAACAAGTGAAGGGTTAAGTGATTTTTTTTTATTAGTGGATCAGGAAAAATTGACAGTGGTGTTTTTTTATTTCAAATCTTTGTATTGTCTTTTCAAATTATGCTAGATAACATTTGTCTCCGTTTTTTTTTCTTTAAATAAAATTTGAACATTTTGAAGTCTTCGAAATTGAAATTTTGTATCCGTTTCATGTGATCAATAGCATGTCCAAACACTGACGACCCAAAACTAAGCAGTCTGGTCAGTGTTTACATTGTTTGGATCTCAGTTAATTGAAACTATTACACACACCTACTAAAGCATGATAATAAAATTAGCCATCAAAACAGGGATTACAGCATCTTGTTTTTATAGAGCAGAACATAACATATTTTATCAATATTTGTACAAACTACATCATCATAAATGATACAATATACAATCAATATAAATGCATAGTCACTTAACAGCAATAATTGAATTCTAACAGTAACAATAGTATTGAATATAACCTCAAGCTTGGGCTTCAGAGTATGTATAAATACTTGATAATGGTTAATGAATGAAATGAGTATGAACACTTTATTTTATGTCCAATGCTTCTATTATATATCTCAAAATGTTATATAAAATGGTTTTATTATGTAAATTGGGTAAATCTGACATTTATAATTAGACAAACCATATATACATATATACAATCAGGTGCATAAAACATAATACACATATGTTAAAGAACAATATTTGAAATACATTGCACATTTTTAAATGGCAGTCTTTTATATAAAAGATTTTCAAAACGTGGTCGACTCGCCCAGGAAAAACCAAAGACGGTTAACTCTGGAAACCTGTGCCCGCTTATCAAATGTCTTTTACCACTGAATGTCGAGCTTCATTCTTGAAAATCTTTTATGAACAATACACCTGCATATTCAGTATGTTCAGAATTACTTTTGATAAACGACATTTATCACACTGATGTTTCATATTGTTATGTAAAAGAAATACATGTAACAATTATATTTCTCTTTATTTTCGAGCATTGAATTTAAGCATAAAGCTAGAGCTGATTTCTTAACGCCAAAAATCTATATTTATATTTAATCTCGAATCACTCGAGCGTTCAAAACAGGTTTTGTTTAACAATAACGCCAGGACAAAGGTACTCCGCTATACGATGTAACGCGGAATACAATAATGGTACACAAGTGTAAATCGTATTTTTGTTTTTCATAATGAAAACATTCCCAAAATATTGATTACTGGGAAAAAATTTTAAGGTAAATATTAACTGAAATGCTGACAATTTTTATTCCAATACACTACAGCAAAACCTGTCTTAAGCAACCAGTCATGGGAATAAACAAAATTGACCTTTTAAGACAAGTTGTTGCTTAATACAGAATAATTTAGTTTAAAAGCATAACAAGTGGCTTTTTAATAGAGGTGACAAATTAACAAACTTAATAAAGGTTTGACTAATTTATTTATTGATTTTGTGTTGTTTTTTAAATTGATATGTATCTAGACATTACATTTGATCAGGTTATTATTTCAGAATGCATTTTATGGAGGAAGTGTGTTCAAAATAATTGTACATATGAAAAACAAAAACACAATTAACATCAACAACACTTTACAAATCAAATCCTTATTCAGTAGACTTTTATTTAATTTGAAAATATTCAAATTTGTTTTAATGAATATAGGATTTACTTGTAAATTTAAATCTTAAAAGTTACTTTAAATATTTCAAGAATATGTTTCTTTTATTCATATGTCACTGAAAATTCCATCATGATATAATTTACAGCATCTTTGAAAATAATAAAAAAATGACATCATAGTACTGCAACTGGTGTTTCGGCGCCACAACATCAGTAGCAGTACATCGGTGTCATCCCAGATATATTTATCAAATTTACAATGAAATTTTCTATTATAAATTTGACAATAATCTAGGCAAACGATATACAGTTCCCGATAATTTTGTAATATTTTTATATAATTTGATTTCATTTTTATTTGTACCCAGTTTGAGGCAAAGTCAATTTGGCATTTTTAAAGGGACACATCGCAATGATAAAATTCTCATGTCAATCAATCTTTACACTTACAAACATACATGTATAACAATATTGAAATATTCATTTGCATTATATGTTTAACTTAAGCTTGTTTTTAAGGAATTATTATCAGTTTTTATCAAACTTGATATCACACTAGTTTTGAAATATGAGTAAAGTAATCTAAAAAAATATTATTTTATTGTATATAATGATCATACTAACAAGAGAAAGTGATGGAAGAAAAATACATTTACCAGTAGCATTGAGAACCGGCATAATATTTTTTTTTTATAAAATTGCTGTGTCCCTTTAAATCATATAATGTTTCACATGATTAACAAAAATACCCATTTTCATATAGTTTCCTTTACATGTATCTTCATTGATTTTCGTAAAACGCACATTCGACGGCTAATGCAAGTAACAGTGTCCATGAATGATATTTAAATGATATCTCCCTACAAACAACAATTACCATTATCGTCACTGGTCTTTGGCCAGTAGAGCTAAAAAAATTAATGACTTCTATAACTAGTTAAATAAATCAAATAACCACTCCGGTGTTTGCAAGATTCAACCATGCATTCAGGTTATTGTGGTATATTTAGTGGTAATTATCAAAAATATTCTACAATCTTTTTGGAAGATTTGAAATATTAAACCAATAATGTTAAAACTAGGGTATAGTTTGTTTACAAGGATTTGTGAAAATATAATTTGTTTAAATGATAATCAAAAATTTCAACTTGTAATTTTCAGTGCATTACCCGTTGAATGCTTGTTTTTACGGGTCTAATGAAACCATGTTTAATAAATACTAGTAAACTGCTTTGAATTTGTGTTACCAAAAATATTACAAAATTAAAATACAAAATCACATTTATATAATCCATCGGTGATATTGACTTTACGGTAATAAGTAACAAACATTTTGGCCATATCCGTGTCACCGCTCATTTGGCACGCCAAAAATCACCTAATGTGTGGCATTATAAATATATACTTGGTAGTAGATTTATCCTTTTTATCAAAATTTTATTTATTGTAGCAGTACAATCAATGAAAATGCATTCTTGGAACCTAATGAAAACTGGATTTTACTCAATACATCCTTATTACATTACAAATAATAAAAAGTGCATATACATGTATCAGTTAAGTGCTTACACTACAGTCCACTAGTTCAATTTATTTTGTTTATTTAAGAGTGGTTGTCAGAATATTATTGACTTAGTATCATCGATACAGGTAAGGCAATTATAGGTACTCAATGAGGAATGTGAATTTATATGGTTTTATAGCGGGAAAATTATAGTAATTACAAACAAGATTTCGTGAGATTTCTTCTGAAAGGGTTTGTCATAAAAATAATTTTAATCAAACCCATTTGGATACACATAGGTTTTAAACAATTAAAAAACGTCATTTTTGGTGTCATTTAACACTGTAGTGTGGAGAGTACATAGTGGAAGCACTTAAACAATTGGAGTATAAATCTAAATACATCTGTGTTGTTCTCCACTTCTATTTCTTGCCGTGTGTTGATCTCTTTTAACCCAAGCTGACCATCTTAACCTGAAATATACAATAATCCCAGTTACTTTCCTGCAAAACTGGAGATGTTATCTAGGAGATTAACACTGTAGTTATATCCAGTACATTAGTTCTGAATGCACCTTATGTATATAGTATTTGAACTTTTGGTATGCTTGAAATATTTGTTCTTGAACACCAGGTAAGGATATACTAGTAGGTCAGCATTTTTACCGGGATTAGATAGTTCCATCACAACGAAGGACTGTGACAAAATTCTTTTACTGTGATGTTGCAATCATCTGTGAGGTACATTAAAGGGACATCTGATTTAGGCTTGTGATATGGTACATTAAAGGGATATCTCAACACCGACTCGTGATAAGGTACATTCAAGGGACATTTGAATACCGACTTGTGATATGGTACATTAAAGGGACATCTGAATACTGACTTGTGATAAGGTACATTAAAAGGAATTCTAAATACCGACTTATGATGTGGTACATTAAACAGACATATGAATACTGGTTCGAAATAAGGCACATTAAAGGGATATTGAATACTGACTTGTGATATGATACATTAAAGGTACTTCTGAATACCGACTCATGACATGGCACATTAAAGGGACATCTGGATACGGACTCATAATATGGTACATTTAAGGGACATCTCAATACTGACATGTGATATGGTATATTCCAATACTGATTTGTAATATGGTACTTCAAAGAGACATCTGAATATTGACTAGTGATATGGTACATTAAAGGTACATCTGCATACTGACTCATGATATGGTACATTAAAGGGACATCTGAATACTGATCCGTGATATGGTATATTAAAGGGACATCTAAATACTGACCTATGATATAGTACATTAAAGGAACATCTGAATACTGACTTGTGATATGGTACATTAAATGTTCATTTCAAATCTTACTCATGATATGCTACATTTAAGGGACAAATTGAAATTGGATGATTTTTACCTTTAAAATATTTCAGAAAATTATATATTTATTTGATACAAATGCAAATTGTAAGTTCGCTACTATGTATACAGACCAATAATTTTCTATTTAAGTAAAAGGTAAATATTAATTGTACATTATTTTTATATAGTATATTTATATAAAATGTATAGTAATAGTTATAGGTTTACAGAATTTATGAGTAATGTATTCTCTGAACATGAGTAAAATTGCCATTTTAAAAACAAGTTAAACTAGAAATGTATCCACTCGCCACCCGAACCATATATTAGTAAATTTTACCAATGTTCAAGGAAAAAGGGCAACAACTCTTTTAAAATTTGACCGACATTTACAAATATTAACTTGACCTGTATTTTACAATTATACAGCTACAAATCAAATGTTACTCAAATCAGAATGAATTTAATTAGGCGGACTAACGCTTTCATGCACATACAGATGGACGAATGGATGGACAGACAGGGGCAACACTTAACCTTAACCATTCTTTGAATGACGAGAGCATAACAATTCTATTACAACATAGATAAGCACTTTATTATAAGATACACTAACTTTCAGATTAACATGTGTGTATCAAACTGCATATTATCATGAAAAAAAGATAATATATTAATGAGGGACTTAATGAAGATCTTGTTTAAAAGTATTCTTGTTACATTTTATTTTTTCTAGGGTTATCCATGACCAAGTAATCTAAGGCTCTGTTTCAAGATATTAACTCTCAATGCTCAGGTCATGTGTTCAAACCCAGGTCAAAACTGGTATGTGCACGAGAACGTTTGCCAGGTACTAATTGCAGGGCTGAGGTTTTACATATTCATTATATTGGTCAGAGATCTCACCCCACCAATAAAACTGGGTGCCATTTGTAACTTGTATGAGTTTTAAAAAACTTATTTCTTGTCTAAATGTGAAAAATTTAATAATGGCACTTTCATAATTCAATAATAAGTTACGTGGACTTTTTTTAAGTCTAATTCATAGTGGCTTACATCCGCATGGTCTTAATCCCTTGACAACATTAACAATATATAAGTCAATCGTTATACCAAAATCCCTATATGGTTGCGAATTATGGAATTCATTAACCAAATCAAATATTATACAACTAGAACGAGGACATAGATTCTGTATAAAATTTATCCAAAATATCCCACAATATGTAAATACGGATTTTGCTTTAAGCTCTATTGGTGTAACTTCACTTGAAACGGAAATCGAATACAAGAAGCTACAATTCTTTGGTCAATTATGTAGACTCCCGAATAAGTATATTGTTAAGCAATTATTTGTTAATCGTCTGTTAAGATATCTGAGTGATGATAAACAAACTTTAGGTTTTATTCCTGACATCTTTAGAATATTAACGAAGTATGATCTATATACTTATTTGGTTAATTATTCTAAAACGGCAATATTTCCATCCAAGTATGCATGGAAATATATTCTTCGACTAAAAGTGCTAATACATTACTCAAATACAATGTTAATGAGGTTAGGTGACAAGATGGGTCCAACATATGTCATGAATATGTTAAGCATAAATAGGCGTTGCTTCCTATGGCAATTAAGTAGGAAAAATCAATATGTAAAAGCACAAGTTTTACAGCAGTGTCACTACTAAGTAAACTGCAATCGTTTACATCTGTACAGCTATGTAACAAATGTAATACACTTGTAGATAATTTAGTACTACATATTGTTTATTTTTGTATTGCAAACATTGTCGAAAGAAATAAGCTTTGGGACGCAGTTATAACGACTTGTGGTCTTCAGGTATTCATTTATTAAAAAGACGCCTAAAGATCAGATTTATGCATTGCTTTCCGGGCTTAATGAATATTTATCTGACATTGAACAGATTGAAGATATATTATCGTTCAATATTGGGATAATTCACAGTATGTTAAAGTAACATTTATCGATATTGCTAATGTTTACTGTTTGTTACTCAGTGTATGATCAATTTCTTACATTTCGTTTCGGTAAGATACAAAAGGTTCATCGTTGTCATTAGTCTATCACTGGGTTTTGCATTTTATTTCGGTGAGATTCATTATAGTTGGACAATGTTATTATTTCACTTATATTAATATTAGTGTAAGGTATAATGTATGGCAGTTAAAAAGCTATACTGATTTTTATAAAATCATAATTTATTTAGTTATTTTAACAAATCCATCGTGTTATGAATACTCTTACAATATGACATCATATTAGTCGTATCGTATGTTCATTTTTCACTTGTAACTCATTGTATATTGTTCATTTATATGTAATTATTTACTGCAATTTTTAATAATGGCACTTTTATAACTCAACATATTTACCTAAACCAGGCCCAGTTAGCTCAGTCAATAGTTTGTTTGAAAAGACTATCAATCTAGGGGTCATTAGTTAGAATTCCCTCCCAGTCACAGTCTTTGTGGTGATTGATATTCAACAGTGTGTCTCATTGTCATTTGTTTATCATATCTGATTCAAGTGGGAAAGTTACTTATACAGATAGGTGTTTTCGAGTACTGTTTAACCTTTCAGGATCCTAGGAAAGAGTGGGTAGGTTAACTGAGTATTTGTTTATCATTGGTGGCATCAATAAGACACTTGGTGGCATAAATAAGACACTAAACATTCAAACAAATATTTACCTGAAATCAGATAAAGCACCCTTCAAAAGCCATGGCATCGTGAACTCTGCAGCAGATGTTTAACCATCACCATGACAATGTACAAATACATCTGAAATACATCACTGAATTTTATAATAGGATCATGCAGAAATATTTGACATACTTAACAACAAGGCAGTTATGTCCCTTGGAATGTTTTCTTTCATATTATTTAAAAGAAAAAAAATGAATGTTTGATGTATTTACTTGTCACAGGAAATTAACCAAGACAATTGTGCGTTTGTGTTTATATATGTGTTTGTATGTTTGCAATTGTCAAAGGAGAGATACATAGTTCCAATTTTTTTCCCCTTTTAATTTCCATATATTTTATTTTTATCTCTTCTACAAATAATTACTTTGTATCAATACTTTTAACTTTATATAAGAAAAACAATGCAGAGTAATTATGGGAACTATGTACAGATGAAGGGGGATACGTCTGTGCATTTATATCACATATACAAAGTATATGTTCAAAGGCCATATACCTTTACAAGACGCAGTTTTTTTTAAACACAACTGCCCCTTGTACAACGTATTTATATTTAAGCAGGCCGAAAGATAGGTAAGTGTTTATCAATGTAATAGAAAAGATGAAACATGCAAAATATGTAATTAATTTCGTTTAAATCAAAACGAAAATGTAAATGTAATATTCATATAAAAATAAATATTGATTTTAATATTTCTATATATACTTTTTATTAAAATTACTTCTTGTTCTTTTATGAGATGTCAATTTTTTAATGAGATGGACTTTCATCCATTTTGATTTTATACAATTTATATTTATTCGTCTTCAATTTTTAGATATTTATATTAACCAGAGATTTTATAAGATTTGCTTTTACTTTAATTTATTTTTAGATATTTATATTAACAAAAGATTATATGAGATTTATTTTTACTTGCCTTCATTTATGATTATTATATGACCAGAGATTTTTTAAGATTTACTTTTACTTGTATTCATTTTAAGAGACTTTAATTAATGAGAGACTTTACGAGATTTACTTTTACTTGTATTCATTTTAAAAGACTTATATTAACCAGAGATTTTATAAGATTTCCTTTTTTCTTGATTTCATTTTAAGAGACTCTTATTAATGAGAGATTTTATGAGTTGTACTTATACAAGTTTATTTGTCTTCAATTTTCAGATACTTTATTAACCAGAGATTTTATAAGATTTGTTTTTACTTGTATTCATTTTAAGAGACTTATATTAACCAGAGATTTTTTAAGATTTACTTTTACTTGTATTCATTTTAAGAGACTTTAATAAATGAGAGATTTTTATGAGATTTACTTATACAAGTTTATTTGTCTTCAATTTTCAGATGCTTTTATTAACTAGGGATTTTATGAGACTTGCTTTTACTTCTATTCATGGTAAGAGACTTTTATTAACTAGGGATTTTATGAGATTTGCTTTAACTTGTATTCGTTTTAAAAGACATATTAACCAGAGATTTTATAAGATTAACTTTTACTTGTTTTCATTTTTAGAGACTCTTATTAATGAGAGATTTAATGAGATTAACAAGTTTACTGGTCTTCAATTCGATAAACTTATATTAAGAAGGATTTTATCAGATTTACTTTTACATTTATTTATTTATTTATCTTGGGATATTTATTTTCATGTTAAGATTTTTTTTTTATAAGAAGTTTTACTTGTATTCATTTTAAAGAGACTTTTATATTAATTAGAGAATATGGTATGCTATTTTCTTATACAAGTTTACTTATGTTCATTTTAAGATACTAATATTAACAAGGTATTTTAAAAGATTTACTTTTACTTGTGTCTATTTTGAGATATTGATGTTCACAAGAGATTCTTGAGATTTCATTTTACTTGTATTAATTTTGAGAAACTTATATTAACCAGTGATTTTATATATTTATTTTTACAATGTATTGTGTTTTTGATGATTGTATCATGCATAGTTATTTTATTTCTGATATTTTAAGTTACTTCGCAGTGTGTTTTGGTTTTACATCAATAAATATGTTTTAAAGGATTTTATTTCTTAATATTGTTTCATATTTGATTATTGTAAATGTGCACTGCTTATATGGGTATTATTACATATTTGATATTTTAAAATGATTTTTAAGCTGTATGTGAATTGATGATTAGTTTTATATCTGTTGTGATGGTATTTATTATAAGCATTGTTTTGATAGTACTATTTACGATTTGTGTGATATAGATTGAAAGAAAAAGTTCAAATTTTATTTTTCATGGTCATATATATATATACATGTATATAATAATAAAGTAAATAGTGTGCAGTGAATATTTCTATAATACATAGTTTGATACTTTTAGAAATATTTATCTATACTAAATACTAGTTTACTTTTTAGACTACTACCCACTGCTATTTACACTCTTAATTACTTAAATTTACGCTACTTATTACTAACATTTACATCACTGATTATTTATATTTACACTACTAATTACTAACATTAACATTACTAATTAAATATATTTACACTACTAATTACTATCATGTTCATTACTAATAAATTATATATACCACTAATTACTAACATTTACACTGCTAATTACTATTGTGTTAAAATGTAAACACTTGGTCTATATACATTAGTTACTAATACTTAATTACTACTAAAATACTAATATAAATACTTTTAAATGACCCTATTGATTATTATGAATTGGCTTTTATTATTTTAATAAAAAGGTTTGTGTATGTATCTCAGATGAATTTGTCTTATAAAGGCTTCTTCAAACCCTTTCATTATGTTAATAGATTAGTTCTGTGTTAAAATGGTGAGATCAAACATGTTAGTTAATGTAGGTTAAGTTAGAGAGGATTCTCAGACGTCTTTTATAAGATTTCTGCGGACCGGAAGCGACTACCCCAAAACATTATATTTTAACAAAAAAATCAAGCCTTTTCAATTGTAAACGGGGACACTACAGCTACTACTGTTACTACACATACTACGTCTACTATTACTATTGCTGTTGCTTCTGCTACTACTATTACTACTGCATCTACTGTCGCTATTGATACTGCTTCTGATACTACTACTGCTACTGCTTTGGCTACTGCTGTTACTACTGCTACTCCCACCTCTATCATTACTACATCTACTGCTGCTACTTATGATACTACTATTGCTGCTGCTACTACTTCTAATAATAATAATAATGATAATACTAAACATAACACTGATGACAATATCAATAATAGTAATAACAGTAATACAGTGATTATAATAGTGATTATAACATATTTTAATTAAGATCAAATGAATTGTTATTTGTTTACCTTAAATTATTAAGTTTTTTTTAACACTACTACATATATATATTTTTAACAATTTTACTCCGAATGATTGTTTTGTTTATTTACCTTAAATGAGTAATTGATTGTAGGCTAGTCCTTGACCTTGATTTATTGTTTTCGTTTACAATATATGTCTGTTATTACTTTAAATGAATTTATTGTTTACCTGACCCTATTTATCTGTGTTTTTTTACTTAATTAATTGTTTACCTTACCTTATTTATTATGTGTGTTCTTACTTTAATGAATTTATTGTTTACCTGACCTTATTTATCCGTTTTTACTTTATGAATTAATTGTTTACCTGACCCTTTTTATCTGCGTTTTTACTTAATGAATTTATTGTTTACCTGACCCTATTCATCTGTGTTTTTACTTAATGAAGTTATTGTTTACCTGACCTATTTATCTGTGTTTTTACTTAATTTATTGTTTGCCTTAACTTATTTATCTGTGTTTTTATTTAATGAATTTTTTTGTTTACCTGACCCTATTTATCAGTGTTTTTATTTAATGAATTTATTGTTTACCTGACCCTATTTATTATGTATGTTCTTTCTTAATGAGAGTATTGTTACCTGACACTATTTACCGGTTTTTACTTTAATGAATTTATTGTTTACCTTACCTTATTTATTATGTGTGTTTTTACTTTAATGAATGTATTGTTACCTAACCCTATTTATCTGTTTTTACTTTAATGAATTTATTGTTTACCTTACCTAATTTATTATGTGTGTTCTTACTTTAATGAATTTATTGTTTACCTGACCCTATTTATGTGTTTTTACTAATTCAATTTATTGTTTACCTTATCTTATTTATTATTTGTGTTCTTACTTTAATGAATGTATCGTTACCTGGCCCTATTTATCTATGTTTTTACTTTAAAACGAATGTATTGTTTACCTTACCTAATTTATCATGTGTGTTCTTACTTAATGAATGTATTGTTACCTAACTCTATTTATCTGTTTTTATTTTAATGAATTTATTGTTTACCTTACCTAATTTATTATGTGTGTTCTTACTTTAATGTATGTATTGTTGACCGACCCTATTTATCTGTTTTTACTTTTATGAATTTATTGTTTACCTGACCCTATTTATGTGTTTTTACTAATTGAATTTATTGTTTACCTTATCTTATTTATTATGTGTGTTTTTACTTTAATGAATGTATTGTTACCTAACCCTATTTATCTGTTTTTATTTTAATGAATTTATTGTTTACCTTACCTAATTTATTATGTGTGTTCTTACTTTAATGAATGTATTGTTGACCGACCCTATTTATCTGTTTTTACTTAAATGAATTTATTGTTTACCTGACCCTATTTATGTGTTTTTATTTATTGAATTTATTGTTTACCTTATCTTATTTAATATGTGTGTTTTTACTTTAATGAATGTATTGTTACCTAACCCTATTTATCTGTTTTTATTTTAATGAATTTATTGTTTACCTTACCTTATTTATTTTGTGTTTTCTTACTTTAGTGAATGTATTGTTTACATTACCCTATTTATTCGTGTTCTTACTTTAATAAATGTATTGTTTATCTGACCCTATTTATCTGTGTGGTTATCTTAAATGTTTTTTATTTAACCTTACTGTGTGTTTTTTACCTTTAATGAATTTATTGTTTTCTTTATCCCTATTATATGAGTTTTATTCTTATAAATTTATTGTTTTCTTTATTCCTATTATATGAGTTTTACTTTAATGAATTTATCGTTTTCTTTATCCCTATTATATGAGTCTTACCTGAATGAATTTATAATTTTCTCTATCCCTATTATATGAGTTTTACCTGAATGAATTTATTGTTTTCTTTATCCCTATTATACAGGTTTTACGTTAATGAATTTATTGTTTTTCTTTATCCCTATTATACGAGTTTTACATTAATGAATTTATTGATTTCTTTATCCCTATTGTATGAGCTTTACCTTAATGAATTTATTGTCTTCTTTATTCCTATTATATGAGTTTTACCTGAAGGTTTTCTTTATCCCTATTATACAAGTTTTACCTTAATGTATTTATTGTTTTCTTTATCCCTATTGTACAAGTATATCTGTTTTTATTTTTATTTTATTTATGTATCCACTGAACCCCTAACCAATTATAATACTTGCATACTGCATACATAATGTAAAATGTGAAATAATCCTAATTTGTTTAATTTCCAAAAAGAAGCATTTTAGTTTTTTTTTGTTTAAAATTTTTATTTAAAAAAAGCAATGGCATTGCTCGAGGTGTGCAAGGTTAATTTCCAGGTTTAAAATTATTAACTAGAATTTAAATAAAATCTAACATGATCAAAGGTACATCAGATTAAAAGATCAATTAAACCTCTTTAACTTAAAATTTCAGAGAAACCATTTATACAAAGTTCAAGGGACATAACTGCAAAAACAAAATTAATCATATAGATAATATAATTTAACAAGTTGGTACTTATTCTATACACGCCAGATCTAGTTAGCTCAGCTGGTAGAGCAAGTGACTCAATCCAGGGGTAACTAGTTCGAATTCCTGTCTGGCCACAGTCTCTGTGATAATTACTGTACGACATTGCGTCTCATTATCATTAGTCACTCACCACAGATGCAAGTGTGAAAGTTATCAGTTACTTGTGGAGTACTTGATCCGGGGATGATGAGTCGATTCATTCTGAGGTCTTCCGCCACCTATTAAACTGAAGTCCATGAAATATAACCTGTCATGTGTTGAAAATGAGCGATAAACGCAATTATCCAACTAACTGGTGCTTTTTTTGTTTACTTTTCAACCTTTAGATAGGTTTTTTATTCATAACATGGGACACTTATCTGTAATCCACTTGATCTGTACAACTTCTTCTGCACACATCAATTACTTCATCTTGTCAAACTGTCAAAACCAACATGCTCCGTCCTGGATACCAACATGCATCACCAAATACTGGCTACCAGCCTGGGCTTTAGAAAATAAAAAAGTTTATATAATCGTCAAAAAACACAATTAAATATAAAATAAACCACAATATAACGTGTATCAGAATAGACAACAATAATCATTTAATGAGATGTCGAGAGTTGGCTGTTAATGCCAGATGCTGCTGGTTCAATCCCAGACTCGATAATATTGCATCTCATAAACATCATCAAAAACTGTTTGATGGGTATGACATTTAAGAGTAAGGTATTAATAATTAAAGCCAGCCAACCTTTTTTTAAACTACCTTTTTTTCATTATTTCCATTATTTACACGTTTCATTATTGTCTATTTAAAGACTACTCAGATTCATTCTGAAGTCTTTCTCTAGCAAATCTAGATGCAAGTTACTAGTGAAGGGACAGTTTGTCTACTCAGATTCATTCTGAAGTGTTTCTCTAGCAAAACTAGATGCCAGTTACTAGTTAAGGGACAGCTGGTCTACTCGGATTCATTCTGAAGTCTTTCTCTAGCAAAACTAGATGACAGTTACTAGTGAAGGGACAGCTGGTCTACTCGGATTCATTCTGAAGTCTTTCTCTAGCAAAACTAGATGCCAGTTACTAGTGAAGGGACAGCTGGTCTACTCAGATTCATTCTGAAGTCTTTCTCTAGCAAAACTAGATGCCAGTTACTAGTGAAGGGGCAGCTGGTCTACTCAGATTCATTCTGAAGTCTTTCTCTAGCAAAACTAGATGCCAGTTACTAGTGAAGGGACAGCTGGTCTACTCAGGTTCATTCTGAAGTCTTTCTCTAGCAAAACTAGATGTCAGTTACTAGTGAAGGGACAGTTTGACTACTCAGGTTCATTCTCGAAGTGTTTCTCTAGCAAAACTAGATGCCAGTTACTAGTGAAGGGACAGCTGGTCTACTCAGATTCATTCTGAAGTGTTTCACTAGCAAAACTAGATGCCAGTTACTAGTGAAGGGACAGCCAGTCTACTCAGATTCATTCTGAATTCTTTCTTTAGCAAATCTAGATGCTACTCAGATTCCTTCTGAAGTCTTTCTCTAGCAAAACTAGATGTTAGTTACTTGCGGAGGGACAGTCGGTCTACTCAGATTCATTCTGAAGTCTTTTTCTAGCAAAACTAGGTGCAAAACAAATAACCTGGGGTGTTTTCAAATTAAAAAATGCTAATAATTTAAAAAGATAATGGTCATTTGAAGTAATATAATTTCAATTAGAAAGTAGCTATTTTTTTCAAAAAATTAATTACATGTACATTACAAAAGTAGGTAAGTTTTGTTAAGCATTTGTGCTGCCAAATATTACCAATAATTAATATTAAAAAATTTTAAAATCAAATGTAAAATTATGTTACACTTATTACAAGGACAGTATAGTAAGTACCAGGATACTGAGGAAGTTATTCACTAGTACAAAATTATTACTTCCCTTCTACTTTATGTGTGAAAACCTTTAAAAAGTTCAAGAAGTTAGTAAAATGTTTTCCAGTCACTTGTGGAAGGATATGCCCAGCCTATGTAAAAACATTAGCTGAGATTTTTATCCAGTTACTTGTGAAAGAACACCAATGGTTCAAATTGTTTAAGGTGAGTAAGTTTTCTAGTTACTTGCAGAAGAACTACAGTTCTACTCAGATTCATACAAAGTTATTCCACTACCTATAAAACTGGATGCCATATAGTATAACATGTAATTTATTGAAAATTAAAGTTAACTGCAATTGTTCTGATGTTTTCTTGACATTTCAACCTAAATATTTAGATAAGTTTTGAGTCGTAATATGTGACACTTATCTGTTATGAACTTGTACTGTCCAACTTCTTCTGCATATGTAATTGACTCATCGACGCCACTTTGCTGGTACCAACATGCTCCACTTTATGTACCAACATGCTCCTCACTATGCTAGCTTCAAGCCCTTTCAGACATTGTACAAATATTTATATAATTGTAAATAAAAAAAGGAACAAATATATTATTTAATATATGAAAAATTGAAATATGACATATTCCAGAATAGACCAAAATTATTTAATGTGATTTGGTAGTGCAGTGGATAGTGTTAATCCAGATTAGATCCTATGGTATCTCAAACCGGGTAATACAGATTACTGAGTATAACATTTTCAGAAAGTGTCAATAAGACATTTACCTTACTTCAAACTAACTTAGATAATTATTTATAATTATACATTTCACTGTTGTACACCACAAAAATTTATATGAGAATATGTGTCAGTTACCTGCAGAGGGACAATGGGTTTGTCTGCTCATATTCATTTTGAAGTATTTTACTAACAAATAAGACGAGATGCCACATATAACCTGCAATGTGTTGAAATTACAAACTTACATTTGCCTGATGGTTACCTATATTAATTAAGGCAATCAAATGTTACAATATCTGGATATTGAATTTTGCATAGTGCTGTTGTTTAAAAAAACAATAATGTTTTAAAATTTATTTTAGACATATGATGAATATAAGTTCTTCAAACTAAAATTAAACTTGATAATGGTTTATGGTGAGAATCGCTACGATACATATAATAATATCTTAATTGTATTTTTACACTGATCGAACACTTAAACTCTCCGACGCTAGGGATAGAGTTAATTTTATTTTAATACATTTCTACCATTATTGGACTTGTTTGTGAAGTGAACTATGAACTATTGCTGCAATGGCAAAGTAATGATAACAATTTTAATACTCACAAGCACTGGTCATCCTCAAAAAAATCTTGAACCTTCCCACTCTACATGTCCAGTTGGTATGCTGTAAAACCACAAACTTTTAAACCACCATCAACCAAACAAACAAATTGCCACCAACATGTCCTGTAACGACAGAATTTACCAAAATAATAGCAGCGTAGCATTTAAACGTACATAAATCAATCTTATTAATTGCTTAAACATTTCAACAAGAAGAAAATACAGAAAGTTTGCCATTTGAGGCAGTCATTCCACCTAAATAGTGTATTATCAATAATCAAAAAACATTTTCCAAAAAGAAATGACACTGTTAAGTGTCACATGCCCCCTAACATGTCATGATATTATGTTGATCATTTGAAGCAAGTATCATTAAAATTCATCTATGCATGACAAAGTTACAGGCCAGAAACCAAATATTACATTAACTCAAAGTGTTGTCAAACAAACTCAAATTGTGACCTTGACCTTTGAAGTACGGGTTTTGGTCTTACTCGCGACACGTCGTCATGTTCTGTTGATCATTTGCTGCAAGTATCAACAAAATCCATCTATGCATGACAAAGTTACAGGCCGGAAACGAAATACCGGACGGAAGGCCGGACGGACGGACGCTGCGATTACTATATGCCACCCAAAATGTTTTTAAAAATTTGGTAAAAATAAGGTTACTTGCCATAAAATATATTTTGCTAATTTTCCTACAATTGGTAACAGCAACATGAATCTAAAGCATTATAGTATAATGACCACTTTTCCCTCTCTCCATTGAGGTTCGAGCCAAGCTTGGTCCAAAAACTTTACGTGAGAAAGTTTGTCAGTTACTTGCAGAAGGACAAGGGTTCTACTCGGATTTATACCAAGTATATTCTTCTACCAATGAAACTGATAATGCCATAAACTAGTAACTTGCCACGTGTTGAAAATCATTCTAAATGGAAGTAATGTGCAGTTAAAACATTATAAAGATCTATGATATGGTGTTTAAGAAATTGGCATAATATATGATAACCACAGGGTTATTTAGCTTTAATATTATCAAATGCATTGTTAACAAACCGTTGCCATAACAACTGCTCAGTCAGCAACAAACTTCTTGCCAAAAACAACCATTCAGCCAGCCAATAACGACGATTTCAAGAAGTGCCTGTTTGGTGAAATGCAAAGAAGAAGATACATTATCGAACACACATCTATAACATTTAATTTGTATACATTAGGTTGTTGGTTCAATCCCCTGCCAAAGCCCTGTTGAGCAAGACACTGTATTCACATTTATGTGTACTAATTCTGCCTAGGAATATTTCGAGCATGATTTACTCAAGCACGCAAATAGGCCCTACATATTAGCATTTGCTAAACAGTAACTCAAACTTTATTTATCACAAAGTCATGCCAAGTAGTTGAAAGCTATTAAGAAGCCATGATCTATTTTTAATTAAATGATATACTGTGAAATCATTAAATTTTCGTGGGGCACTAATCTCGTGGATTTCGTGGGAAGCCTAGACAACGAAATCAAATACCTACGAACTTAGTTTACGCAATAATGTAATGCTGTCTATATAAATTGCCTCTGTTTTCATATGCCTACGTGTATCGCATTGTGGTAAATAATCAATCCTTTATTTATATATTTTCTTTCGTCAAATTGTATCAATATTTACAGTGATGATATTTTAATTGTGCAACAATTTTTTATTATCATCTTTTATTCATAGAACCGTGTGTGTGTGTGTAGCGAGATGTGTTATAGTTTACCCTACTGCACGTGTCAGATTTGCTGAAAATAGACCTTTACCTTGCAGCACAATGCTACCGAGTTCAAACAATGTGACGTATAGGCCTACGGTAAACATTGTAAAAGGACAGTATGCGTGCGTACAAAGAAAACTAAAACACAAGTTTCAAGTGAAGTAATATCTTATTTAATGTTGTTTTTTTTTCTATTCTATTCTATAATTGTTTATTTTTATGATTAAATATATGGTGATACATTTTTAATCAATAAAACAAACAAATCTCTTAAAAGACGCAGCACATTGGTTTACTGTCCATATCGCAGTCATGTGACGTGGCACTTTTGTTATTTACAACAGGCCTGCGCTCTAAAACTCTTTCTGGATTAGATGTCGTACTTTTCCTTTCCCCACCTAGTATTTGCATAACAATTAGTTCTATATCGTACTTGTATATTAGGGTACTAATTGGCATGTGTCAACTCTTATTGGCACAGCGGGGTGCGATAAACCCTGACACGCCACGTGCGAATTACAGCAAAGGTTAACAACTAGAACGCACTAATGTCGAAAGTGTAAAAATAAAAAAATAAATTGGTGTCAATGAATTGAAGTCCCCACGAATATGTTGAAGTGGAAACCCCGAAATTCAATACCCAAGAAAATAAATGATTTCACAGTATACCCCGGTTGTGTTGACAGCCAAACACGTGGGAAGAGACTGCTTGTAAATTCAAGCTGTGTCACAAATATTAACACAAAATGAGGAAAAAGTAGCCAAATGTTATCAATTAAATAAGAAACGCTACAAATGCATTAAAACGTGTACATATAAAATACAAAAAAAAAAAACTTACGCTGCCGCCCAAATATATCCAACCACAACATCCTTCCTCTTTGAAATCCCAAAACAGAATGCGTGCTTTGCGATTTCGCGGTTATTCCCGGTACTCCTCGGTGTTCTGTCACGTGACATGAACACACTCAAAATCAAGCATAGGCTCAACGACAGTTTCTTATTGGGCAATGCATTTCCCGCCAAACAGGTCGCAGCAGGTCACAGCAGTGAACTGTTTTTATTCGACGATCTACTCACCTGCCAAATGTGCGAAAATATAGCAATGCGTAATCACGTGGCCACATTTTGTTTTGTTTGCATGGTCAAACCATACATGGTGAGTTTAAACGATGATCCTTTTAGAAGTGAAATGCATTCGTTATTTATTTCAAATAAAACTTTTTTTGCAGTCAGTATAACGTGATCCTGGATTAAAATTAGTCATGATACAAATTCCTATC
This sequence comes from Panopea generosa, assembly GCA_029582155.1. Classification (NCBI taxonomy): domain Eukaryota; kingdom Metazoa; phylum Mollusca; class Bivalvia; order Adapedonta; family Hiatellidae; genus Panopea; species Panopea generosa. Next base: position 68,948,332 of record CM055904.1, read on the forward strand.
CTCTGTAGTCCCGTAATCAATGAATTTAGGACATATACGTTTCCAACTAGTTATGGTCCAAATATGTCAAGATAAATAATACGATCGGCTAATCGGAGTTTAAACGCACTATACTTATTACGTCACCGATAGAAAATTACATCTATCCAGGTCCGGATTTACGCCTAGGGGAACTTAGAATAAAATAATGCATGTTTGTTTTTCTTCTTATTTAATACTTTCCGTGTCACAACGTTCCTTCATCACTAATGTAAAAACAAGAAATGTCACTAATAAGTGCACCCCCCCCCCCCCCCCCCCCACACACACACACACACACACACCAATGGTCTGTGAAAATAACGATATATCTTATAATAGGTAGTGATGCATTTATGAATATCAAAAGTAATGGACTGACGTTTCAGACTAGATACGAAATTTCATGTTTTTTACATTAAAGTGTGACATTGACCTCTGTGTAACCTTGAGCTTGACATCTGATGTAAAGATCTGGGTATTTCTACAGGTAAATCATCATGACATGTTGATCACTTGTGTCAAGCTATATATTTTGAATTCCTCCTTATAAGACAAAGTTACAGACCAGATATGAAATATCAAACAAACTGAAAGTGTGACGTTGACCTTCGAGGTGATGTTTTTGGTCTTGCACGCGACACGTTGACAAATCTCAGACTCGAAGTGTTGTCAAACAATCTTAAAATGTGACGATGACCTTTGATGTACAGGTGCGAGTCTAACGCGCATTACGTCATAATGTCATGCAGATGAATTGATGAAGTTTTTTTAATTTATCTATAGATGATACAGCACGGACACGAAATCTCATACAGACTGAAAGTATTGTCAAACAAAGTTAAAGTGTGACCTTGACCTATAAAGTGGAAGTCTGGGGTTTACGCACGACAAGTTGTCATGTTATGCTGATCATTTGTAGTAAGTATTTAGGAAATCCATTTGTGCATGACAAAGTTACAGGTTGGACACGAAATTTCACACAGACTTAAAGTGTTGTCAAGTCAAACAAACTCAAACTTTGAATGAGACCTTGACCTTTGAGGTATGGTAGTGGGTCTTACGCACGACACGTCGTCATGTGATGCTAATGAATTGAGCCAAGTGTTTTTGAAAATTATCCATAGGTGACAAAGTTACAGACCGGACACGAAATCTCTCATCGACTCAAAGTGCTGTCAAACAAACTCAAAGGGTTACCTTGACCTTTGAGGTACGGTTGTGGGTTTTCCGCGCGACACGTCACCATGTTATATTGATCATTTGTGGCAAGTATTAATAAAATCAATTTATGCATGACAAAGTTCCAGGCCGGACACGAAATATCGGACGGACGGACGGACGAACGGACACTGCGATTACTAAATATGCCACCCCAAAAAGTGGGGGTGGGGGTGGGTGTCGCACATATATTTATGTTCATTTTTGTTTGTTAAGGAGCATCACTCTGATTAACAGTTAATAGGCACCCAAACCCAACATTTGGTATCATCTCTGATAAACAAAGTGAAAAAAATAAAACACGGAACAAATATACCAAAGCGGAAACCTTCAGCCCTTTTTACATATAATTAAATTTGAGGGTCGGGTGAAACACGGGACAGAAATTTCAAACAGGAACCTGCAGTCCCAATTACATACATATTTGGGTGAGGGAGAAACATGGACAAGAAACTGCAAATAGGAAACCAGTAGTATCTTTAACATACAGATTGGGATAGCGGGAAACACGGAACAGAAACACCAAAGAATAAATCTGCAGACACTTAAACATACAACTTGGGGTGAGGTGAGGCACAGAATGAAACTGTTTACTTAAAATTAATGAATGAATGAACGAATATAGTTTTATGGCGTATCAATACATTATAGGTGGTTCGACGCCAACAGAAGTGAAGATTGCAGGTGTTTACATGTACAAAAACAATTTGATAAACAGATTAAAAACAAGAAATGTCACTGTTAAGTGTCACACACCCCCAAAATGGCCTGTGAAAAATAACGATATTTTATAATAGGTAGGGATTTATATGTATCCCTGTTATCATAAGTAATGGACTGACATTTCAGACAAGACACGCAAGTTCATGTTTTTTTAACATTAAAATATGACCTTGACCTTTGTATAATCTTGACCTTATCATCTGATGCAAAGGTCTGGGTATTTCTACAGGTAAATGCAGGTGACACATCATCATAATTTGTTGATCACAAGCTATTTCAAAATCCCTCCATGTAAGACAAAGTTCAAGACCAGACATGAAATATCAAACAAATTGAAAGTGTGGTCTTGACCTTTGAGGTAAGGTTCTGAGTCTTATACGCGACATTTCATCATGTCATGTTACAGACCGGACACGAAATCTATTACAGACTGAAAGCGTTATCAAATTGAGCTAAGTGTTTTGGAAATTCATCTATGTATGAAAAAGTTACAGACCAGACTTGAAATCTTAAACAGCCTCAAAATGTTGTCAAACAAACTTAAAGTTTGATCTAGACCTTTGAGGTAATGGTTTAGGTCTTAAGTACAACACGTCGTCATGTCATCGTGATCAGTTGAGTGAAGTTAAATCCCTATATAAACGACAAAGTTACAGGCCAGACACTAAATATCAAACAAATTGAAATTGCGATCTTGACCTTTATTGGAAAGGTTCTGGGTCTTACACGCAACACGCCTTCATATCATGTTGATCAATCGAGCCAAGTGGTTTAGAAAGCGGTGTGCTAACAAATTTTGATAACGCGGGCACGGCCGTCTCGTGACTTGAAATTTATTTTGATTCATCCGAAAACACAACTGTTCCCCACTGCTGCTAGGAATATCTCCTACAAATTCTAGCTCATTGGTCGCTTGCAGATTTATGTTTGGTAGTCAAGATAGGACCCTTTTGTGGTCTACGGCACTTCAATCCGACGCCACGAAACCGACGGTGAACAGTGCAAGATTAAATTTGTCGTCTTCAAGTAAGAAAACAAAAATAAATGTGTTCTAAAAAAAACATCAAATGTCTAACATACCAGTGAACATCATTGATTTGCCTGACAATGACATTAGCCAACAGGAAGCGGTACCGTCTGTGCATCTGCCCATCTTGTTTCCTTCTAGTTATTCGGCACTGCACTGGTCTTAGTTGCATACGTTGTTCTAGACGCATAACCGTTGAATGGTCGCAATTGCAGCGTCTTACTATCTATATGTGGTGTTTCCGAAATGTAAATTGGTAGTGTACATTTTATCAATATTCGGGTCTCGCTAAATCATTAACCTCGAGCTCCACGTGCAAAACATAGGAAGTGAGCTAAACCGTGACGATACGCCATTCGCACGACATATCAAGTGCAATTGTACCGTGATAGATAACGTCATATAAGCATAACTTTTAGGTCCGCGAAGGATAAATGCTGCCGATCCCGGACAGGCCAACTATCTGAGACAGGTATTACATATGCATGAGGTGTAATGATTGAAACATTCTTAATACACTTTCCGAATACTTAAAATTGTAGTGTTGTCATCTTTACATGTAGAAGTACGATTTGTTGGGATTCTCAATCTAAGAATAAATAAAATAGAGTGGTAGGAAAAGAAGAGGAAAAAAAGACTTCCGATAGCAATCATGTGATTCATAATAACTGTATAATCTTATCAAGGGACTTAAGGGGGTTTATATTGGCGTAAACTACCAGAGACAGGTAACAATATAAATAGAGCGTAAATGATACATTTGTATTTACATTCAGTCCAAAGTGTTATTAAATAGTTTTTAAATGTGTAAAAACGTAAAACTGATAATGCCTATATTCTGTCATGCATGCATCAACTTACCAAGGGACATAATTTGGTTAAAATTGGCGTTAACTACCGGAGACAGGTTACTATATAAATAGAGTGTATATTCAACATTTGTTTATACATTCAGTCCAAAGTTGTTTTTGAATAGTTTTAAATGGGTACATACTTAAAACAAACTGACGGTGCCTTAATGATAGCATGCATGTGCCACATTATCAAGGGACATAATGTGATTAAAATTGGTGTTAACTACCAAAGACAGGTTAATATATAAATAGAGCGTATATAATACATTTGTTTAGACATTCAGTCCAAAGTTATTTTTATATAGTTTTTAATGTAAACATCCATAAAACTGACGATGGCTCAATGATATAATGCATGTGCCACATTATCAAGGGGCCTAATGGGGTTAAAATTGGCGTTAACTACTGGAGACAGGCTACTATATAAATAGAGCGTACATTCTACATTCGTTTAAACATTCAGTCCAAAGTGTTTTTAAATAGTTTTGAATGTGTACATACTTAAAACTGACGATGGCTCAAATATATCGTTCATGTATCAACTTACTAAGGGATATAATGTGGTTAAAACTGGCGTAACTTCCGGAGACAGGTTACTATATAAATAGAGCGTACATTCTACATTTGTTTATACATTCAGTCCAAAATAGTTTTTGAATGTGTAATTATTTAAAACTGATGATGCCTCATTGATATCATGCATGTATCAACATCTGCATGGACTTAATGGGGTTAATAGTGTCGTTAACTTCAAGAGAAAGGTTACTATATAAATAGAGCGCAACTAATATATTTGTTTATAACTTCAGTATAAAGTTGTTTTAATTGTTTTGAATGTTAAATGTCTACTATAAGTAACATTCTCGATGTAAGGTTCACCTACCTGGTGTTTATTAAGGCCATAGGCAGCAACCTCAGTTCAGATACCTGATATATTTAGGTTTACTATAAGTAATGTATATATATTAAAGTATGTCATAGGCAGCACCCTTGGTGTTCGGTTCACGTATTGGTGTATATAAAGGTCTACTATAGGCAGCACCCTTGGTGTTATGTTCACATTTTGGTGTATATAAAGGTTTACTTTAGACAGCACCCTCAGTTCTAGGTTCACGTATTGGTGTATACCAAGGTCTACTATAGTCAGCACCCTCGGTGTTAGGTCCACATATTGGTGTACATCAAGGTCTACTATAGTCAGCACCCTCGGTGTTAGGTTCACATATTGGTGTTTATCCAGGTCTACTATAGGCAGAACCCTCGGTATGAGGTTCACATATTGGTGTATATTAAGGTTTACTATAGTCAGCACCCTCGGTGTTAGGTTCACGTATTGGTGTATATAAAGGTCTACTATAGTCAGCACCCTCGGTGTTACGTTCACGTATTGGTGTATATAAAAGTTTACTTTAGTCAGCACCCTCAGTGTTAGGTTCACGTATTGGTGTATACCAAGGTCTACTATTGTCAGCACCCTCGGTGTTTGGTCCACATATTGGTGTATATCAATGTCTACTATAGTCAGTACCCTCAGTATTAGGTTCACATATTGGTGTATATCAAGGTCTACTATAGACAGCACCCTCGGTGTTAAGTTCACGTATTGGTGTATATAAAAGTCTACTATAGGCAGCACCCTCGGTGTTAGGTTCAACTATTGGTGTATATAAAGGTATATTACAGTCAGCGCCCTCGGTGTTAGGTTCACGTATTGGTGTATATAAAAGTCTACTATAGTCAGCACCCTTTGTATAATGTTCACGTATTGGTGTATATAAAGGTCTTGTATAGGCAAAACCCTTGGTGTTAGCTTCACATATTGGTGTATATAAAGGTCTACTACAGTCAGCGCCCTCGGTGTTAGGTTTACGTATTGGTGTATATAAAGGTCTACTATAGGCAGCACCCTTTGTATCAGGTTTACGTACTGGTGTATATCAAGGTTTACTACAGTCAGTACCCTCGGTGTTAGGTTCACGTATTGGTGTATATAAAGGTCTACTATAGGCAGCACCCTCGGTGTTAGGTTCACGTATTGGTGTATATAAAGGTCTACTATATGCAGCACCCTCGGTGTTAGGTGCATATATTGGTGTGTATCAAGGTCTACTACAGTCAGCACCCTCGGTGTTAGGTTCATATATTGGTATATATATAAAGGTCTACTATAGTCAGTATCCTCGGTGTTAGGTTCACATATTAGTGTATATCAAGGTCTACTATAATCAGCACCCTCGGTGTTGAGTTCACATATTGATGTATATAAAGATCTACTATAGTCAGCACCCTCGGTGTTAGGTTCACATATTGGTGTATATAAAGGTTACTATATTCAGCACTCTCGGTGTTAGGTTCATATATTGATGTATATAAAGGTCTACTATAGTCAGCACCCTCGTTGTTAGGTTCACGTATTGGTGTATATAAAGGTCTTCTATAGGCATCACCCTCGGTGTTAGGTTCACTTATTGATGAATATATCACATATTGATGTATGTAAAGGTCTACTAGTCAGCACCCTCCGTGTTAGGTTCACATATTGATGTATTTAAAGATCTACTACAGTCAGCACCCTCGGTGTTAGGTTCGCATATTGATGTATGTAAAGGTCTACTATAGGCAGCACCCTCGGTGTAAGGTTCACATATTGATGTATATAAAGGTCTACTATAGGCAGCACCCTCGGTGTTTGGTTCACATACATCATGTATATAAAGGTCAGCTATAGGCAGCACTCTTGGGGTTAGGTTCACACACCTGATGTATATAAAGGTCAGCTATAGGCAGCACTTTTTGGGTTAGGTTCTGGCATTCAGTAGCTATTGCACTAAAACCCAAAAAATTACAACTTTCTCAAATTAAGGGGCACAACTCTATAAAGAAAAAAGTCACAACCCCTAAAATCAAACTTAGCCTGTGTTTTGTCATTATAAACATTGTATTAGAATTTGAAAAGATTAGATTCAGACATTCCCAAGTTACTGCATGGAAACCAAAGTCTGAAGAACAGACTGAAGGACGGATAGATGGAGAGACTGACTTAAATTAGTGTCATGCTTTTCATAAAGAGGGGGACAATAGTAGTAACATGCATCTTTATATCTAATATGCCTAATTGCAACAAAAAATTCAATATATCATGGTCATTCAATGACAAATATATAAGTTATCATTTAATGGGAATTCCAGTTAGACGTATCCGCAAATAACTTAACAACCTATTTCATTAGAAAATATGTTTTTAATGATACACAAGTATATATTATCCATATATTATAACATTTTTAACTATGAACAAGACAAGATGACATAAAACTACTTGATTTTAATGTTTCAAGTGTATTGTGCTTTACGCTTCTACATTTAACACTAAATGTTCCTCCAAAACACAGGAATGAAATATCATGATTTATATGTAATATTGATCTATTATGTTTTAACAGTTTTACTTATTTATTTACGTCAAATAAGGCCCATGAACATTCGCGCAATAATACACAAATGAATAATACATGTATAGATGGCAGACATTTTACATATGCAGCAATAGTAACTACAACTGTATTAATGTTTATGATTAAATTGGCTTATATGTTCATCTTTTAAATAGATTTTGGTTGTTGTTATGTTACAAAACGTTAGGAATTTATTGGAAGAGATATATTGATTGTTTCTTTCATAAAACTTTATCAATACAATTGTTCAGTAAAAATACCCGTAAATGCAAGTTTCAAGGAATACTTTCTTAATTTACATTCTCTTAGTGATCCTCATTTTATTGATAGAATTGGTGATTTTTCTCAATTCGAATGATTTATATATATAAATCCCTAACAGTTTTATAACTGATTTATTTGTACATGTTATCAGTTCTGCAAACTTAGATAATACACTGCTTTGTATTCATGCAAACGTTATCTTACTAAATTATTGTAGTACGCTTGATGACTGGTAAGTCTTGTGTAAAGTTTCATGAATGAATGAATAGGGTTTTACGTCGTACCAACACATTATAGGTTATTCGACGCCAACAGGAAGGAAGATTCAGGTTAACTCAACATGTAAAAATACAATAAATTAACACACAGATAAAAAGTTACATCAATAAATGAATATGAAAATGAACCTAGAACCTTGATAACTGCAAAACTGCAGAGTTTCAGCAAATTCTATTGTATTACTCAATTTGTCGCTTCTTACGACATGCATAAGCCACAGTGATCCTATTCTTGCCATCACTCATGGCTCCCTGGAACCGTGTAAAGTTTAAATGACAATGACACATCTTTATTAAGCAATGTAGGCCTCCGGCCCATAATACATTATGTTAAACAAATCAACAAACAAAACGAATTATATAACAAAACAAACAATAATATTAACACCTCAATATGATTTAGGTAATAACAAACATGTTAACATTCATCAAGTAAGGTACATTATAACCATTGTGATGCAGCATCATATTGATACTTTAAATGTTATAAAATGATTTTGATATATATATTTATATATTTTAATACTTATCAAATTGTTTTGAAATTTACATATTTTTTTTATTATATATTTTACATAATTTAGAATGTAAAATAATTGACTATACCTGTTGTTTATTTAACAGTTTGATACTTTATATTATGAGTTTGAGAGCAAAGTATATTAACTTTGATAAGTCTAAGACTGTTACTTAATCACTATTAAACAACTGATGAGAAATACTTGTTATGTAGGTGTATTAAGCATAGAAATGTATTGCTGTCTTAAGTTTCTATATAAAGGGCAGATCATAATAAAATGATACTCGACTTCTATAGTTTGTTCCTTGCAAAATGGACATATTCTGTATTCATATGGAATATTGTTATGTCTGCCAGTTTCTATCATCAAATTATGAGCTGAACATCTAAATCTTGAAAGTGAAATTCTGAATTTCAACAGCAAATTATAATTACAGGTAATTTGCAGTTTTCAGTTCAGGCATACTATATATGTATCTATAAAAACGACCTTTTCCAGATTCAGAGACACTACCACACCATTCCTGTTTAGAACAATCAATCATTCTTTGCTTGGATGTATAAATAAACAATGTATACATTATTTAACCAGACATACCCAAACCCATATTTGAATAGTAGATTTTTAATTTTGGTTGCCCAAGTAATATGTCGAACTTCATGCAACTGTTTTCATCATACCTGTAAGTATCGTATTCAAAATATCAATTAAAGATATACCTCTGAAATTATAAGTATCATTCATTGAACCGATAAAGTTTCAATCGAATACATTAAGTGGTTGGTGAGATATGGACTTGATCGTACTTGCATGCACAATTTTAAACAGAATTTCTAAGTCAAACGAGGTCAATAATATTGCATTATAGTCATCTGAAAGTTTTCTGTTAGGTCATCATGTGTTGACATGTTGGAGTGTAATACGCGCTGTTTGATCTTGCATATGCTGGTAACAGTGACATAGACAGGCGTTGTTGCATAAATCTGTCTTACGTTGACAACCAGTAGAATGGCAGTATATCGCTATAGGGTACTGAACTGTTCCTTTTTACTCTTACCTGTAAGTACACAAACGTGGAACAGAGAATATAAATTCCACAGATTAAGAATAACAAATTATTTCATTTATACATTTATTGTATTAGCCTTGTTATCGTCGAGTTATAATGTCAAATAACGCTGACTCAGCCACTATGAACCGGAACTGAGCCAATACGACAATGGTTAATTAAAGCTAGAGTCGTTGAATTCATTAAATGATGATAAAAGAAGACTTTGTAATGTTAAGGTTGACACTGTTGATCATATTAATACATATTTTAAATGTAGAATGCACTGAAACCTATTGTAAGCCTACCTTATTACATTAATTTTCATATTAAATAATTGAAAATTGACATGGTTATTATAATTAATAAGAAAATATAAGTGGAACCGATGGATGAATCTGTACCGGCTACTTGGTTGAAAAATACCAAACTGCATAGCAGGAACAATATGTGGCTCTGCACTTGACAGAACTCATTTGCAAACCATTGAACTGGAACAAAATGACAATATGCGCATATCCTAGCTAGTTTTACAAAATTAAAACCAGAGGTTGTAGCAAAATAGCGTCATGAAGACAATATGCACATCTCCACTTGGTAATGATGCATCCAAGCAGAGGGTGGAGAGAATAGAAAGGAGAAGAATTTGGTCACAGACAGAATGAAAGGGCCATAACTCCATGAAAAATCATCGAACTGGAACACAAACATAGCAAGTTTCATAAAAATTCCAACCTGAGGTTGTAGAGAAATAGCGCGGGAAATAATTTTGTCACAGCCTCAAAGAAAGGGCCATAACTCCGCGAAAAAATCATCGAACCAGAACACAAAGATAATATGCGCATCTGAACTTGGTATTGATGCATTCTAGCAAGTTTCAAAACATTCAAACCAGAGGTTGTAGAGAAATAGCACGGACAAGAACTTAGGGTTGCACGGACGCACACACGGACAAAACGGTGACTATATGCTTCCCCCCTTTGGAGAGCATATTAAAATCGTCATTGATTAAATGATTTCATATTGGCCAATTAATTGATCCTGGACACTCATATTGGCCTGCAACTTTGGGTCATTATGTATATCCTTGGACTTATACCAGGGGCAACATTAAATCGCTTAATTAATAAGATAAAATTACTTTTGATTTTATGAACATTTCAAGAAAAATTTTCACCTACTGAAAGGAAAACAATTTTTATAAATTTTGCCTTAAATATTAAAATATTAATGCAAACACCTTGATATTGTGCACTCACAAATGCTCAGTTTGAAGGCCGATTGATTTTATGGTTTTATAAATGTGCCAATCTCTTTAAACAGTTATCAGAAACCACCTTTAATGCTGTTTACAAATTAATATTATGATTAAAAGAGTTAAAGTAAATGATAAATGTATTTTAAATAAGACAATTACATATTTCTACAGATGCCTTTAGAGCTCTGATTCAAGACTTCCCCTCTACCAATCGACACTTGTAATCTGCATCTTCATATGTTATACGAGTCACACTTATGAAAATGGCATCCATGGCCTTCTTGCACAGGACTTCAGTTATAAAACAAACTGCTAAAATGAAAACAAATATTACATGTGTTTAAGTAGATTCCACTATATATAAAATGTACTGTGATGACAACAACTATGTAATGGCTCAACTCAGATTTGTAATTTGGCATTATTCAGTATTCCTTAAATTAGAATAATGCTTTGTTAGTCTTAATGCATATTACTCGCATAAAAAGACTCAATAAAAGTATTAAATTTATCATGTCAACGTATTCATTTATATTGATAAACTGCCTGCCTAATAAATATAGATTTATCATGTCTTTGCATGTTTATCAGGCCCATTAAGACCATAACTCTGCAAAAATACAACCATCCCAGAGTTATGGTTCTTGTGTCTGTGTGTTCCATCGATGATGCTGATTACACATGTAAAGTCTTATTCATATCAAATGAATGGTTTCATAGATAGCTTACCTGATAAAAATAAATTACCTGAAAAACAACACTGAATCCGAGGCAAAGTAAAATAGCCCCCCCCCCCCCCCCCCCCCCCCCCACCCCCAAACCCCCCCCCCCCCCCCCACCCTCTATTCTATGAATGGTTGAGCTAAAAATGTTAGGCAATTTCTATGTAATATTATCAAAGCATTCATACCAAAAGAGGTCAATGGTGTCCTCCTCCATTGTGAGCACCCACAACCATGTCCTGTTGGTAAATATCTATCTGTGGAATGAAGAGATATAAGCATATTATGCAACCAATTATGAAAGTACTGGGAACATTATAAATGAAAAAAAGTTTTTATTATTTTAAACAATTGACAAGAGCTCTCATGTAAATGCTTTGCCATTAAATAAAATACAGAAACATATTTCTACTCATGTATGACAAGAGAGCTCACGAAATATCGTGTCTATATCACTTTATCAAACAATTATTAACAACATTTGGCGACTCTTGACAAAACAGTTTCAAAGAAATCGAACATTTCAGGGCAATTTCTTCTGGGTTTGCTACTGTGCCCATGCAAAAAAAAGTTTTATTAATGTTTAACGTATGTAAAACTGCGACTCTTGTGATGACCAGGGACTTGAACAAACCTTTGAGGTTTCCCTTAAAATGTGTGGTAATAAGCCCTGTGGCTGGGGCAATTATGGTTGAATCATGCTGGTTCACGAACCCGTCCGAGATTTTGTGGTTATATAACTGCTGTACAAGATTGGTTGAGATGCAATGAAAAGTAGGAGTACTTTCGTGCCTACAAGAAAAAGGTTAACAGAAGACAATTCACCATGACATAAGCTCTGCCTAAACAACGATATGGTTACACATATACATAGATACATACCTATCCCATGGGCTGAGCTGTGTACCCAAATAGGGCCAAAACACGGCCCTTTGCCATTTGGGTACATATTTTTTCTTTTCGATCCGCCCCAAACCTATACCATGTTGTTCGGAATGTTGATGTAAGCCTTTTGGCCCAGGGATATCTCGATCAGAGTCCCATGCGCTGAGCTGTGTACCCAAATGGGGCCAAAACAGGCCCCTTTGCCATTTGGGTACATATTTTTTCTTTCCGATCCGCCCCAAACCTATACCATGTTGTTTGGAATGTTGATGTTAGCATTTTGGCCCAGGGATATCTCAATCAGAGTCCCATGGGCTGAGCTGTGTACCCAAATGGGGCCAAAACAGGCCCCTTTGCCATTTGGGTACATATTATTTTCTTTCCGATCCGCCCCAAACCTATACCATGTTGTTCGGAATGTTGATGTAAGCATTTTGGCCCAGGGATATCTCGATCAGAGTCCCATGGGCTGAGCTGTGTACCAAAATGGGGCCAAAACAGGCCCCTCTGCCATTTGGGTACATATTTTTTCTTTCCGATCCGCCCCAAACCTATACCATGTTGTTCGGAATGTTGATGTAAGCATTTTGGCCCAGGGATATCTCAATCAGAGTCCCATGGGCTGAGCTGTGTACCCAAATGGGGCCAAAACAGGCCCCTTTGCCATTTGGGTACATATTTTTTCTTTCCGATCCGCCCCAAACCTATACCATGTTGTTCGGAATGTTGATGTAAGCATTTTGGCCCAGGGATATCTCGATCAGAGTCCCATGGGCTGAGCTGTGTACCCAAATGGGGCCAAAACAGGCCCCTTTGCCATTTGGGTACATATTTTTTTCTTTCCGATCCGCCCCAAACCTATACCATGTTGTTCAGAATGTTGATGTTAGCATTTTGGCCCAGGGATATCTCGATCAGAGTCCCATGGGCTGAGCTGTGTACCCAACCTATACCATGTTGTTCAGAATGTTGGTGTAAGCATTTTGGCCCAGGAATATCTCGATCAGAGTCCCATGGGCTGAGCTGTGTATCCAAATGGGGCCAAAACAGGCCCCTTTGCCATTTGGGTACATATTTTTTCTTTCCGATCCGCCCCAAACCTATACCATGTTGTTTGGAATGTTGATGTAAGCATTTTGGCCCAGGGATATCTCGATCAGAGTCCCATGGGCTGAGCTGTGTACCCAAATGGGGCCAAAACAGGCCCCTTTGCCATTTGGGTACATATTTTTTTCTTTCGATCCGCCCCAAACCTATACCATGTTGTTCGGAATGTTGATGTAAGCATTTTGGCCCAGGGATATCTCAATCAGAGTCCCATGGGCTGAGTTGTGTACCCAAATGGGGCCAAAACAGGCCCCTCTGCCATTTGGGTACATATTTTTTTCTTTCCGATCCGCCCCAAACCTATACCATTTGGTTCGGAATGTTGATGTAAGCATTTTGGCCCAGGGATATCTCGATCAGAGTCCCATGGGCTGAGCTGTGTACCCAAATGGGGCCAAAACAGGCCCCTTTGCCATTTAGGTACATATTTTTTTCTTTCGATCCCCCCCCCAAACCTATACCATATTGTTCGGAATGTTGATGTAAGCATTTTGGCCCAGGGATATCTCGATCAGAGTCCCATGGGCTGAGCTGTGTACCCAAATGGAGCCAAAACAGGCCCCTTTGCCATTTGGGTACATATTTTTTCTTTCCGATCCGCCCCAAGCCTATACCATGTTGTTCGGAATGTTGATGTAAGCATTTTGGCCCAGGGATATCTCGATCAGCGTCCCATGGGCTGAGCTGTGTACCCAAATGGTGCCAAAACAGGGCCCGGTCATGCATTTTGAGGGTTGAGCAGGCCAATCAAGGCTGCACGATCGTTTTTAGAGCGAAATTAGAGCGCACAAAGCTCGCAGGCTTCCCCTTTAATAATACCGCTTTAAATGCATTCCACCCGCCACCGATTGGCTATCACTATATTAAACACTGACGTCATTATCAATATAGCCGTACATTCGGATTCAAAATGGTTGTCAGTTATTATAAAAATGTTTTTCGTTCGCATGTTTTCACCACTTTCGTAACTCAAGGAAATATATATCGGATTATGGGAAAGGACTGTATCAACTGCAGGAACTCGCAGTCTAATTCCAACTATCACTTTCGTCGGGTAACTATCACAATACTATTGTAACGAATGTATGCATAGGGTCACTTTTTAAACCTGTTAATAGCTTAAAACAGCCTCGCAGATAAACTAGCTTTTATAGTGACATGTAACAAGTACAGGGTTAGTACATGGATGGGTGACCGCTGTCACTTTATTATTGTAATCGGTGGGTCACTTTCACAGTACTATGTTAGTACGACATTGCACGTCTCTAAGGAACCTTTTGACATTTTTTTATTTTTACGTCTCCAGAGTGGGTGACTGGAAAAACCGAAAGATACCTAGATTTAGCTATTTACGGCATAAATGTTCATGTTTCTATTATTTTATACATCCGATATGAATTTAAAATTGTTTTTGCAATAAAAACAAACTTTTAAAAATGTGTGATTTGATGCGTTTTTACCCAATATATGTGTCAATGTGTCTTTCGGTTATTACGAGTTGGGTGCAGGACGAAACGTACCACTGTCTTTCCGTACCACTGCCTTTACGTACCATTTCAGGACGAAGCGTACCACATATAGATAATATAGTAGTAAATACCTGGTGGGACGCTCGATAATACGTTGTCAACTAGGTGTGAATAACAAGAATCATTTGCTCAAATCAGTGGTAAATTAACGCAAACTGACAACAAAAAAGTAGTAATGGGTATTACAAGGTTAATTAATCCCGATTAATGATAAAAGCAGTACAATATAGTAATTGTAAGTTAGGTTATAAAGAATGAACATATATATCACTTTCTTTTTTATATAAGCATTTTATTTTTTTCGCATAATAACGCATAAAATAAACACAAACATACATACATACATTTTTTTCTTCAATCATTCATAATAAAAATCATAATAACTCATCGATCAGTATAAGCACATTTCATATAAAACACATTTTATTATTATTATTCTCGCTTTATTTTCGCTATATTGTAGTACTTATCGATGCAAATTAGACAAGATGAACATTAGATAAAAAAAAATAACATAATACACATTTGAACAGTTTAACAAATAATACATTAATATTATTAAATTTTCCCTAAATAATCTATATGTGGTACGCTTCGTCCTAGAAACTGGTACGCTTCGTCCTGATACGGTAAGGCAGTGGTACGCTTCGTCCGACATTCTACGAGTTACTTCCCTTGATTTCGATTATAACTGAAAGACACATATGTTTATCAAATTTACGTACGTTTCTTTGTTTAAACATACGTAATGGTTGACCAAATGTATTATTCTGATATATAAAATAATAGAAACATGATCATTTATGCCTTAAATAGCTAAATCTAGGTGTCTTTCGGTGTCTTTTGGTGATCATGTGTCTTTCGTTTTTTCCAGTCACCGTCCCGAGTTAAGGACAGCAAATCCAATATCCAAATAATAAAAAAGCGGTCCATCCACACCTTACCATATCAGGCTATCAAGTACTATGTGAAATGACAAATAAGAATACATTTACAAGATAAACCTGTTGTAGTTTAAAATAATCTATAAGGTACATTAACACCAATTAAATTTTGATGAGTTGCTTAATGATTTTAATTGATATCACCATATCAGTATATTTACCACTTACAGATAAACGGCTATAAATGTATTACAACACATGGTATCATCAATGTTATTTTTATAACTAAGATTACAGTTTGTGTTGGAGACAAAAATGTTTGTTGCATTAATCAACAAATTATTCAATATAATGACACATTTGAAGTTACTTCAAATTTTGATGTTAGAAATTTTCAGATCATGTTAAAAAATCATATTGCCGCTGCATCCTAACAGACTGAATGATAAAGATTGAGACAGGCAGTTTTGAATCTCAACTACATCTAGCTGAATTTTAATTTAGTATATAGATGTTGATGTTTAAAGACCCACTTGCTTAGTGGGATACCTAAGTTGGTCTAGTGTTAGGGAGTCCACCTCATATATAAAAGAGCGTTGGTTTGATGCCTAACCAGGTCATACCAAAGTCCTGAAAATGGAACTAGAAGCTTTCTCACTTTGAGCTCAGCATTTAGAGGATAGTTCTAATTCTGGTGAGCTCAGTGTCAGAATAATGTGACTAGTTGGGGTGTCAAATCATGTGTCTGCGCTATGATACCCCAGTGTGGCAACACTTAAATACTGTCTCAAATAGACACCGTTACAATATAATAAAAGTGATACTAAACAGCATTCATCATTCCTGTTACTAGGTTTTAATAATCAGAGCATGTTAAAGAATCAGATAACCACTGCACAGAATGCCTAAAAGAGAGATGAGATAAACGGTACAAGTGAAATATAAACACATTTAGTGGATTTGTTCATGATGTAAAATACGTTGATATTTATTGAGGAGTAATAATAATAATAATAATAATAATAATAATACTTTATTTAATGAGGGTAACACAGTTAGTTACACTAATCTTCCCTGTAGCCCTCAACAATCATACAATGAACATGAAATTCAACAATGTAATTAAACATTAAAATATAAAACAAGCATTCACATAATTATTGTAAATGCAGTGACAAAAACTTTTCTATTGGATACTTACAATTATTCGTCAATCAAACAGTTTATTTCCAACTAACAATTAAGTTTCAGAAGATAATTTTTTAGATTATTTTTGAAGCTGTATAGGCTTGGTGATTGATTTTTTAACATATAAATTTCCATTTACAGCATTCCTTATACTGTATGGGTTATTATCTCCCACGTATACAAGTCTATTTGACAAATATTCAGGTGCCCGGGAATTTAAGCATTTATAGACACGTAATAGTTTATGATACTAAATCCTTGTATATACTGGCATACAGTTAAGTACTTTAAATAAAGGCTCCGAGGCTGAAAGAGGATCTGCATTGAGGATAATTCTTGCTGCTCTTTTCTGTAATTTTAGTATTCGATCAAGCCCATCTTTAGTGCAGTTACCCCAAACAGTGCAACAGTAATCAATTAATGGTAGTATATATCCGCTTTAAAATAATTTTCTTGCTTCAAGATGTAGATAGTTTCTTATTTTTGACAAAAGGTATATGCGTGATGAGATGGCAGTGCATATATGGTTTATTTGACTTGACCAATTTAACTGAGGTTCAATTTTTACACCTAAAAGTTTCTCACATTGAGAATTTTGCAAAATCCCTGCATTTATGGTAAGAGTAAGGCAGTCCTTTTGAACTGATAGCTTTTGTCTTGTTCCTATTGTCATACACTTAGTTTTTTCTGTATTAATATACATCATATTTCTTGAACACCATTTATTTATAGAAGTTAAGTCGGCTTGTAATCTCTGCTGAATTTCTCGAACAGTTTTTCCTGAAGTGTGGAATGTGGAGTCATCTGCATACATATCAGTTTCACTGTTTTTTACATATAATGGGAGATCATTAATATATAAAATGAAAAGTAATGGACCCAGTATTGAACCTTGGGGAACTCCGTGAGAAATAGTGGCAGATTTAGACTTGGCATTTCCTACTTTTACCTGCTGTGTTCTGTTATTAAGATATGATTCAAACAACTTCAGGGAAGTTTGAGTACAACCATATATATTAAGCTTTTGGCATAAGAGTTTGTGATCAACAACATCAAAAGCTTTTTTTTAAATCCAAGAATCCATTTATGTTTCCATCATTCATTTCTTGTAACCATTTGTCGGTTATATTTATTAGTGCTGTTTGACAGGAGTGATTCGGCCTAAATCCAGATTGAAATGGATGTAATAGGTTAAAATCTGACAGATACTTATAAAGATGTTGGGAGATATGTTTTTCAATTAACTTAGACAATGTTGGTAGTACTGATATTGGTCTGTAATTAGTTGCCTCAGATTTATCTCCCTTTTTGTGTATAGGAGTTACTTTTGCATTTTTAAAAAGTTGAGGAAACTTCCCACTATCTATGACTCTATTGAATATATAAGTTAATGACGAAACTATTGCAGGTGCACTTATTCTAGGGCCTATGTTATCTAGTCAAGAAGATTTGTTTAAATCAAGATTCATTAGTTCCTTAAAAAGTGTATTCATATTGACTGGTTTTATCTTAAAATACTGATCCTGTGGACGCTTGCTTTGAACATATGTCTTTAATTCTTGAAAACTTGGAGATTGTTCACTGGACTGACTTCTAAGATTTTTTACACAAGAAGTGAAGAAATTATTAAATTCATTTGCAACATCATGAGGATTTGTGATTTTTATACCATCATTAGAGTTAAGCACTGTTGAACTGAATGTTGTGTTTGAAGGACTTAAGGAATGAATACATTTCCATAATGACTTTGGGTGTTTAGAATCTTTTATTGCCTCAGAATAGAACTCACGCTTTGCATTTTCAGTTAACACTTTTGTTTTATTTCTCCATAATTTATAATCTTCCCACATACCTAACCTATGACATTTGTCTCTTATGTGCCTAGCCTGTGATATCTCACTGTTATACCATTCAGGTTGATGGTATTTTTTAATACGTTTAGTTACTACAGGGGCATGTTTATCTAACACGGTATAAAATATATTGTACCACTGTTGTAGACAGACATCAGGGTCATTTTCAAACTCAACCTTGTAAAAAGGAGCATCTTTGAGATCTTGTAAAAATCATTCATTTAAATTTTTACAGTTTCTGTAAGTAATAGAGCTATGTTTGTGTTTTATATTAACAGAAATCTTGCTATGTCTTGTGATGCAGACTGGATAATGATCACTAACTGAATATTGGACAACATGGGATTAATATACATTTTCAAGATTTGTAACATAAGTGTGATCAATCAGTGTCTTTGAATCTTTAGATTTTCTTGTTGGTTCAGTTAGAAGTTGTTTGAGACTATATGTATCCTTTATGTTTATCCACTTTTTGTGGAGGTTTATTTGGAGATAAAAAATCCATGTTAAAGTCTCCAGTTAGTACCAAATCATTATTGTAATCTATGGCTAATTGAATTTCTTTTTCAAATTGGTCAATCCATACGCTAGAAGATTTTGGATTACGATACACAAAACAAAGTAAAAATGACTTTATAAGGAGGCTTGATTTCAAACCAAACTGTTTCAATATTAGAAATTTCAAATTGCTCTTTTCTTTCAAAAGGTAAATTTTCATTTATATATACAGCCCAACCACCTCCCCTATTAGTTGTCCTGTCTTTTCTTATTATTGTGTAACCAGGCACCTGAATATCTGTATCAAGGATGATTTCACTAAAGAAAGTTTCACAACAGCCAAGAATATCTGGGGGATTCTTTGATTGCAGAAGATTATACCTTATTTCATCCAATTTGTTTTTCTAATCTATTGACATTATGGGAGCATATTTTTAAACCTTTAGAGGTGAAACCATAATTATTGAACGAATTATCATAATCTTGATTACTAGAACCAAACAGCTTGTCATGATATAGAGCGAATACACATGAAAACAGTAATAAAATCACAATGTACATATGATAGATAATGTTAATTGTGGCCACCTGGTTTGGACACACTTGTTTAGATTGCTTATCTACAGTATCCTGTGAAGAATGAATTAAAGCAGTTATCAGATATATTTACATAATTAGTGTTTTTAATAATTGCCTGTCCACAGGGTGCACTATTTGTTTTATTTACTGAATTTAAAATATCAGAACCGCTGCATTGCTGTGGTATGGTATTATACATTTTTAAAGAGTTCAAAAATTTTGCTTTTACAGAAATATTTGTATGATCAGTAGTTACACCACTATCAAATGAAGAGTTTACCGGTATAGAACAACAGTTTTGGCACTGATAGGTGGTACAGTTTATACAAACACTATCTAAAACACTGTAAATATTATTAGATATAACTGTTTGTCCATGATTAATGTCATGGTTCTGGGCTTTTTCTTCTTTGCCGCAAGTCTATATATTTGTACAACGATTCTGTTTATGTCCATATTCCTGGCACTGGCTACATTTTAGACTCTTGCAATGTGTTTCGTTTTGCTGCAAGTATTGGCACAAATTTGTTAATATTATGCAGCAAAATACTGGTTCCCAATTTATTTAGATGGATATGATCCCTGGCATATAATTGAGTGTTAATCCAGTACGGATGTCCAGCTTTATGAAAAGTCAAATATTGTGGCACATAGTGAAGGTTAAAGTTTTCACACATGTTAATCAGAACTTCATTTATTCTTTGTATTGGAGTTTCCCTCCTGGGTGGCAGGCCTGATACAATTATTGAACAATGAGGATGACACTGTGATCTTATCTGTATAAGAACGCTCTCATAGTTTTCCTCTATTTGTTGATAACTTCGACCGTCACTGGCGTCATTTCCTCCCACTAGCAGAACAATCTTTGTGTATTTAAAAATATTTGTTCCTGCTATGTAGTCCGTAACATCATTTATTTTTGCCCCTCTGAGAGTTTTGACATCGGTTTTGTGTAGACCTCTAGTTTTGACAAATTTTAATTGAGACGAACCTATCAAAAGAGTTTTGGAGTGTGATAGTTTTTCGTTGCTTTTGTTCTGAGATCTCTTTGGGGTAAGTCCAGATGTTGTCTGAATGTCATCATACTCTATACCATTTTCTTTTCTTGGTGTTGTTTTGTTTATTTTAGCATTATTGTCACTTGAATTTTTCAGTTGAATGTCAGGTTCATTAGTTAAATCAACTATTCCATTGTCACCTTGTATCAGTCAGCAGTCTAATTTTACAGCTTCAGACTGTTCATGTCATTCTTCTGTCTGACACCCTGAAGATTTATGTGTCACGAGATCATCTGTTTGACAGCCTATTGTTCTTTGGGTACAGATTTTGTCAGTTTGAGGTTCTTCATGGACAACTGCAGCAGATCTTGAATTTAAGGTTAACAGTTGAATTTTCAATCGATTGATTTCATCCTTATGTAGGACAACTTCACTTGTCGATTCAATTATGCTTAAATCTAACATACTAACAGTTTGACTGATGCTACTCATGTTACAGTTCCGTCTTGGTGACGACATCGAGTACACCGTTTTTATATCTGTCTCTTCAATTTCATTGCATGCAACAAGAAGCTGTGCAAGCCATTCCTCAGAGTCTATACCTTGAATGTGTATCTTGCTTGTAGTTGGATACACTGTCACAGTAACATGCAATTCATTTCCCTGATAAATATTGCCATGTTGGATATTTTTATTAGTGAGACCTAAATGAAGAGAAATAATGTTTTCAATATGTGATAGTTTGTCCTGGCTTATTGTGACTGTTATGCTTTGTGAATGTCTTACAATTTGTAAATATGAGTGTTCATTCTCTTTGTGGATGTCTAAATTTGAGCAGTTACTTTGTTCTGAAAATCCTTCAAAACTTGAAGAAGAGGTTCCATTAAAAAAAGAAGAAAAATTAATTTGAGCTGTTTTGTATTGAATGGAATTTTTTTTTTTTATATTATGATTATTTATCCATTTTGTGCTTTCGTTATGGCCTGGCAGGAGTCAATTTGTTGAAATCTTTGATGTCAGACCAGTCCTTGGATTATGAATTAATATCTCATGATAGAGATATATGTACATCATTACAAACTATTACCAGATGTTGGTCAGTCATTATTACAAACTTAGTATGAAGTATAGTCAGGTTTTCCATGGCAGGTGGTCCTGGACACTGTGTGAAAATATTGCCAACAAAGTCCTTGTTTCAGTATGTCCCAGCAGGGGTTCACCAACGTTTACACTGAATTGTGTAGTTTTCCACAAAAAACATGTTTAAAAAGCACTTTTTTAACTTAAAATTATGAAATCCTTATAGAACACAGTGTATGCTCCAAAGGATATAAAAATGTTTTATCTATAATCCAGTAGTATCAGTAAATATTCACAAAATTTGGAGAGCTCCATAATGCATGACCTCTCACTTTGCAGTTACTCGATCATGTCACTTTTTTTTTTGGTTTTAGCATGTTAAAGAATCAAATAACCACTACACAGAATGCCTAATAGAAAGATGAGATAAACAGTTGTGAAATACAAACACATTCAGTGGGAGTATTCATGTTGTAAAATATATTGATATTTATTGAGGAGTTACTGAACTAGTGGAACCATGTCAATTATTGGTTTTTATTCTCAGAGTACGTTAAAAATCACGTTGTATAGCGTGTTCATGGGCTGTCTCACCCACTGCATTTTTAAGTGGGAAACAGAAGTTTTAAATGCCATGAAGACTGCTAAATGTGTTGAGATGGAGGCTTCCCACATCAAACACTACACAAAGGATGATGTGATGCGTTACTTTACCAAGCATGAACTTTCTCTTCACCGCAAGTGTACAGCTTGTAGTACTAAAGAAACTGACAGTCTTATTTCACAACTAACTGAAGCATTAGATGGTGAGAAAGGTATAGGCATGCTAGGTTTAACCCTCATCAGTGATAGGATGAGTGAGACATGGAAAGCTCAGAAGAAACATGTAGCTTGTATCCAGGATCCTGTTGATGCTCAGCTGTATTACCAGACAGGGACAATGAAGAGAGGTGGCGTGATCCTGCCAACTTACCGTTGTGCATCAGGGTCGACACCTTTGGAAAGTTTCAATCTACATCTGACCAGATTTATTCCAGGTAAATATGTCTCAATGTAATCTGTAGATGTTATTAAAGATACCTAAAATGGTAATTCAGTGTGTTGCAATATGATAATTGAGAATTCAAAATAATTTTTAGCAGTATTTTGACAGTTCTGTGAAAGTGATAAAATAAATGTACTAGGAGTTTAACTGCTTTAAATGTTAAGTGACCATCATAATGAGTTCTTTAATTGCATTGCAACGATATTTAGTTAAATACTACACTATATGTTTGTTCTCCTTAATGAGGATTATAACTTTTGATTTTCACAATATGTTAAAATGCATTTTGTCAAAGGCTGTGCAGTGATATTATACTGTTGCATCCCAGTGAGGTGTAGTACCATTTCTAAACTACATTAAGTTGAGAAAAAATCTGATTAGGTATGCGTTGTTTCAAGCTAGATGTATGCTTAGGTTTTCATGATAATACATCTATAGAGCTGTTAGGCTGTAGTTTGTTTAATTATTATATACTTTCCAATAGATTTAAATATCTCTTTTTTCGTAGAGTAAATAAAAAAAACATCTCACTTATCTCTTGAAATCGCAGCATCAGATATTGGGTGGGGAGTGGAGCATCAGATATTGGGTGGGGAGAAGAGCATCAAATATTGGATTGGGAGTGGAGCATCAGATATTGGGTGGGAAGCAGAGCATGAGATATTGGGTGGGGAGCAGAGAATCAGATATTGGGTGGGGAGCAGAGCATCAGATATTGGGTGGGGAGTGGAGCATCAGATGTTGGGTGGGGAGTAGAGCGGGGAGCAGAGCATCAGATATTGGGTGGGGAGTGGAGCATCAGATATTGGGTGGTGAGCGGAGCATCAAATATTGGGTGGGGAGTGGAGCATCAGATAATGGGTGGGGAGTGGAGCATCAGATATTGGGTGGGGAGCAGAGCGGGGAGCAGAGCATCAGATATTGGGTGGGGAGTAGAGCGGGGAGCAGAGCATCAAATATTGGGTGGGGAGTGGAGCATCAGATATTGGGTGGGGAGCAGTGCATCAGATATTGGGTAGGGAGCAGAGCGGGGAGCAGAGCATCAGATATTGGGTGGGGAGTGGAGCATCAGATATTGGGTGCGAAGTGAAGCATCAGATATTGGATGGGGAGTGGAGCATCAGATATTGGGTGGGGAGCAGAGCGGGGAGCAGAGCATCAGATATTGGGTGGGGAGTAGAGCGGGGAGCAGAGCATCAAATATTGGGTGGGGAGTGGAGCATCAGATATTGGGTGGGGAGCAGTGCATCAGATATTGGGTGGGGAGCAGAGCGGGGAGCAGAGCATCAGATATTGGGTGGGGAGTGGAGCATCAGATATTGGGTGCGAAGTGAAGCATCAGATATTGGATGGGGAGTGGAACATCAGATATTTGGTGCGGAGTGGAGCATCATATATTGGGTGGGGAGTGAAGCATCAGATATTGGTAGGGGAGCAGAGCATCAGATATTGGGTGGGGAGTAGAGCGGGGGGCAAAGCATCAAATATTGGGTGGGGAGTGGAGCATCAGATATTGGTAGGGGAGCAGAGCATCAGTTGTTGGGTGGGGAGTGGAGCATCTGATTTTGGTAGGGGAGCGGAGCATCAGATATTGGGTGCGGAGTGGAGCATTAGATATCGGGTGGGGAGCAGAGCATCAGATATTGGGTGGGGAGTAGAGCGGGGAGCAGAGCATCAGATACTGGGTGGGGAGCGGAGCATCAGATATTGGGTGGGGAGCAGAGCATCAGATAATTGGTGGGAAGTGGAGCATGTATTGTGTTATTTTAATGATATAACTATAATTCATTATATTGTTGCCTGGTCTGTTTAGTTCAGTTGATAACACGACTATCAATCCAGGGGTTGCAAGTTAAAATCCCCATACAGTCACAATCCTCGTGATGTTTGATAAACAACATTGTGTCTTATTTTCATTCGTCTAACCTCTGATTCAAGTGGGAAAGTTATTTGTTGCTTACAACAGAAATATATTTACATTTTCAGTACCCGAGCCATAGAGATTCTGTACTCAGCATACCTGATTAATGGATTAGCTAGATGGAATGAGGACTCAGCTGCTTCTGCCATATCCAAGAACAAGGAAGAACCCCATTCTTACGGTGGTTATCTTCAACATCCAACGAACACTCTTGGAGAATCTGTTCTAGGGAAAAAGTTTCAACCCATAGAAAATACACAGGTAAATAAACTGGCATACATAATTACACAATACTTGGCTTAGTGCTGCAAGTATAATGCCAAACTTCTATAACTCTCCATTATTGACAGGTAGTTATCAGTAGATCACTTTTGTTAATGCTTTCATGTTTTCTTTGAATTTCAATGTAACTGTTTTTATGTCATTTTAGGAGAGCTAATTGATATGTAATGATAGGTACTGAGAAAATGATATGTAATGATAGGTACTGAAAATTATATGTAATGAAAGGTACTGAGTAAATGATATGTAATGATAGGTACTGAGAAAATGATACGTAATGATAGGTACTGAGAAAATGATACGTAATGATAGGGATACGTAATGATAGGTACTGAGAAAATGATACGTAATGATAGGTACTGAGTAAATGATACGTAATGATAGGCACTGAGAAAATGATACGTAATGATATGTACTGAGAAAATGATAGGTACTGAATAACTGATATGTAATTGAGTACGGATAGGTATTGTATAAATGATAGGTACTGAGAAAATGATATGTAATGATAGGTACTGAGTAAATGATATGTAATTGAGTAGGGATAGGTATTGTATAAATGATAGGTGCTGAGTTAATGATATGTAATGATAGGTACTGAGTAAATGATATGTAATGAAAGGTACTGAGTAAGTGATATGTAATTGAGTAGGGATAGGTATTGTATAAATGATAGGTACTGTGTAAATGATATGTAATTATAGGTACTGAGTAAATGATATGTAATTGAGTAGGAATAGGTATTGTATAAATGATAGGTACTGAGTAAATGATATGTAATGATAGGTACTGAGTAAATGATATGTAATTATAGGTACTGAGTTAATGATATGTAATTGAGTAGGTATAGGTATTGTTTAAATGATATGTAATTGATATGTATATATATATAGGTATTGTATAAATGATAGGTACTGAGTAAATGATATGTAATGATAGGTACTGAGTAAATGATATGTAATGATAGGTACTGAGTAAGTGATATGTAATTAGGTAGGGATAGGTATTGTATAAATGATAGGTACTGTGTAAATGATATGTAATTATAGGTACTGAGTAAATGATATGTAATGATAGGGACTGAGTAAATGATATGGTAATTGAGTAGGGATAGGTATTGTATAAATGATAGGTACTGAGTAAATGATATGTAATGATAGGTACTGAGTAAATGATATGTAATGATAGGTACTGAGTAAATGATATGTAATTGAGTAGGGATAGGTACTGTTTAAATGATATGTAATTGAGTAGGGATAGGTATTGTATAAATGATAGGTACTGAGTAAATGATATGTAATGATAGGTACTGAGTTAATGATATGTAATTGAGTAGGTATAGGTATTGTATAAATGATAGGTACTGAGATAATGGTATGTTATGATAGGTACTGAGTAAACGATATGAAATGATAGGTACTGAGTATATGATATGTATTGATAAATATTGAGTAGGGATAGGTATTGTATAAATGATATGTAATAAGTATTGAGTAGGGATGCGTATTGTATAAATGATATTTAATGATAAGTACTGAGTAAATGATATGTAATGATAGGTATTGAGTAAATGATATGTAATGATAGATACTGAAAAGGGATAGGTATTGTTTAAATGATATGTAATGATAGGTACTGAGTAGGGATAGGTATTGTTTAAATGATATGTAATGATAGGTACTGAGTAGGGATAGGTATTGTATAAATGATATGTAATGATAGGTACTGAGTAAATGATATGTAATGCTAGGAAATGAGTAGGGATATGTATTGTATAAATGATATGTAATGATAGGTACTGAGTAGGGATAGGTATTGTATAAATGATATGTAATGATAGGTACTGAGTAAATGATATGTAATGATAGGTAATGAGTAGGGATAGGTATTGTATAAATGATATGTAATGATAGGTACTGAGTAGGGATAGGTATTGTATAAATGATATGTAATGATAGGTAATGAGTAGGGATAGGTATTGTATAAATGATATGTAATGATAAGTACTGAGTAGGGATACGTGTTGTATAAATGATATGTAATGATAGCTACTGAGTAAATGATATGTAATGATAGGTAATGAGTAGGGATAGGTATTGTATAAATGATATGTAATGATAGGTATTGGGTGGGGATAGTTATTGTATAAATGATATGTAATGATAGGTACTGAGTGGGGATAGGTATTGTATAAATGATAGGTACTGAGTAGGGATAGGTATTGTATAAATGATATGTAATGATAGGTACTGAGTGGGATTAGGTATTGTATAAATGATATGTAATGATAGGTACTGAGTAAGGATCTAGGTATTGTATAAATGATAAGTAATAATACGTACTGAGTAATGATAGATATTGAGTTGTGATAGGGAATAAGATAGTATATGGTGTATGAGAAAGTATAAGTTAAGAGACGGAAAAAGTAAAATTATGGTGTCTGAGAAAGTAAGTGGTAAGAAAAACAAATTGCTTTCCTCCTACCTATCCAAATTTGATTACGAGGAACGAGAGTTGGAAATGAAACATTATTTTAATACTGGCCGGACACCTGCTGTAAAGTCCATTTTCTTTAGTACAGATAATAAGACTTCTGTGGTGTAACTTGCAAACACATCCACTGTTTCAGTGGAAGACCCAGGTTCAAATCCTGGCATAAGCTAGATTGTGAAAAGAAATGGCTTGGATATTGCAGTAGGAAAACCATAGTCTAATGTAAAAAACAAAATATTATTGAAATTCATCAACTTTTTACCTTTATTTACTTCCTTTCTTTTTCATGACTAATTGCTCAATTAAGCTAGTTTTAATGCTGTTGTTGTATGATGTTGCGTCACTTTCAATAATTTTTCAGTCGTATCGCAATGCTGTCTACTTGAGACAGTATTCTGAGCGCTGTCACACTGAAGTATCATGCAGCAGACACATGGTATGATACCCCACCAAGTCACATTATACTGACACCTGGCATCAGACCTAAAACTCCTCTAAATGCTGAACATCAAGCAAGGAATCTTCTAGTACCATTTTTAAAGTCTTTGGTATGACTCTGTTGGGGATCGAACCAACGACCTTCAGCATGCGAGACAGATGCTCTACCACTAGACCACCGCTGCGGTAGTATTAATGCATATTTATACAAAGTATAAAAAGTGCAAGGTTTTAAATGCTTTCACTATATTGGATTCTATTCTGTTTCATGACCTTAAATGACCCTTAAATTCATGGTAACGATACCCTTGTCAAAAAATGCTACGTAAAACATACATTTAACTAAATAAGCTAAATAGCTGCGTATACGTAGCTAAAGCATACGTAAAAGCTTGCGGTATTGGCACCTGCGTATACGCAGCTTTGACGATGACCTTCGTAAAAATTGCGCAAAAGCTGCGTTTACGCAGGTGCCAATACCACTACTTTTACGTACGTTTTAGCTGAGTAAAAGCTGCGTTTACGCAGCCCCTTCGTATACGCAGCTTTTATGAAGGTCCTTCGTAAAAGCTGCATTTACGCAGGTGCCAATACCTCAAGCTTTTACGTATGTTTTAGATACGTAAAAGCTGCGTATACGAAGCTTTTATGTAGTTCCTTTGTTTACGCAGCTTTTATGAAGGTCTTTCGTAAAAGCTGCGCAAAAGCTGCGTTTACGCAGGTGCAATACCGCAAGCTTTTACGTACGTTTTAGCTACGTAAAAGGTGCGTATACAAAGCTATTACGCAGCTTTTACGAAGGTCATCTGTAAAAGCTGCGTTTACACATGTGCCAATACCGCTAGCTATTATGTACGTTTAAGCTATGAAAAGTTGCGTATATGAAGCTTTTACGCAGCCTCTTTGCAAATGCTGAGCAAAAACCGTGTTTACGCAGGTGCCAATACTGCTAGCTTAAACATAAATTTTAGCTACATATACACTTTTATGCAGCCCCTGCGTGTTTTGCATAAAATGTGAATGCAAATACAACTAGATTATTTTTTAAAAAAACATGCATAGAACTATGAAACTGTGTTAAAAAGTTCTCAAATTTAATCAGTAATAAAGTCAATGTTTTAATGATATAGTGTCTTACCAAGGACTTTACATTGACACTGGAGAAATAATAAATATGACAGTGATAAAAAAAATAAAACATTTTTCAATTTAACAAAGTTTATATTATGCTAGAATCTAGTTACCAAATACAAGGTATAAAATAGAAATGCATGATATAAAACAATATTAAGCATTTGAAATAAGATTTATCAAAACTGTGAAAAAGCCCAGATTCAAATAAATGAAAATTAAATGGACATTACCAGCCACAGGGTCAAGTTGAGTTTTTATTTAGAACAAAAATTAGCAACAAGAGGACCTGAATCGCTTGTCTGGCAACAGATGCTATGCTGGTTCAAGAACTCGTCTGAGATCTTGCAGTTATATAACTGCTGTGCTAATTTGTTTAAGATTCAACGAAAAAAATGAAGGTGCTATCGCATTTACAACATTTTTCCTATATAACTCTATGTAAAACGGTGACCTCTGTAGCAGCCCCAAATTTGACAGCATGGATCAATCCGCAGATCATTTATGGAACTTCCATTGCATTTCTACATCTGCTGTGCAAGTTTGGTTAAGATTCATTGAAAAAAGAAGATAATATCGCATCTACTACATTTTACCTTTATAACTCTATGTAAAACAGGGACCCCTGTGGCAGCCCCAAATTTGACCCCAGGGACCTGACTTCAAGAATTCTTTAATCCCATGCAATGCTACATGTAAAATATTTAAGGTCTATGCATTGAACCATGTTTTTTTAAAGTTTTGCTTAAAATCCCTGTGGCGGGGGCATTTGTGGTCGATTCATGCTGGTTCAAGAACTCGTCCAAGATCTTATGGTTATATAACTGCTGAGCAAGTTTTGTTAAGATTCAGTGAAAACTGACAGTGCTATCGCATCTTCAAGAAAAACAAAATAAATGGCCTGTATTTAAATGACTGTAGGCAATTAAATTAAATACCTCCAATTTTAATTGACATAATACTGCATTTTTCATTAAACTATAATAAGAAACAGATCCCTGCACAGTTTGTAAGAAAATTTTGCTAAAAATTATGTTGAAAAGGGATAAAACTCTCTGGAACCTTTCAAAAATTATTAATCCGAAACCATTATTTTACAAAAAAATAAGTAATAAAAATCCTGTAAAATTTTAATAATGTTTAGCCGGAACTAGTTACTTCAGTCCGTAGCATATCAAACTGTCAATCAAGAGATTGTGAGTTTAATCCATGTCTGGCCAGTCTCTGTGATGACTGAACTGCATCACTTGCCACTGATTCAAGTGGGAAAGTTGTCGGATAATGTTGAAATAGGTGCATTTTAGGACTGTTTAATCTCCCAGGATCTCAGGAAAGAGTGGTTAGGTTAGCTGATCATCTGTTAGCCCTTGATGGTATGAAGTGATGCTTAGGAAGGATAGTGTTGATTTTTCTTTGAATATTCCTTATCTCATGTCTGTCCAAATAAAATCTTCGCAGTACAATACTGAAAAAAAAACAAAAACAGTAGAACAATTAATGTAAACTAATTTGTATTTAAAGGGGAAGTTGCGACTTACTTGCTACATTGCAATGGTTGACCGCTGTTATCTAGGGATGGTTATAAAGAATGTTATGTTATTTTAAACCACATTGGTTTTAAGCTTGAATATGACTTGAGTTGATTATACAAAAGATAACTGTCCAACAACAAAACAAATAATCCCTACAGTAAAGGAGACACACCTACTTCCTAAAATTCATCCATGAACTGAATATGGCCATCCAAGTCTTAGTGGTATAGTTTAAGGAAATATGCTTTGATAAGGCTTTTCTTGGGACAGCAGTCAGTATATGGATCACATTTACCTAGTTTTGGTATGTGACACAGCCCCTTCTCTAGATATATCTATAACCAAAATATGTGTTAAAGTATAGGATATGGTCTGGATCTTCGATAGAAGATTTCATGATTAATAACATACCATAATCCCCTAAATAAAAATTTCCACCATGAAACACTGCAGTGGTGATCTAGCGGTAGAGCGTCCACCTTGCATATGAAAGGTTGTGGGTTCAATCCCCAGCCGGGTCATACTAAAATAAATGGTACTAGAAGAGGTTTCTTTGATTGGCATTCAACAATTAGAAGATATTTCCAGATCTTGTTAGCCTGGTGTCAGTGTAATGAGATTGTATGTAGTATCATACTATGTCATTGTGGCTGCATGATGATGTTTTATTGTGGCAACATCAAAAAAAAGTCTCAAGTAGACACTATAGTGATATAACTGAAACTTATTTGAAAGTGACACTACACCATACAACAGCAACGTCCACTGTGGAACAATAATAATTACCTTTACCACCTCAAATGTCTTCATTTGGGCTCGCATCTTCTCTGTAGAGCTGTAGACAGTTCACTTTGACCAACAATATCTCAATATCCTGTTAATATGCTTCAGATCTCTTCCTGTAAATAGAAAAAAGCTCATTCTAATGCAGCTATGGAATTTACTCTATCTCATATTTCTAATGACAGAGTGCAATGCAGAATCATAAAAAGTTTTAATGGTATGCATAAAAATATGGAACCTCATTGAAATAACATGTCATCAAACTACAGTATTGACATACCGTTAAGAGTATTGAATGAGGTTGTGAGTTTGATCCCTTGTTGAACATACAATTAACATCAGCATTTATATTGTATTAAATGTTAAGTGACACATCAACAAACTTACAACCAAGTGTGACAGGTTGAGTCTCTCTCAGAGTATTCTACACCTTTGTACAACTTTGAGGTAACATGACCTGACACAATGTATTATGATACCCCACCATGTAACCTTCACATTGCACTGACACAAGTCAGACCAACCATGGATTTATCATAGAGCCATATCTTAAGTCAATAAAACAATTTATTGTGAATGGACAGTGAATAATACTGACCTTTGAAAGTCTTGCATAACTTGTTTTTCTCCTCATTTAGGTTTCTGCTTTGCTACAAATATCTGCATCTAAAAAAAAAAGAATAATAACATATGTTGTGTTCCAATACTAATAATTTATACCAAATTACATTGCTTGATCACAATTAATATTATCATGGTAACAGCATTTTCAACACATAACATGTTGTATTTAAATGTGAAAATTATGCAGTCAGTCTCATGTACACACAGAGTTATAACCAGAGCATCGTGTACTGGGAGAGCCGCCGTGTACTAGTAGTCATACACATTTGGACGTGAAAGATCACATTGAACTTCTATGTTAATCAGTGGTTCAACTGATGGAAAACCTCCCACCAAAACAATGCTATCTATAATAACCAAAAATTGATTGTTGCAAATAATGACAGAAAAAGACCTTAACCCCAATAATTTATTTACAACCCCTTAAAACAGGCATCATTTTTAAAATAATAAATACCCCTCCCCACCCACTCAAAATACATACACCACGAAAACCCAAAACATTTCTCTATTTTGACCAGGGGTTGATTTGAACGATCAAAAACATGGAAATTATTCAAAATGTTAAAATGAACTCTCAATATCGTTTAATTGCGCGGAGTGAAAGTGTAATATCATTCCAAATAAAGCAACAACCAAATATTTACCTCCAATACGGTGCCTGACGATACAAGAGCAGCGGAATTTGCTAAATAAGATCTTCTTGAGCATATTTGTGTTTTCAAATGATCTTTTTGCCACACATTTGCAGTTGTTCATTGCCTACATCTGAATTACGACAATTTTGTAAATAAAACAAGAGTTCAAAGTTCGAAAATTATATATTCTCCGGTCGAAGTTCAAACTTTCAAAATATAACGAAAATGGCGCCATCGCGCACCTGCTTATCTCGCGGTGTGAGATTTTTAAACACGAACGAAATTACGTTATCTACGGTTTTAATTCGTATCAAATTGAAAAAAGTTTATGAAAAATAAAATGTTGTTCACTCGAAGAAGTAGATCTAGTTAATATTTTTTGAAATATAAATAATAAACAATCGTGACTCCCATAATGCATCGGTATAAACATTCGTTTGGAAATATACACGAAATCCAATGTTTTACTTCGACATTCGGCAATAATGAGACGTTCCAAGTTTACAGTTGCATCATAAAACATGCAGCATGTCCACTGGTTGTAAGTATAAAAAGTTTCATCAATAAATAAACGTCAGTATTTACACATTCGTCTAAAATGACATGTGCCTCAATGTTTTTAATGCATAGTTAAACGGCTCCTGCCAAACGTTTCGGGTGACAGAAAATTATTTCAGTAAAAATTAATTAGTGTTCACTGTAAGTAATTGTATAACTTGAAGTGAAATGAACATGTATATTTAATGTTCAGTATACTAAACATTAGGATATTAGTTCACAGGTCCGATCAACTTTTTTTTCTTTTGGTACTGTATTCGTATTTAAGAGATGGTTATGCTCTTGACTTGTGTAAAAATCTTTGTTTGTCTTAAATTAAATAGTGTTGATAAATTAAATCGTGTAAAGGTCTCTATTTGGTTTTCATTTATTAAAAAATATGAATTATTTTTTATCAAAGATAGTAATTTTTGGTTCTGAAGATCTTTGTAAACTATAACTAGTCTACTGTTTTAATTTTTCTTTTCTATCCATTGCGCAGTATTTGTCAGGTGAGATGGACAGATGAAGTTAACACCCTGAAGTTGCAGAGTAACAGACACAATGGCAAAATGTTGCATTACTTGTAAAGGTTATACTGTGGGTTTTTTTTAATATGAAAAAAACGTATGCTTGCACAATACATATTTTTTTCAAAATATATTAAAAATATATAACTTCCATGAATCTTAGCATTTAATTTCAATCAAATTCACTCCTGTTAATATTATTGTTTATATGAAGCCACTAAGAAAGAATATTTTCTTTTCAATGTATAAACACACCTACATATAAGTTTTTCACACTTAACAAAAAAATGTTTATTAGTTTTATAAATTAACATCTGTGCGTTTTTATATTAAACAAATAATAGGGTCAATTAAACATTAATTTTGCAGTTGGTGGGAAAAACTGAAGATTGTTGTGCTCATTCTTTTTTACAAAGTATAAATCAAGAAAAAATGTGTTTTAAGTGTTGGTATACATGTTTATAGTCCACTAATACTGCAGTTAACTGGTTATGCCAGAGACTCATATTGATCTCTTAGGCGACATATTAGCATATCCTAATTACACAAGTGGTCATAAAACACAGTGGGCAAGGGGGTTAATTACCCCTTATACACAGTGGGGGTTATGAACAAATTTACTTGATGTCCAGTCTATCACATATTTTAATATCACATGACATTATCAACCTAGGGTTTTGGTCCCTTGTGTGGATCAAAGATGACTTGCTGTCATTTGTTTTAAAGATGAGTAAATTAGATGAGCTTGACAGAAAAAAATAATGTTACAGAAAATGACAAATGTCATAAACTGCTTAACATTTTTTACATACATGTTTAAATGAGATTAGTATTATTGCACAGAATAAAATTTACAAGTACAAAAAAACTTGATTTTTCATTGATACATGTATATTAAAGCATTACTGTATACAAACAACCAAAGCACAAACAATTCAATATTTTCTCTTTGTGTGATTTTGATTGTAGTGCTTTATTAAAAAATCTTTGCTTTTTAATGAGGTTAACACATTAACACCTTTTTCATCAAATGTTTAATATAATATTTTTTTGATACCAAATCCAGTTTTATTTAGTTATATAAGAATGGATATTGAAGTAGAACCAACATATTTCTAACAAACGTTTTTAAACAGCAATGAGCTCAAACCCAGGACCTCATTGTGTATATATATATTTTTTTGTTTTAAGTTTTAGCACTGCAAAATGGTAATTCTCTCTTCTTTATTTATTATTTCTATCATTTATGTATCCTTCGCGGATCCAGTGCTCATGAAAGATGTTTTGTTTGACATATGATTTTCCCTATCACATATATGTATATATATATGTCACATATATGTATATATATATATGTTCCATCACAATCAACTCTTGTGCATTTAATAATACTTTTAATTACAGTTTTTTACAATAATAAAACATATTTGTATTTTAGGACTGCCATTGTACAGGGGAAACATGGACAAGAATGTAGAGCTATTGCGTCAAAATATATCAAGAGATATCTGATACACAACAATCTGAGGATGTGGGTGCAATAGAATCTTTAATAAATGAAGAAAATGTTAAAGTGTATCCTGTTAGTAGGTAACTAAATACACCATTGTTCCATATTTAATGGGACATACCTGGAACTTTAATTCAGCTATCTGTGATTAATGATAAACCAGTGAAAAACAATCACCTGTATTTGACAGAGAAGTGGACGAAGACAAGCCAACATGGACAGATCACTATTTGGAAAGTGGTAACATTGTCATTTATGACTCAATTCATATTGGGTGTAAAAGTTTTAAAAAGTTTCATTCAGAATCAAAGTGTTTCACATTAATGAAGCAAGTTTTCAGTGGTAATAAAATAATGAAATGTTATTATTTGTTTTCAATTTTACATACTTTGCAACATAGCTCATTTTTAACTCTATAGGGAGAGTATGCGATGATTATTTTTCTGTATTTAATTTGCAGTCTTACAAAAAGCATAAAAAAGATTTAACAAAAATCAAATAGTGTCATATTATTAGTAAAAAATATATGCGACAGCCTTGATAAATAGAAATAAAAGTTGATTAAATGGTTGAAATGGCAGTTTAGAAAAAAATATATTGTGTAATAGTGCATTATATTAACTCTGCAACAATTACTCTGTTTTGTTATTGTTGCAATGTCTTTGACTTTGTGGATATACAAAATAATATGTTTTATTGAAAGACGCAGCTTTTTTAAAGCTGTGTAAATCCTGCGTATTTTGTTTTTTACCTCTGTTTTGTTTATCGATTATAAATATACAGGTTTTTTGAAGCTTTAACTTAAAACACAGCTTTAATAATATGTCTATGATTTTTTTAAATAAAATACGCAGCTATTATGAACCTATGAAATTAATTGCGCAGCTCTAGAAGAAAATATGGATGTAAACCGACTAAATACGCAGGTTTTATGAAGGTTTAAAGAAAAAGACGCAGCTTTTTCAGAAAAAACGCAGCTATGTAGGAAATAACGCAGCTTTTTAAAAAAAACGCAGCTTCAATTTAGGAAGCTTCGTAAAACCTAGCTAAAACGCAGCTTCAATTTAGGAAAATGGAGAAAGCTACGTAAAAGTCAGCTTTTAGCTACGTAATTTTCAAAGCTGCATAAACAATTGGCAAGGGTACCCAGTGTCACGAATCAGAACTCTTAACACAGTCAGTAGCACATCTGACTATCAATCCAGGGATCAGGAGTTTGAATCCTCGCCTGGCCAGTCTCCGTGATTATTAACATTCAAAGTTGTGTCTCATCGCTATTTGTCTCTCATCGCTGATTCAAGTGGGAAAGTTATGAACAAATTATTTAATTTGATCGTTTATACACTCTGGCATTTTCATTTAATCTTCACCTTATACTGTAGTTTTATAATAATAATAATACTAATAAAGTCTTTATTTAAAGAGGAAACACAGTTGGAACACTCTCCAATCTTCCCTGTGGTCCTCTATTATATACATGGTAACAAAGTAATAACAAAATATATACAACAAAGTTAAACAACAGAATCAATACAATTTAGAAACTTATTAACAAAAAGTATTGAAGTGCATCATCTGGGTCTATCCAAGAATTAGCTGATGATGGTGGCCGGTAAACATATCCAAACATAGATGGTTTCTGCTGTCCATGTTTAATCTCGAGCCATATAGTTTCTAAGCTATCTGATTCAAGATCACTGCGTCTTTGCATAAGATTCCATCCCTTACATAAATAACAAGACCACCACCATTTGAGTTTCTATCTCGACGGAATAACTGAAAGTTAGATATAGCAATTTCCTAATTGGTAAAGGTGTCATTCCATAAGAACTTAAACTTGCTTTATTAGGAATTTAATGTCAGGGTTATGGTCCCTGAATCATCAAAAGTTGAGCTTTTTTGACCATGTGTGCACTCTCAGATAGCACCTTTTTCATCCAACCCTCACCAAACCTAAACTTGTATGACCATAATATCTTGGACAAGTCAGATAATTAATTTATGATGGAGTTTCGCACTTGAATCGCGAAAGATCAAAAGTTATTTGACTTTGTGTGCATTCTTACATCTGCATTTTTCATATGATTTTCTACTTAATAAGTTATACACTGAATGGAACAGCTAACCCGCAATTTTTGTATTTTCAATGTCTTCGTCAGAATATTGTGTAGCGTTCGTATATGACATAAACAGACATTAACAGACAATTTTGTATTGATTTTACAGCCTAAATGTTCTTTCTTATTTAAGTCCAAATTTTATGGAGTGCTTTGATATTTTTTGTGAAAATGCATAAAATTTAAGGTAACATAAAATTTCATGTGGCAGTTTAGCTGTTCCATTCAGTATATATTAGGTAACTATAATATCTTGGACAAGAATTTGAATACGCCAAATCTGATCATTCATGTGCTAGTTTTATTGAATTGTCAAACATTGCATTATTTGTCTTTGTATGCAGTTTAGCACCCGCAGTTTTAATTAGATCTCCACCAACATTAGTAATTATGAAATATAACATTTTGGAGAAATTCTTGTATGGGTCAAAGTTCAATAATTAATGCCAGAGTATGACCCTGAATTAAAAAAAAAATAGTAGTGCTATTTGATACTGTGTGCACTCTAGCACCCACATTTAACCAAAGCTACACAGTTATTTTGGGTAAGGTATCAAACTATTTTACATAGATTGTGAAAGAAATTCTTCACAGTAATTACATTTATAAAATCTCAATCAAGTTATTGAACTGGTCAAATGTTAATGTCCTTGTATTATCAAAAATTGCCTTATTTTGCATTGTTTTCTATTCCACAGGTGAGTGGTTAAGGGTCATTGTGGCCCTCCATTGTGGCATCCCATTGTGGCCCTCTTGTTTTTGCCCCTACAAGCTCACTATAATCAAGTTTTACTATAGTGCAGAATTTAATTACCAGATTATCTATAACCTATTAAGAAATTGACTTGAGTGTTTACAGAAATGTTTAATATAATAAGATTTGCATATCATTATTAGGTTAAAATCAGGCAAATATTAGTGCAGAAAAAAAATACAGATAAATAAAAAAATAAATAAATTCCTCACCTCCCCCTTTTTAAGAAAAAAATATATGAGAATCTAGCAATTAATTTATAATGGCCTTACTAGAAGATTTTATACACAAAAATACCTCCCTTGTTAACTAATTACTAGGCCAATGCCCAGCCACGTACCGGGTTGTTAGGAATAAAATTACTGCACGATAATGCACCAGTCTCTATGGTGGTTATTGATTGACGTAGAACATGTGACTTTTGGCTTAATTCTGTCATCAAACAGTGCCCGACAGGCCTACAGTTTGAGTCCTGTCAGGTCGGATTAGCGGGTTTTCACTGTATCAGTAGTATACCGCTAGAGGACTACAGAAAGGCATTTTCTGGTTGGATTAAAAAGTGTGTTGATGTGCAGGGGGAATACTTCGAAGGTCTGAAATAGTCAAGTTTTATCAATATAACCTTCATTTTCTTATACCACTGCTAGTACACAGACTTTCCAAACGCACGTTTAAAGGATTGAGTTCTCCATGGCAGAGTGGTCTAAGGGACCATCATGCAATGATCATTACCTCTCACTGCTGAGGTTGTTGGTTAATGAGACTGTTTATCAGTCAGTTATTTACAGAAGGATGTTGGTTCTACTCAGATTCATTACGAGATCTTCCTCCAACACGAAAACTCGATGCATCATTTATGATACGTTATCGTTTTAAAATTATGTTTTCATAAAAAAAAAAAAAAAAAAAAAAAGAAAAGTATTGCACAAATCAAAGTTTGATTTCTCCCGATAATTTCATAATTTTCCAGTTACGCAAATTCGTATAAATATTTGGTTTGTAAACATTCAAATCAATAACAGGATTTTTAGCATACTTTTGTTAGCGGAAATGAATAATACTTTTTTCATTCTATGTAAACTTTTTATTCCTTAGGGTGGGTCAATTTTGCCTCCAGGGATAAATTTGACATAAACCTGCTTAAAACTCACAACAACATGTCTAAGTCTTTTAAAGAGCAGTACCTCTGCTTAAATGCAGTCAAGAGTTATTGTTCTTGTCTCTATGAGTTTCCTAGATAAGATGATGCTGAAGTTCAAGTTTCATTGATGTCCAGCAACCCCCTATTCTACAAATAATCTAGCTAAAAACTGAATTGTCTAAGTATAAAAAGGGCCTAAAGTTATTCCACTTGACCCATGGGAAAATGCACAAAGTTTCATTAATGGCTACTAAGATATGAGCAGGTTAAAATTTTAAGCAAACAATCTACAGTGATGGTGATGTCAATGCCAAAGTTAGTACACTAGCTCCCTTTTTTCTACAAAAGTCAAGCTACAAATGATTTGGTCTGAATATGAGAAATATCCATGACAAAGAGAGTAAAGTTTATTTTTCTGTTCAGCATATTAATGCACTTTAGAATGCAACCAACTTGATAAATACATAATGCACTGCAAGTGAAAAATGAATGTTACTGGGAAAGTTAATGTCATTTCATCTCTCTCTTCAGTTGATATTCAAAATGTATTTCGAAATTTAAATGTGTGGAACTGAAGGTCAAGTCGTAGTTATTAACAATATGGCTTAATGTTCTTTGTAAAGTCTGAACTCCTCTGGTTTGTGTGGTAATATGATTATTCAGGACATTCACCGAATCCAGTAGATGTCTGATGTCATCCCATATCTGTCACATCTATTCAATCCTTTCAACTGAAACAAGAAATAACAATCATAATTTTTATTTTGGAGATACCAGTACTCAAATCAATATTTCACAGGTTTATAAATAAATTGTACCCTACACTGCGCTGTGCCCAGTGTCCAATTTATTTTTGTTACTAAATTTATTCTATGCAGTATATATATATATATATATACATACTGATAGGCTATGAGGTTCCTCAGTGGCTGAGTGGTCCAAGGCGCGTCTTAAGATCACTTGTTTCTCATCGCTTAGGTCGTAGGTTCGAGTCCAGCTTGGTCCAAAAACTTATGTTCAGAAAGTTTGCCAGCTACTCGTGTAAAGAGGGTGGTTCTTCTCAGATTCATTCTGAGGAGTTCCCCCACTAATAAAACTGGATATGCCATATATACCCTAAAATATGTTGAAAATGGCATTAAACCTCATTCATTGGAATAGAACAAAAAAAATGTACTGTCAAACTGGTTTTAATTTACTTAAATGTAGTATTTGTACACACATATTTATTAAACATTTGAAATGCTGCAATCAGGCCTCTAGAACCGATACTAGCTCTACATGCAGGGCTGGAAAAAAAAATTAAAATGTTGCGTTATTGAAAGAAACATAAACGGAGCTGCTCTTAGAAGAGAAGGTGCTGAGTTTTAATGCAACCAATTTAGAAGGTTAGCATCCTGGCAATTTAATGAAACAGAGTAGGAAATGGTGTTAATAAACTATTTTAACTGTGCTTTCCAAATCAAGAACTTGTCCAAGATATTATGGTTATTCTACTACTGTATGGGTGCTAGAGTGCACACCAGGTCATATAGTGCATTTATTTAAGGTTCCAAGGGCCATAATTCTGACATTAATAATTCGATTTGGTCAGTTTGAGAGCTTGTCCAAGATATTATGGTTATATAACTACTATATAAGTTTAGTGAAGATCCAATGTAATTTGTTGATCCTAGAGTGCACACAACAAAAATGTTGACGGACAACTGGCAATCAGAATAGAGCTAATAATAAATGAGTACAAATGTAAGATTTATTTTATCACATGACTTACGAAAATGATACAGTTACTATTTATTTTTTAACTCATCTCTATAAAGAATGAGAATTTTCATGCATATTAGTTTCCATCAGTTAGCATATGAGGTTATCATCTCAAAATTACATCATGTAACCATGACAAATCAATGCCAATTATATGTTTGGGCAAGTTGGAAAGCAATTTTAGGTATCAAATAAGAGAGCTGAGTTATACGGAAAACGCTGAGCGATGAATTGGAAGTGATGTTACACTAGGCTAATATAAAAAATGTATAGGTCCTGCACCGCAATTAACGTGATAAATACAAATATACCATAAAGATGG
Organism: Panopea generosa; assembly: GCA_029582155.1. Taxonomy (NCBI): domain Eukaryota; kingdom Metazoa; phylum Mollusca; class Bivalvia; order Adapedonta; family Hiatellidae; genus Panopea; species Panopea generosa. The sequence continues at coordinate 68,989,884 of CM055904.1, forward strand.
AAATCTGATACTGAGATAAAGTTACAAATAATAGAGATGAAGATGATATTAAAATAAATCAAACACATTTATCACAAGCTTCTGAACTTCTGTGAAAGGTGTACATGACTATGTATTTTCCTCATGTATTTTGATATTCTATACTTGTATAAAATACTGTATTGATTTGCATACAGTATATGCAATATTGTAAATTTCAAAATTTTGACTGAAAATACACTGACATATATCAGTAATTAAAGCATTATTTCTTGAATCTGCAGTAGTGTTCTGACCTCATGCCAACTCCCTCTGAATCCTCTGATGGACACATATTCAGTCATTTATCTCAAGACCGTTGTTATGGTTCAGCCACACACTGAAGTATCCTGCTGCAGACACTTGACATAATACCCAACCCAGTCACATGATACTGACACGGGGTTCAAGAGAACTAAAACTATCCTTTTAATGCTAAGTACCATTTTTAAAGAAGAAAATTAAAGAAAAGGGTCATATCTCTAGTAAAACAGAATCACATTTCACAATATTTATGAGTCTGTTTAAATCATGTCTAAGCCGCGTGGTAAATTTGAAAGCAACATCGAGATTCAATGCAACACAATTCTATTTTCATATAAACAAATACGGTAAGGAAATATAGCAGTGTTGTGTTGAGCCATCAATATCTTGAAAACTGAAAGAAAAGTTCTGAACACACAAACTGTATGGAAGTTCACACTGACAGACAAGTTCAAAACTATACATTCCCTCAAATTTCTAATCTATATTTCAACCCCAAATTTCTGTTACCCACACTAAAATGCATGAAGTCAAAAGACAGAAACAGGCTCAAATAAGTTCACTCCTTTTACCACTTTGAGAACATCATCAAAATTTTCCTTGAATTCCATGAAGAGCACCATCTTTCAGCTCGTGTTACAGCTTACCAAGATGACCTCCTTACACCCAGGGTTGTCTGGCAGGTCATAGTTACTGGCGTGCAGAGGCTACTCTGCATTCACCGGGTTGGGTATCACTTTATCCACTACAACCACATGTGTGGGGTTGTAAATAATAAATAATGATATACAGTTTAATTACAGGAGAAAAACCTCAAGTACAGTCAAACTTAAGTTAGTGGTCTCATTTCTATTAAGCAGCCACTAGTCTTAAACAGTCACATTTTCTATTTATCATTTTTATAATTGAAGTTTTAATCAACCTGTAATTAACAGGCACCTGCATTGAGTGGTCATTTTTTTGTCTTTCACTGTTTATGAATCCAAGTAGAACCACAGCCAGTCTAGAAATAACCACAATTTTTCTCACATGGAACCTCAGCAGTGGAGAGAGACAAAATTGCAAAAAACAGCATAAACATTATAAAATACATGTACATTAAAATTTAATAAAATTTATACTTTGGTATTCAGAATTAATATTACCTTTGACTTCTACTGAATATATCTGAGACACATTTTACAAACCCATAAAGATCTAAGGTAATTGTATTAACAATGTGGACACTTGCAGTAGTTTCATTAATGCAAAGTTTGCATAAATTCTAAAAAGTATTTTCAAAGGATATTTATAACTAAAATACTCTTGTGATGATGTCAGTGGAGCACTAAATGATCATTACTTCATTATGAATGGATTAGGAGAGTGCACATTTACAAATATATCTTTTAACATCAATCTTTACTCTCAATTATAATACTTGAATACCCTACCTGACAAGAGTTTTTCAAAAGCCCAACTTATATAATTATATAAACTTGATCAAAGACTGTGCCTTGTCTCCCCGTTGTTTCAGTTTGAAGAAAGGGACAATGTAGAATCAGGAACCCTCATTCCCGGACTCATCCAGTGTCACACACATGGCACTCCTCTCCAACAGGGATGGCAGACACATGTAACAGCTGAAATACAGTGTGCAGTTGCTTTCAAACAATTAATGGTACATAAATTATAAGTACTGTGAAATTCAAACTTAGAACAATCTCAATAGATTTCTTCCTGGTTGGTTAGATCCCGTACAAAACATATGCAGGTAATGTGTCTTGCTTAATCACAACACATATAGCCGTGGAGGGATACTGAACTCCGACCATGATTCTGAGGCCCTACCTCACTCCACATTATGGTTTGCACTCATTTATTTAGCTTGACTGTGAGGAAGTTTAGCACTAATTTGATCTCTCTCAAGTCTGCTTCCTGGATAGAACCAGTACTGAGTTGTTGTTTTGAGAGGTCAACAGGTCAGGCTAGGGACAGAACCTACAATCTATAATGTGAGCTGCCAACACTCTATCCACTGCACTACCATCCCACTATAGTACAGTTGACTTTAACCTCCGGTCAAATGGTACAGTTGACTGTAACCTCCGGTCATATGGTACAGTTGACACTTCTTATAAAATCTGCATCTCCATTGATGAATCCATTGACCATAAGTAATTTATTTAATGCAGCACATAAATATGCTGTGGCCTGAACTGGTAAACCATTATCAATTGATGTTGAAAAATATAGTAAATTTGGGTGAAAATTATATCAATTTCAATGGTTGTACTAGCTTCATTGATGTGATTTCAAAGACCTTAAGTTAATTGAAATACACAATGGATAACTAATTTTAATAGTTCAGACCTTTCTAAAATTCTTGCAGGCTTTTCAAAATATTTGTTGGTAGGTCCCGGACCTGCAAGTAAATAATCTACAATTATGAGCCACTGAATATGAAGAAAATTATTCTCTCGGATGTTATTCTCTTAATTGTATCATACACTGGCTTCATGGGAAATACTTAATTTTTACATGTTATGTTTTTTCTGAATTTGAGCTGACAAAATACGTAATTCAAGGATTTCTGGCTAGAGTTTTTATTCAACAGTTTGCAGAGTATTACGTACAAAATAGATGGCAATCCATCTAATTGTGCAAACATCTGTTTGTTCACAAGCCATTTCATAGACATTTGCTTTCGAAGAAACATAATTTTCAGGTAAATGTAGTTATTCCAATATCTGATGTGAGTACTTTTCTACAATTTCTTCGTAATATATATATATATCTACTTCAGACAGATATCATAATGCTGCCATAACAGGATGCTATTGATAGGAAACTGATTTATTACCAAAAATCAAATTGAAAAGGGCCATAACTTGTATGAAAATTAGCTGCTGTGACAAACATGAAACTTGCTGTGTATTTTATAATTATACACATGACATTTTAGCTAAATACATAATAAATGTTCAGACAGACCAAAGGATGGACGTTTTAACAGATGAGTATTCAAGTGGCTTCTTTGCTACCAGATGATTACTTGATTTTTGCCATACAACAGAATTTAACCCCATAAAAGCATTTATTAAGTGTCTAGAAACAGCCACATAATTCTTTCTACTGTTTTTCAATCATCAAAAAAATACTAACCTTAGACATTTAACTACCCATTTGTGTGTGCAGATGGGTGAACAGAGGTTACACTAAGTACCCCATCACCATTATTCAAATGGTCAGGGCATGAAAAACAGAAACGTAATAATTCATCTTTATTTATTGCTGTGGCAGGTTAACTGTTCAGATGATCACATTTTTATGAGTTGCAGTTTGATTGACTAACCATGCTACATTATGACCAATGCAAAGGAAAGTACTATCTATGATGATTGTGATGTAAACACTTTCTTTTTGCATGCATGCAAGTTAGTTTCTGTCTGGTATAGCATTGTACACAGATTAACTTGTATGCAAACAAGCACATTCATACAATGGTCGAATTTGAAAGATGAATAATTGCTGGAAAATAATGCAATAGGAAGTAGTTATATCAACATGTGCATGTCCAGTTAATGTTTATGTTTAAGTATTAATTGAATTGAATCACAACTGTGATTAGATTTGATAAAATGAATTGCTACATACATTAAAGGGGCATACATCATGGAAAATAATCTTATCAGTACATCAGTATAATATTTTTGTAATCTTGCAACTCATGTGTTCAATTCCAAAAATCATAACTCAACACTGGTTCTGACCAGGAAGTCTTGACAACGACTCATATAACCGCAATAAAGATAAAAACAAGCAAATTCAGGGAATTTATGTCCTCCACTTTTTGAAAAGATTTGAGTATGGCATTTATGAACTATTGCATTGAAACCCCCCAAAAATACAATATTTCATAATTAAAGGGCACAACTCTACAACAACAAAAGTCACAACTCTGAAAATAGAACTTAGCCTGTGTTTTTGTCATTTTAAAAATTGTATAAGAATTTCAAGAGATTTGATTCAGGAATTGTGAAGTTATTGCATAGAAACCAAAGTGTGAATTTTTTTTACAAATGAAAGGCGCACAACTCAACAACACCAAAAGTCTTAACCCCGAAAATCAAACTTAGCCTGTGTTTTGTCATCATCAACATTGTATTTGAATTTCAAAAGATTTGATCCAGGCATTCTTAAGTTATTACATGGAAAGCCATGGACAGACGGCGGACGTCCTCACAATTTGGAATTTGGTGGGTCACATGTCTATCAAATATGTTGGTTACTCACTGTTAGGTACAAAACATGATCTTACAGAAGGGCAGTTATTAGGTAATTTACAGGAGACACCAAGTTGAGTAGCTGTTCAAGTATACATGGGTAGATCTATCCTAGGGTGAGCATTATTTAGTGTGTTTGACTGACATACCAATTTAACATAAAAATGAATGACATAAACTTAATGGGAACAATGAAATTCTTTAAATCAGCAAGGTATTAAATTTCTTTTATGACACTTCAGTTTATCAATGCTGGATATCCTTTTACATATATACAATAAAGGCCTATGCACCAACTTCTCCTCGGAAGGCACTACATCAGTACCAGTTCATAAAAAAAAAAAAGATGAAACTTTGAAAGAAAAAAAAATAAACGTTAATCAAAAACAACAAAAAAAAAACAACAAGAAAATGTTTTTACCTCTGCAGACAGGCAAAAAAAAAGATTAAACTTTCAACAAAAAAAAAGTAAAAAAAAGTGAAGAATTCTTACACCTTAGGGCAGGCCAATTTTGCCCCCAGGGTCATGGTTTTGAACAAATATGAGAGAGGACCACAAACTGACCCTTTTTATCAAACATCTAAGCTCAATGCTTTGTACTACAAACTTGCTATAACCTGCTAAAAACACAATTTCTAAGTCTAACAGGGAAATAATTCTGCCAAAATGCAATCAAGAGTTATGGTTCTTGTGTCTGTGAGTTCCATTGTTGATGCTGAACACACATGTGAAAATTCATTCATACTGAAAGAGCACTTGCATAGGTATCGTACCTGATAGAAAACTTTAACCTGAAAAATAAAGTCCAAATGGGCCATAACTCTGCCAAAATGCAACCCAAAGTTATGGTCCTTGTGTCTGTGTGTTTTCTAGAGGATGCTGAACACATATGTAAAGTTTCATTCATGTCCAATTATAGGTTGATGAAATAAGTACCAACTCAAAATTTTAACCTGCTTAATATCTCTAACCAAATGTTTTAAGTCCAAAAAACGCCATAACAAGTAAAAATGCAACCCAGAGTTATGGCGCATCCGTTGATGATGCTGAACACAAATGTGAAGTTTCATTTATATTCATGATAGGTTAATGAAATATGTACCTGCTCAAAAACTTTAACATGCTAAACAAATTTAACAATTTTTTCTAAGTCTAAAAGGGCCATAATTTTGCAAAAATGCAACCCAGAGTTATGGGTCTGCGAGTTTCACTGATGAAGCTGAACACACATGTAAAGTTTCATTCATACCCAATGAGTGGTTGCATAGATATCTTACCTGATAAAAACTTTATCCTGAAAAAATTAAGTCCAAAAAGGGCCATAACTCTGCCAATATGCAACCCAGAGTTATAGTTCTTATGTTTGTGAGTTCCATTGAATGATGCTGAACAAAGCTCGCCAATGGAATTAAACTCACCACCAATGCAAAGATTGAGATTGGAGGCAAACACAACTAAACACAAAAGTTAAACTCGATAAAGAAGAGGCCCATGGGGCTTAACGGTCACCTGATTATCAAAAAAAATGTTCACATAAGTCTATTAGGTCATTAGAAATAAAAACATTATCAATCTCTCTTATATATAGATTTAGTAAAGTAGGCCCCACCCCCAGGGCCAAAATCGTGAGACCCAGGGACATGAGATTAACAATTTTTATAAAAGGCCATAGTTGTTAATAATAATGCTCACAACCTGCTTCTGAGTGCTTCCTATAATAATAAGAATATTTTTAAAGTTTACCTTAATTTTGACTGTCCAGACCATAACTGTGACATTAATTATCCAATTTGGCCAGTTCAAGAACTTGTCCGAGATATTATGGTTATATAACTACTATGTAAGTTTAGTGAAGATCCAATGAAAAATGCAGGTGCTAGAGTGCACACAACAAAAATGTTAACGGACGGACAACAAGCAATCAGAATTTATAATTAATTGTATGATATTTCCTACTTTATTAATATAAGACAATAATTTTTTTCTGGGCAAGGATATTCTGATGCAGTATGTATATTACCATGACTGGACTCAATGTAACCCTGTTTGTCCTGTTAATGTGGAGGTTTCTTCAGAAGTCTGTGATATTATTTGACAAAATGTAACCAAAATAAATACCCTGGTAATTAAAAGATGCATTTAACCATGGCCAGTTAAATCACTATGTTTTTCACGGATTATTTTGTCCAGATTCATGTTTTGTTCAACAGTAATTTAACAATTAACAATGCACCTAACCATTGTCTCTGTGTCTGCAAGGTGGCTAACCAGTACTAGACAAAACATAAGGACCTCTGTTTATCACTGACTACTTCCCCACATAATCAGGTGGGGGACTCAAAGTTCATACCCAACCATCACAGAGACTGTGACCAGGCAGTGATTCAAACTCACAACCCCTGGTTTGATAGCCAGACTTTTGATCATAATAGTTAGCCTTGACCAGCCAAAGCATTAACATGACAAGATAATTCACTGCTCAAAACATGCAGGGTATATGTATTTGTTTTAAAATCACTGATACATTTAGTATAAATTATATTTAAGATTTTTGTATATTTAATAAACATTACTGGAACTACAAAATACAAAAGTTTTAATAGGGTTAGATAATTATTTGTGAACAACCAGATATAAATGTAAGACCAGACTATGGTTACAGTGCCTAAATGTGTACATGTATAAATTATAAATAAAATTAAGTATTACCAGTGAAGGAGATCATAAAATACAAGCTATGCCAGAGTTGATTGATGGTTAAGGCCCTGTATTTGTTGGTAACAACTGCGCAACAGTGACTGAAGATTGTGGAATCAGAAATACATATTGAATTCATGGTATAATCTTATGTAAGTTAACTATCAACTGAAATAAAAACAACATTTACTATTTACATATACTTTTCTAATGAACATGTATATTTGTTCAAATATACTATTATATTAATTACATCAAAAGTATCAGTAAACAGGTATTTCTACAAGAGGCCAGACCTTTGCTGTCAGTTAACCCCTGAAATATACACCAATTTATTGAAATGTGCCAGATAATGGATAAATGGAATTGTTCAATACAGTGGCATTAATAGTATACAGTAAATTAAAGTAACCAGTTCACATTTGATTTAAAAAAAATAAATTATAAGACCAATTCTGCTAACCAAATTACAATAATTGTGGGTATGTCATGCTTTATCATTTTGGTATTTGTTTATAATTTTGAATCCGTTTGAATCGTGTTTATAAACAAACTTAAAACATTGATAGGTTACTTCAAGGAATGAACATCATATCAGCAGCACATTTCCCTTATGACTTTACTAATACTGGATTAATAAAGTGTATATAACCAGACTCACTTACAGCTAATTATATATTATAAATGCTGCATAACTATTGAACTGGAGATATCGGTTAGAATCAGGTATGGATCGGTTGTTTTTCCAGAAACATCAAACATTTGCCCCCTTGACCCCCAGCCTGATCTGTTGTTTTTCTCTTTCAATCTGTTGTTTGATTTTAAAATGAAAACCCTGTTCATAAAAACAAAAACTACCGTATATCGTCGGCCTTAAGTCGAATTTTTCAGACTCCAAAATCACTCTCTGAATCCCTACTCGACTTATGGCCCCGTCCTAGTCCCGAGTGATGATTTTTTTACCAACGGTCAGCTCCTACTGAAGTTTTGAACGTCGAATTTCAGTTTCAGCAACAGTCTATATGAACAATGACACGAACTTTATGAAATACGTTTTGTGACGTATACTTGCCAGTTTTACTGTCGGTACCGGTGGAGAATGAAAAGAAATTGCATAGAAACAGACATTTGCATGATTTATATTGATTTTAGTGGTTTAATGCCTTCAAAATTTAATTGAAACAGTCAACATTACCGTTTAAAGATGTGGAGGTAAACGGCGCTTCAAATGCAAAGGGTAGATTGAAAATTTTCGCCAAAAACCGTACCAAGCACAGATGAATTAGAACAAAAACAGAATCTACATGCGACGAAAACCGTATCACATAATTTATTTATTATAGGCACAAAGCAAACTTTTTGAAATCAATAACATGCATTAGTGTAAGCAGAAACAAACATAGTCCATTACTTATACACCACATACATCATTATAATATCAATAGAAAGTGTTTAATGCCTTTTCCTGGTAATTCACATGTAAAACTGAAATATTGTTATTTCACCTTTCTGTATGCAATTACCATTTGTATAATTTTAACGACATGTTTATAAAACTATATACTATTTGGTAATATATATATTTATCTAAAATAAATATGTAATATCACCTTTGTACTTCAAAACAGGTGAAGCCCCTGATAAAATTTGTCTTTTGAAGACCGTATATTTTGGACCTTACTACTCAGTCGAAAACCTAAAGCGAGTACCGTCTCGATCGAAATCATAAATTGCAATTTCGATATACCCTGCTGGGCCCGATTAGCTCAGTGGGTTACGCGTCTGACTATCAATCCAGGAGTCGTGAGTTCGAATCCCCGCCAGGCAACAGTCTCCGTGATGATTGATATACGACATTGTGTCTCATTATTATTCGTCTCTCACCGCTGATTCAAGTGGGAAAGTTATCAGTTACTTGTGGGGATGGGGTGTGCTCGAGTACTGGTTAATCCCAGAAAACAGCGGTTAGATTAACTGATCGTCTGTTAGCCTTCAATGGCATAAAAATGACGCTAAATATTCAATCAATCAATCAATTGATATACCCACTATGGTAATGATAATGCAAATCAAGAGTTGCAGGCAGCAACAATTTTACAATACTGTGTACTAGTATTTACTATAGTTTAATAATCAAGGTACAGCATTTGAATTTCTTCCATTTAGATTATATTATAAGGCATCCATATTTTGACTCAATTATTGTAAACTTACTGAATGAAAATCACCAAGTTCATTCTTTGATTATAACATTTCATTCAATTATTTTATTTTTGAAAGGTTTTCACCCTATTCAATCAATTCCTCTCTCTCTCTCTCTCTCTCTCTCTCTCTCTCTCTCTCTCTCTCTCTCTCTCTCTCTCTCTCTCTCTGTTGCATTCACTCAAGAAGATGGAGACACTGGAAGCAATATTGATCGATAATTGGATTATTTATTTGTTAGGTCGGCTGCCCGCATCATTTCAGTTACCTCTGAGTCTCTCATTGCTGAAATCGTTGAATCGAGCCAAGACTGGTCCAAAATCTTTTATGTGAGAAGTTTCAAATTTGCCATTGGACTCTACTCAGATTCATGTGTCACTGTATGCATATGGTGTGTGTGTGGGATGTCGGTGGGGGATGGGGGTTTTCACCAATAAAAGTAAATGCCATGTATAACTGTAATTTGTTGGAACCCCATTCATTGTTGTTTAAACTCTGTATTACTGGTTGGATGAATACATTTTCATTAACCATTTATTCAAATTACAATATAATATATTTTTTGCATTCTGAAAGACAACAATTAAGCATTGGTAACTCGTGTACACCTCATCTCTTATGTACATGACAGTAAACCACTGTGTTGATCTTGTGAAATAAGTGTGTCTATTGTTTACAGTCATTTGACACCTGGCCAATGGTCACAGCATGCTTTTTCAGTCAGTACTGGTTCCTTGTTTGAGACTAAGCTAAGATATACCATATATATAGATAGGACAGGGTACCTGTATATTTGACTGCAAATTGGCATGTGCTTTTAGGCAGGTGTGGAATTCACAAAGGATAAATTCAATGAGGTATTAATGTGTTGTACATTTTAAGTATAACGGAAGTAATGTATTCATTACTTAATGACATTAAGGGTAATAATTTATTAATTTATTATTGAGGAGAAGAAGACACTTGACTCTCAGAATAGGATAAACCCATTTTAAACTGCAAAAAATGAAATTATGATTTGGAATGATTCCCAAGGTATTTGCGGCACGGTAGCACTAGTGAACAGAGTGTTGGTTGCTCACGCCAGAGGTTCGATCCGAACCTTGACCCGATGTTTTAAAAAAAAAAAAACACTACCCCAGGAGGAAGCTGTCTCAAGAGCAGTTAATATAAGCTGAGCTTTTTTCTGAATTGAGCTAAAATAATTTATTATAAAATATAAAAATCCTTACTTTAATTTTGTCATTAATAAACTAAATAAAATAGATTATGTATTAATTGTTTTACTCTTAGTGGAATCTTAACCAAACTTGCACAAACCGCAAGATCTCAGGAGAACTTATCAAAAAAAATTCTTCAAGCATTTTAATTCCAGTAGAGCAATTCAGGCCCTCTTCAGCTTCTTGTTAATCATTTTATTGATTTTGAAGAATAAGAAGTTATACTCATTCAAATTTTAACATTTTAAACGCATTCTTGTATGATAAAACTAAGCTTTATCTGTAAATATTCAAATGTATATTATTATGTCTCATAAGTCAGTACTGGCTGGATGTTATAACTCATCATGTTTTTATATATTTATATTGTTATTGTTTTGTAACATGTGACATGTTAATACAATATTATTATGATTTATATCGAGTCAGATTGTTTTGGGTGGGAAACAGTAAACATAGCATTTATTTTGTTTGGCCTTATTTATGTGTTGTATAAATAGTCATATGAGAAGACTTGCTATATATTTTTTTTTAAAATGTTAATGCATTCATTTCTGCTGATAAACTGCCTGCCTAATAAACATAGGTTTATCATGTTAGTGCAAGTTTATCAGACACATGACGTTATTATGTATAATCCAGGATGGAATCTTTACAGGCTGTAACAAAAGTTGGATGCTGATTTTCAATTCACAAAAAGACAAATTAAAAAATATTGACATGATAAACAGAATACCATGTTAGTGTCTAATAGTACCAAATTCATCAGGTTCAGCACAAAAAACAACAAGGACTCGACACAGCCTCACCATAGTTTTTTTTCTAAGCGTCACCTGATAAAGTTGATAATATCAGACACTAACATGGTATTCTCTATTTCTCTGACAGTCTATATATTACAGAAGGTTATTATATGGTGTTTTTTTAATTTTATAATTCTTTAAAATTCCATCTATTTATTACCATTTTAGATAAATTGGTGTTTCCTTCATTGAGAAGAATGTATAGTGGGCTTGCAGATGTGATAATTGACACGCTATGTCACCTCCTGTTGACCTCCAGCTACCCAGCTATGCCACTTTCTGTTGACCTCCAGTTACCCAGCTATATCACTTCCTATTGACTTCCACCTACCCAGCTATGCCACTTCCTGTTGACCTCCAGCTACCCAGCTATGCCACTTCCTCTTGACCTCCAATTACCCAGCTACCCAGCTGCAGCTGCTGAGCCAGGCAAAGCTCCGGTATATAGATGGAACATTTAAAGGTATAAAGATATTTATAAAATATCCTTTGATTTAAACTAACATGTTTTCACTCAGAAAGCTCAGAATTGTATTAAAGACTATGAATGAATGTGGCTTTACACATGTTTACAATGTGATCATCCACTATTGTAGGTGACACTGCAGCATAGTCAGACTGTCTAGTGGTAGAGACTCTGCCTCACATGCGAAAGGTTGTGGGTTCAATTCCCGGCCGGATCAAACCAAAGAAAAATGGTACTAGAAGCTTCCTCACATGGCTGCATTTAGAGGATAATTCTATGTCTGGTCGGTCTGGTGTCAGTAAAATGTGACTGGGTGCGGTATCATATTATGTGTCTGCGGAATGATACTCCAGTGTGGCAGCACTCAGAATACTGTCTCCATAAGACACTTGGGATATGACTTAAATATTTTTGAAAACGACGCTAAACACCATACAACATTATTGTTTTAATGTCAAAGTTATGCACCTTTTGACTTAATAAAGTTGTTGGTGTTAGGACCCTTTAGATATTAATGTAGGGGTTCTTGGACTTCAAGTGAAAAATCCTAGGGAAAACCCTGGTGGTAACGTAGATACTCTCCGCTTCTTTAAGAAAAATGGTGAAATAAAAACCAATATCGATCGCTGGTTGGATTATCAACTTGTTTGATTGACAGCCTGCATAACTTCGGTTCTTCAGAATGATGAAAAAAAATAAGTTTCTTCTTTAGATATTTTTATGCCGCCCCAAAAGTTTTCGGTTGGCATATAGTCATCGTAGGGTCGGTCCATCTGTCCGGTATTTCGTGTTCGACCTGTAACTTTGACATGCATAGATGGATTTTAATACTTGCTACAAATGATTAACATAACATAACGACTATCTTACGTAAGACCCACACCAGTATCTCAAAGGTCAAGGTCACACTTTGAGTTTGTTTGACAACACTTTGAGTCTGTGTGAGATTTCGTGTCCGGCCTGTAACTTTGTCAAGCTTAGATGGATTTTATAAACACTTGGCTCAATTCATCAGTATGACACGACAACATGTTGCGCGTAAGACTCATACCCGTTTCTCGAAGGTCAAGGTCACACTTTGAGTTTGTTTGACAACATGATGAATATGTGTGAGATTTCGTATCCGATCTGTAATTTTGTCATACATAGATGGATTTCAAAACCACTTGACTCAATTTATCAACATGATTGAAGAAGTGTCGAATGTAAGACCCAGAACCTTTCCAAAAAGGTCAAGGTCACAATTTCAGTTTGTTTGATATTTTGTGCCTAGTCTGTAATTTTGTCTTATATAAAGGAATTTAACTTATCTCAGTTGACCATGATGACATGATGATGTGTCGCACGTAAGACCCAGCCCTGTACCTCAAAGGTCAAGGTCAAACTTTGAGTTTGTTTGACAACGATTTGAGCCTGATTAATATTTCAAGTCAGGTCTGTAGCTTTGCCGTACATGGATGGATTTCAAAAACACTTGGCTCAATTTATCAATTGATCAACATGACATGACAACATGTTGCGTATAAGACCCAGAACCTTACCTCAAAGGTCAAGGTCACACTTTCAATTTGTTTGATATTTCATGTCTGGTCTGTAACTTTGTCTCACTTGGAGGGATTTGAAAATAATAGCTTGACCTTTATGTGATCAACATATGTTGATGTGTCCCTCCATTTACCTGTAGAAATACCCAAACCTTTAAATCAGATGTCAAGGTCAAGGTCACACTTTAATGTTAAAAACATGAAATTGCGTATCTAGTCTGAAACACCAGTCCATTACTCTTGATATTCATGGATATATATAAATCCCTACCTATTATAAAATATATTGTTATTTTTACAGATTATTTGGGGGGCATTTGACACTTACCAGTGACCTTTTTTGTTCTAATATTTTTAAAATTCATATGGAAACTGCATTACTTACAATATTAACCAGTGTTATTGAAGAATGTTTTAATAAAACTTGATTTATTTTATTACGTTGAAAATGCAATAAAACTGAATTCCGAGTTTGTGTTAATTAAAAACTGATACAATATTTTCCTCAGAAATGAATATCTTTATTTAAATTACCAAAAATATCACGACATAACATAATGCACCTTGTAAAACTATTGGCGCTTAAGCTGGATTCTATATAGAAACCAATTTTTGTTTGTAACAACTGGACAGAAACTATCATTGGAGTGAAAAATACATTTTCTTTAAAAACAAATTTCAGCTGTCTTGTTGGCTATTTGAGACAGATGGATATTAAGGGCTGTGTATTTTATTTGGCGACGTATCCAGTAGTGTTAATGATCATAATGTCAGACAGTTGATGACCCTGTCCTTCCTACCAGCAGCTTATTTATCCACGTACAGCCACATTCATGGGGAAAGGCAGAGCCAGTGGATCGCTAATTCCATGTTCATGTTAGAGTTATGGTCAGCTGAACAATGAGGTTGAAGGTAATTTGTTATATACATGTAGAACTCATAAGTATGGCCATGTAGTCTAGTTGTGCATATCATAGTCTGATGATTTGGAAGAGAGTATATTTCTTAAATAGTATCCTGAGTTTCAATTCCTAAAGTATTAATTGGATTTTGTTGAAACTTTTTTGTGCATATAGGTTCTGGTCTTAACGATTTTAAGACAGTTACATCTCTTTGAAAAAAATATATATACTCCTTAATTTGATAAAAGAGGACAGTGGAGTAATAGCTTTATTGCAGGGAGCAAATATATCGGGAGAAAATGATATAAATGTCCTAAAACTAATATTATCTTAAAATGGATTAAAAGCATCTCATTATTATTAATAAATAAAATCCGAAGTGTTTGGTATGTCAAATCTATCAAAACAAAATTGATATTTAAATTGGGGTGGTTTTTGATTGACTAAACATTTTTATGCCATCAAGGACTAACAGATGATCAGTTTTAAACCTAACCATTGTTTCCTGGAATTTTGGATGGTTAACCAGTACTAGAACACACCCAGTCTCGGCAAGTAACTGATAACTTTTCTACTTGAATCAGCGGTGAGAGATAAATGACAATGTGACACAATGTCATATACACTCAGGTCCCATTACAACGTGGATCTTGGGATCCGCAAAATAAAACCGTGTGATATGTGGACCGTGTATAGAGATAATTACCTTGAAAAAAAATCGATGTTAGTTATTCAAACCTATCCTGCTATCTGACTCTAAGTGAATGGTATTGTTTGCATTGTAATGTGATACAATACGTATTTGGTTATAATAGATATATATGTATATAATTAATAAAAAAAAAGAAAAGAAAAACGTTTTCATGTTTTGATAAAACCAAAATTGGCAGCCATTTCCCTGTAACCCCGGAAGGGAAAAAACAAGGTGTCTTCATAAAAAATTGTGCTTCAATTTTAATTCAACGCTATAGGTGTAACCTCACCATTGATTCTTATTAGCTCGCTGGGACGAAGTCCAAGGGGAGCTATTGTCATGACCCCGGCGTACAAGTTCCAGATATCAATGCAACCACTCTTTGGATGTCAATGATACTTTGCATGTGTGTTTACCATCATCAATGGAACACACAGAGACAAGAACCCTAACTCTGGATTGCATTTTGGCACAGTTATGGCCCTTTTTCGACTTAGACACCCAGGTTAAACTTTGCATTTAGTTGCATACAAGTTTCACATATATCTATGCAACTACTCATTGGATGTGAATGAAACTTCACGTGTGTGTTCACCATCATCAGTGGAAGACACAGAGATAAGAACCATAACTTTGGATTGCATTTTGGCACAGTTATGGCCGTTTTTCTACTTAGATACCCAGGTTAAACTTTGCATTTAGTTGTGTACAAGTTTCACATATCTATGCAACCACTCATTGGATGTGAATGAAACTTCACATGTGTGTTCACCATCATCAGTGGAACACACAGAGACAAGAACCATAACTCTGGATTGCATTTTGGCACAGTTATGGCCCTTTTTCGACTTAGACACCCAGGTTTAACTTTGCATTTAGTTGCGTACAAGTTTCACATACCTATGCAACCACTCATTGGATGTGAATGAAATTTCACATGTGTGTTTACCATCATCAGTGGAAGACACAGAGATAAGAACCATAACTCTGGATTGCATTTTGGCACAGTTATGGCTCTTTTTTTACTTAGACACCCAGGTTAAACTTTGCATTTAGTTGCGTACATTTTTCACATATCTATGCAACCACTCATTGGATGTGAATGAAACTTCACATGTGTGTTCACCATCATCAATGGAACACACAGAGACAAGAACCATAACTCTGGATTGCATTTTGGCACAGTTATGGCCCTTTTTCGACTTAATCTTTCAGGTTAAAGTTTTTTATCACGTAAGATATCTATGGAACCACTCATTGGATATGAATGAAACTTTGCATGTGTGTTCATCATCATCATTGCAACACACAGAGACAAGAACCATAACTCTGGATTGCATTTTGGCACAGTTATGGCCCTTTTTCGACTTAATTTTTCAGGTTAAAGTTTTTTATCGCGTAACATATCTATGGAACCACTCATTGGATATGAATGAAACTTTGCATGTGTGTTCACCATCATCATTGCAACACACAAAGGCAAGAACCATAACTCTAGGTTGCATTTTGGCACAGTTATGGCCCTTTTTTGGCTTAATTTTTCAGGTTGAAGTTTTTTATCACGTAACATATCTATGCAACCACTCATTGGAACGAATGAAACTTTGCAAGTGTGTTCACCATCATCATTGAAACACACAGAGACAAGAACCATAACTCTGGGTTGCATTTTGGCACAATTATGGCCCTTTTTGGACTTAGACACCCAGAGGCGAGCTTTGTTGTCTTCTGACAGCTCTTGTTCTTTATTCTATAGTAAAAAATAAAAGTTTGAAGGCTTGTCATTCATAGAGAGACCGAAATAAAAGAAGTGAAACCTACATTTTACTGTCTGCACTATCAAAATATGATTATTTTCAATGGGGGGGGGGGGGGCATATAGTAACACCGCTGTCCATACCGTATGTACGAAAATGGTTTCCAACATATCTTTAGTTTTAATGAACAGATTTAAACCAAATTTGGTGTGTGACTTAACTTTCAGGTATTACAGGTAAAGTTTGTATTTCGTTTCAGTCTGATGGTTTTTGATGGAGTTATGCCCCTTTTTGGACTTAGATTATTGACAAATATCAAGAAATTGGTTTCCACTCGATATCTTTTGAAGGATTGGATGGATTTGATTTTTATTTGGTAGAAAGATGTATGGTGATAAACTACAGCTCAAGTGTTTGATTGCGGTCAAAATCCCTGCATATTAATTAGGTGTTCTAGGCTCTGATTGGCTGATAGTTTCTGACCTCTAAAGTCTTTATTTATGGACCGATTTTATAGAAAATTTATATTTGGCTTTATATCAACAAGACCCAGGTCAAGTTCGACAATGGATGGAATTGGCGCATATTATTTAGGTGATCTGGACTCTGACTGGCTGACGGTTTCGGACCTCTAAAATCTTTATTGATGGACCAAAATTTTTATGAAACTTGATATTTGGCTTTATTGATATCTACAATGTAGTTACAAAGCGGGGGGGAATCTGTGTCCCATTTCTAGTTATTAATATATTTTCTTTTTTTATAGATAATGCTGTTTAAAGGAATTTAAGTTATTTTAATGCAGAAGGCTAGGCAAAAAAACGCTGTATTTAGGGTTACGTGACCGACCCGTAAATTAAGTAAATGAAAAAGGACAAAAACTTGTTTTGTTTTTAGTTTTTTTATAAAACAGAAAACCAAGTTAAAATCAATTGCTTATAATAGTTCATTATTAACATTTTCTCCATAAATAAAAATTAGAAAACAAAAAAATGCCTACCTACCTACCTACCAACTTACCTAATTTTGTTGTTGGTCAAGTAATCTTAAACACAGGTATATTTTCTGGCTTAAGGAAAAGAGAATTTGGTTGTGGGGAAAAAAATATTGAGCATATTTCAACAATACATTCAAATTTTCATCATCTATATTTGTTATAGCTTTATTTCTGCATATGAGCAAGGACTATTTTTGTTTTCTTATTATACCAGTAACAATATTTTATTAAAGCTAAGGTTGATATTGTCCACATGTAATCCTGGTAGAGGTTATAGATTCACCTTCAGGACTGGTGTGGTGTGAAGTTTCAAGGCAGTCAGACTTTATAAGGTACATTTAAGGGACTTATATTGTCTATGGTGCTATCTAAAGAAGGCTTACCTCCCACCACTGAGGTTGTTGGTTCGAGTCCAGCCAGATCCAAAAATATTATGAAATGAGGTTTGCCAATCAGTTACCAGGAAAGAGAGGATGGTTTAGCTGAAAACTACTCTGACAATCACAAGTGTGGCAATACTAGGACTACTGTAGTGTACAGGGTCCTCTGTGGTTGAGTTATCTTAACAACTACTCACCTCTCACCGCTGAGGTTGTAGGTTCGAGCCAAGCTTGATCCAAATAAAATTGTGAAATGAAGTCTCCCAGTCAATTACTATGAAATGGTTAAAACACAGTAAAGGGCTCAATTGTGTTGCACTTGAGGGTCAGAAATGAAGGTTAACTTAACACCACAATTATAGTGTTTTTATATTGAAGTTAATAAAACTACTTTGGTTTGAAGAAGGAACCACAGGGAACATAATTAAACATATGTTACATTTGGATCTATATTGTTTGGTTACGGACACTACACATAACATTAATCCTGTAAAAAATATTTTTATTCATGATTCAATGTCATTGTGACATTAAACACAATATGCTAAACATTATATTGACAAAACTAGACCATTTTACTCAACTAAAATGGATTTTTTTTTCTTTTAAGATGGTACCAGCATGAAGGGATATGAGAAAATACCAAAAATTTATTTATATCAATGCCACCTAAATCTACAAATTGACAGTTGAAAGAAAAATTCATCTTTTAAACACATACACAGGTATAAGGTAATTTAAACTAAAGTTTAAACGAAAGAAAAAAACATTTCCTTCTAAAAAATACATAAAATATGGAAATTTCTGCTTGGTTGCAGACACCAAAGAAAACTTGCTACATCAAAACAAAATAAACATTACTTTTGCATAAAACTAATTTGTGAACAAACACTATATAATCAATTTAAATCATTATTATGAGGTCATATTAATTAAAGATATAGCTGTTAACTTTACAAATATAAATGAAACCTGTATATACATGTGAAACAGTTTGAACATCATTAGTCAAGTTTATCCATTCTCGTGTTTCGTCCCAACTATTTATCTCTCTGGGAGGTTCTTGGATGTCATGTCTCTGGTTATCTGTGCCCGGTCAAGGCAAAACCTTCAACAACCTCACTACTTTCTGCCCATGGTGGACAATTGTGTATTCTCACATTGGCCAATTACAGATGAGCGTGCATGCCAATATGAGACTAGATTTAAGATTAGCAGTTTGTAATCTGATCCTGCACTTCTTATAGAGCAAATTTTGCTATTCGTTTTAAATTTATAAATTTATTAGATTTTTAGGTCTTTCTCTTGTATATATATTATATAGGGTTAGGGTTAGGATCTGATTTGCAAAGCTGTAGGCTCTGATTGGAGTCTTTTCTTCACAATGATGAAAAATGCCAAGGGCAGTTCCAGTTACTTTCCTGTTCCTTCTTTACAATGGTTAAACTCTAAGTACTAACATTTTTTCATGGCTAATCTCAAAAATGGTTGTTTGTCACTTTTTGAATCCATCTCAAAGTTTTATGTCTAAACAATTTCTTGGCTTTTTTCTAAGATGTAAAGCCATCTGTCCATTCTTCTTCTATTTCTAGTCCAACATATCACCACTTTCTGCAGAGTGATACATACAATTGCTGGTAAAGTAATCCATAGCAGTCAGTTGGGGAAGATTCATGGCTGGTAGAGACCACAGAGAGTTCAATCAATATTTGATTAACTGTCCTATTCAATTCTTGGTTACAGACACTACACAAACACGTATCATTTTAATCTTAGAAATGTTTTCCCAGTTTGTGTTGTTATAAGAGTTCTTTTGGTCATCTGTTATATATTGTGTAAATATCTGCTGTTGATAATTATTAGATCATCATGGTCAAGATTTCTTGTCAAATAAAGATTAAATGATGCAATTAAAAATTAGATGCAATCAATTGTCAGTAAGTATTTGCATTATCTAAATATCTTTTAAGTTCCAAAAGTAATGGTGGTGTAAGAATGCAAACATACCTGACATAGTTAAACTTGAATTTTTTACTTTTGACACAGCAGTGAAGTGAGGCTATAAATTGAAGGTTATGGACACTACAGTTTTTTTGTAGTGTCCATAACCTGTTTGATCCACTCACTCAGACAGTTTAACATCTACAGTCTGAAACTTTTTATATTTTAAGTCTTCATCTAAGAGGCTAGTGCCAGAAATATTGTTTAAGAGTATAGCTTACTTTAATCCTTGAGTTTTTAGGCTGGTTATGGACACTACATGTTTTTGGAAACAATTTATTTTGGTCTTAAAACTTGAATAACATGAGACAATAAAACATCCAGCCTTGGATTTTGTTCTTGAACCATTATATGGAGGTACAAATGCATTATAACAGTGAAGAATAACATTTTAATTCCATGTTTTTTCAAAGCATAATGAAGCTTAGGTAACAATGAGAGAAAAGCTATAACGAAGTAAAACTTTTTAACAACTAACATATCTTTACTAAAGTTTGTCATACAGCTATGAACTTTATATCCAAATAATCAGGATAAAATTGTCATTTTTTAAATGTATTTAAATTCAAATATATCATTTGATTTTATAAAGAAATTACTCTTCACAAAGTACAACACCATAATGACCAAACGTGTGTGGTCACCAAGTGATTTTTCTTGCCAATTGTCCCAAGGATTGTATACTTGCCATCATAAAAAGTACCCACTTACCGTTTGTGCATAGCAATAGAGCATGAAGTTTAAATATTTTATATTTATTTTATGGTCAATACTGTATATGTGCAAGGTTAGATACAGCGAATATTACGATTTGCTGACTTGCTCGGAGTGCACGTGCAAAATGGGCCTTATGTGGAATACCTCAAGTTATAGAGTAAATTGTAATTTTTTTATTGTGTGTTATCCAACAGTAGAAGGATATTATTGAAAAACGCCATAGGTTGTGTTCATTATCTCACTACTGTCACCAGTATGTAAGATTTCTTCATATTTGGCATAAATTATCCCTATGTGTAGGTGCTTGATTGAAGATAAGAATTTAGGGGCTAAAATTGATAGGGACCCTGTAAGGGGACTTAGAATTTTACATAGGGATACTATGGGAAAACAAAAAATTCTCTTTTTTTTCCCATTTAGTCTGAAACCACTAGGCCAATTAAACTGAAACTTCACACGGCTGTTTCTATTGCATAGGAATCTATACAAAACATTTTTTTCGATCTGAAATTCAAGATGGCCACCGTTACTAAAAATAGTCCAAAACTTAAAAAATCTTCTCATGAATGGCCCAACAGATTTTCAAAATGTTTATGTTGTAATGATGACCAGCTTTAGTTTTGTAAGATTGTTAAAATGGTGTACCTAGGGTTAAAAATGACCCACTTGTACCAAAATCCGCATGGCTTTTACACCAATAACATAGAATCGGCAACCTTGGTTGTTTTTGTGAGCATAATTGCAAATGGCGGCAACTTCATTGAGGAATTGCATGACAATAAAACAATGAACAAAGGACAGTGTGTGTGTACAATATGAAGTGGGAGTGCAATCCTGTGTATAGTAGCAGGGTAAAGCCATTCAAAGCTGACAAACGTGAGGCGTTGTGTACAGTGTGCGATCAAATTATCAATGTATCAAATATGGGGGAAAGTGCATTGAAGTTGCATATCAAAGGGGAAAAACACAAAATAAATTCGTCCAAGTCTAGCACCTACAGCATTAAATCATATTTTGATAAACAGTCTGTTGTGAAAGAGCAGCAAACATCTGCCCCGGAGATCGGGGAATTGTGAATTCCTCCTTCCACTCCAACCAGCAGCGGTAGCAAACAGTTGGTTTCACTTGATTAAGTAGTATATTATGCACAAACTGATAAAATCTTCCCAGGTCTGTATAAACCATGGAGATCATTCTCTACTTACTTGTCCTCTGTGGTCAACTAGTTTTAAGTGTGGTGGTAGTGTAGTGAGATAAATAGTGTTGGCCACTCACACTAGAGGTTACAGGTTCAATCCCCAGCTCAGTTCTACCAGTTTACCTCTCAAAAACAACTCCATACTTGTTAAACCCAGGAAACTGACTCGAGAGTCGTTCATATCATCTCTCAGCTTACTTTGTAATTGAGCTAAAATAAATTGGTAAAAATTAACTGCCTCAAGATAACATACCTCTGACAGCATAGGTTCTGGATTCAAGCCGAGCTTCATCCAAAACCTTTATGTCAATCAGCAACTGGGTGAAGGTGGTTACAAAAGAAAATTCTTAGGCCATATCTTACTTCATCAATAAAACAGATGCTGTTGATAAAATGCTATATGTCTATGTTGAAAATGGCATTAAAACTGACATTATTTTCTTTTCATTCTACAATGTAACAAGGGGCTGTTATGTGTACGAGATGAGAAATTCTTAGTATAATTTTTTTCTATTTTAATGTCATTAATTGATTTTTAGGTCACTTGAGACTTTTTCCATCGTCGTGCGTCCGTTAACAATTGACATTTTCGACTTCTTCTCAGAAAACGTATTCTCAATCGTAATGAAATGTTGTATGCAGCTTTGGTACCAAAATTGTGAATTGCATGGTCCCCATCCTGCTGGGGCCTTGGGGGCAGGGCCAAAACAGTCAAATTCATATTATAGAAAGCACTCAATAATAATGTTGCCAGGCCTGATTAGCTAAGTTGATAAAGTGTCTGTCAATTCAGGGTCGTGAGTTTGAATCCCCAACAACAGTTTCCATGATGATTGATATACGACATTGCGTCTCATTATCATTTGTCTCTCACCACTGATTTAAGTGGGAAAGCTATCAGTTGCTTGCAGAGATAGGGTGTGCTCAAGTACTGGTTAAACTCCCAGGATCCCAGGAAACAGTGGTTAGTTTAACTGATCGTCTGTTAGCCTTCGATGGCATAAAATTGACGCTTAAAATTCAATCAATCAATGAAAACACATTAAAAAATATTACGTCATGGCTGTGTTTGGTGTCCTTGGGCAAGACACTTTTCCAGACACTTTTATGAGATTGGCCATCTAAGATGTCTGACAACGCCCTGCCAAGTTTTTATTTCAAAACTTTAAACAATATCTCTGAAACCACTCAACTAATTTCTGTGGAATTTTGCTGAAATGTTACTCTACCTAAATTGTGTTGTTTTTTCTGTCCGAGCGCGAAGCAAGATTGCATGCCGCCAAATGTTTTTATTCTTACATAGGATTTTACTTGGGGACGATCTTTTCTGACTCAATTTTGATAATAAAACTTTGCTACAATGTACCTTGGACAATGCCCTGTCAATTTTTTTACATTGGCCAGTCAAAATGGCATTTAGGCCCACCGCCTGATTTTAGATTTTGAAAATTTTAAGTGACATCTTAGAAACTAGAAACATTTTCAGTGGAATTTTCTGAGATTATTTCCTTGATGATCCTGTTTTAATCTGAGTGTCAGACAAGATGGCTGCCAAGGCTCTGTTACTCTTAACACCTGCATTTTTAATAGCATCTGGCTAAAACACTTTTCTTAACATTTGTTTTTGTATCTTTGATGAAAATTACCATGCAAAAAGTAGTAGCTGATTATTTCTTGTAAACTTGTGTTTGGAATTTTTTTATTTAAAATACCGGTACCAAAGAGATCTTTTAGGTAGATATGTGATAGTTTCGGTAAGTAAGTAGATATGTTAGAAGTTATATTGGGAGGTAAGTAACTATATACTTTGGTAGATAGGTAGGTACATCTTTAGGTAGATGGGTAGATAGGTAGATACATGCATAGGAAAATTAGTAGGTAGGTTGGTGTGTACATAAGTAGATTGGTAGGTTGGTACATAGTAGATAGGAAGATTGGCAGGTAGATAGATTTGTAGGTAGGTAAGCCGGTAGGTAGGTAGGTAGGTAGGTAGGTAGATAGGTAGATTTGTAGTTAAATAGGTATATTGGTAGATATGTATGTAGATAGGTAGATTGCTAGGTAGGTAGGTTTGTTGATAGGTTGGTTGTTGTATGGTGTTTAGCGTCGCTTTCAACAATTTTTCAGTCATATCGCACAGTGTCTACTTGAGACAGTATTCTAAGAGCTGTCACACTGGAGTATCATGCCACAGACACATGGTATGATACCCCACCCAGTCACATTATATTGACACCGGGCCAAGCAAGGAAGCTTCTAGTACCATTTTTAAAGTCTTTGGTATGATCCTGCCGGGGATTGAACCCACGACCTTCCACATGCGAGGCGGACACTGATAGGTTGGTAGGTAGGTAGGTTGGTAAGTAGATTTGTAGGTTGGTGGATAGTATATATAATTCTAGGCAGGAAGGTAAGTAGACAGGTAGTTTGGTAGATAGATTGGTAAGTAGGTAGATTGGTAGGTAGGTAGGTACATCTTTAGGTAGATGTGTAGATAGGTAGATACATGCATAGAAAGATTAGTAGGTAGGTTGGTAGGTAGGTAGGTAGGTAGGTAGGTAGGTAGGTAGGTAGGTAGGTAGGTAGGTAGGTAGGTAGGTAGGTAGGTAGGTAGGTTTGTTGATAGGTTGGTAGGTAGGTAAGTAGGTTGGTAAGTAGATTTGTAGGTTGGTGGATAGTAGATATAATTCTAGGCAGATAGGTTAGTAGACAGGTAGTTTGGTAGATAGATTGGTAAGTAAGTGTAATTTGTAGGTAGTTTGGTAGATAGATTGGTAAGTAGATTGATTAGTAGGTTGGTATGTAAGTAGGTAGAGTGCTAGGTTGATAAATTTGTAGGTAGGAAGATTGGTAGATAGGTAAATTGGTAGATATATTGATTGTTAGGTAGGTAAGTTTGTAGTTGGCTAGATTTGTAGTCCAGTAGGTAAAGTTATAGGTAGGTATATTTGCAGGTTCGCATATTTGTAGGTAGGTAGGTTGATTGTTAAGTAACTTGGTACATGAAGGTATATAGATTGGTACACATATTTGTAGGTAGGTAGGTAGGTTGGTTGTTAAGTAACTTGGTACATGTAGGTATATATATTGTTAGGTAGATAGATTTGAAGGTAGATAGAGTGATAAAGTAGATAGATACATATATAAGTAAATGGGTAGGTCACTGTGTAGTATGTCATTGGGCAGATTGGTAGATTAATGAAAGTAGGTACGTATACTTATAAGGTAGCTATGTACAGTTTGTACATATGTTGTTGAGCAGCTCATAAGCAGGGTTTTCCATGCCCCCACCCCCACCCCCTCAATAAAGGCCCCTACCAATTTGGATCTGAGAAATCAAAAAAATAAATAGACTATTTTTGAAGTGTTATCAGTAAGAAAAAAGAAAACTACAAACTGTCAAAATGTTAAGATACATATTCATCATAAGGCCAGCATGATTTGAAATGTCTGTTTATCATCATGTCTCCGAAAATACTTGTTGTACTAGCCAAATTAATAAATGCTATGAAAACTGCAAACCTTTCAAAAAAGATTCAATGCAAAGTTATTGCCCTTGCACCGTTGAGTTATAATCAAGTTTGATAGATCAACGTATCAATGTAGATGTAGTAACAATGCTGTATTTTTAACAATTAGTCATATTTAGAAAACGTGCCTGACTCCTTCTGTTCAAGAGACTGATAGAAACGTTGCATTGATTCTACTTTTTTCCACCAAAAAAAACAACTGTTTTTTTAGTCCCTGGCCGACCTTGAGCAAAGATCATCACAGTAACTGAAGTGACGGAGAGAAGGGAAGACTCAACTTTTGATACGCCCCGCTTCTTCCATGATTTTCATCTACAAGAGGTAAGTTACTCTGGACAAGGTAATATCTAAATGTTATGCAAGAAACAGATTCTTTTCTAAAGACTCAAATATATCCAGAGAACAGGTAATATTTTCTTTACCAATATATAAGACACCTCAGCTGTGGTCTAGTGGTAGAGCGTTTATCTTGCATGTGGAATTTTGTGGGTTGGATCCATTGCTGGGTCATACCAAAGACTTGAAAAATGGTACTAGAAGCTTCCTTGCTAATGGGTGAGGTATTCATACCATGTGTGTCAGCGCATGTATGCATATACTAAGAGCAGAGCTGCGTTCAGTTTTAGATTTGATAGCTTACACTGTTTATATGTCACAAACAGCTAAAAACTGAATATAATATATACTACTTCAGCCCAGTTGATTCATTGTTTAGTAGTCTCACTAATGTCAGAGGTCATAGTTCAATCCCATGCTTGACATGATGGCAAAGACAACACCCAGTACTTGTTTTACATTTATTTTGAATGTTTTAAATCGTTTTTATGCCATCGAGAGCTAACAGTTAACCTTACAACTATTTGCTGGGATTCTGGAAGATTAAACAGTAATCTAGCACACCCATCTCCACAAGTAACTGATAACTTTCTCACTTGAATCAGTGATGAGAAATGAATAAAAATGAGACGTAATGTTGTATATCAATCAACACAGAGAACGCGACCTGGTGGAGATTTGAACTTTCGGCCCCTATGCGCTACTGACAAATAACTGGGCCCAACTGGTTCTACGTTGTAAACCGACTGTTAGAGAATTTCACACAAAAATCTTCAGTTTACTACCCATATTAAACACAAATAAACAACTCTGAAGTTATTTATCAATGTAATTAAACCTTGATTGCTATTTATACTAGTAGGCTATTCTTAAAAACAAAATGTTTATGCCGTGCTCCTTCCTGCCCACTCAAATTGTTGCTATCCAAACCTTTTTTATTAACTTTAAAATCATTATTGCTGGTTTTTTGATGAATTCTTTCCTTTTTTGTTCATAATTACAATAAAAAATCAAATTCTCACAAAAAGACCCACATAACAAATACTGGGTTGGAGTTTAACAAACAAACCTTTGTTTAAGGATGGCCTAAAGTCTAGTGATATTACCAGTTTAAGGACGGCCTAAGGTAACATAGTAAATGTGCAGTTACTGGTCCCTTGATAATATTATGCATATTATCTGTCCCATGGTCAGCATATATTTTTATATATGTTATTTTATATAACTAGATAACATATGTATTTTCCTTAACAGTAAAGGGTATGAAAAGCATGGTAGAAATAAAGATATATTTCTCCACCAGCCAGTCTATAATTTTATCAAAAACTGTTTATATCAGTCAGATAAATCAATTATAAAATATTTTTTGGCATTTCTTTTTGGGTATGCATGGCTCAGATGTGGGAGGCAGCATAAGTCCCCCCCCCCCCCTTTCCCTTCAAAACTAAGTGTTATAAATGTGAAACTGTGCCATAACTAAAGGCCCAAATCAAAAAGCCAAAGAGAATTTGCTGACCCTGGAGGGGGGGGGGGATTAGATTAAGGGAAACAGGATGAAAAATTAGGGCCTGAGTTGAGTTATTATTCTATATTTTATCAGACTTAGCATTCTCATCAAATTTAAGTCTTTCTCACACCTGATCATGATGTCTTTTATATGACTGTGAAAATTTAGTTTGCTCTCTAAAAGCATGCCTAAAAACTATTTTTTTTAAATATGATCGGTGTGACACCTACATTTACGTCAAAACTGTGCTGTTTTGAGTTGCAAAAAATAATTCCCACTGTTTTTGTTTGACATTTTGAATCCCCATTCTTTAGCCCATCCCCAGATTAGGTCAAGTCCTGTTTGAGCTCTTGATAACAACAGGTTTATGTTGACCCCCCTTGTCATGCACAAAGGTCAAGGTTATCAAGCAATTAATTATTATGACCTCCTTATATACATGTTTCTTTGTTCAAATATTTTAGAATGAAATAGAAAATATAAAATATCTCCATTTTATAAGTAACATGCATAACATACGGTAGATAGATACAATCTTTATTCCCTCTGTATTTGGAGAGAATATGATAAAATAGTGAAAACAAGAAGAATTACTTTTTATTCAGAGAAAAGTTTGAAGTTGTGACAAAAGAGACAGAATCAAAGTAGCAGCTGGTGAAGTCAGTCTTTAGTTGTTATATATCAATCATCACAGAGACTGTGGTAGGGTCGGGAATCAATCTCATGACCTGTGGATTGAAAGGCAGACTAGCTATAAGCTGAGCCAACCAGGCCTAAACATAAATGTAATCCTGTTTATCGTCAAATTACATTTAATTATATCAAAATTAATTTTATTAATTTTTAAGGTCACATTGTAATGGCTAGGTTGGATACAGACATGTTGCTAGGTTGAATACAGGCATTGCTAGGTTGAATACAAACATATGGCTAAGTTGGATACAGACATTGCTAGGTTGGATACAAACATATGGCTAAGTTGGATACAGACATTGCTAGGTTAGATATATACATTAATAGGTTGGATACAGACATATGGCTAAGTTTGATACAGACATTGCTAGGTTAGAAACAGACATTGCTAGGTTTGATACAAACATATTGCTAAGTTGGATACAGACATTGCTAGGTTAGATATATAAATTAAAAGGTTGGATACAGACATATGGCTAAGTTGGATACAGACATTGCTAGGTTAGAAACAGACATTGCTAGGTTGGATACAAACATATTGCTAAGTTGAATACAGACATTGCTAGGTTATATACAGACATGTTGCTAGGTTGGATACAGATATTGCTAGGTTCGATACAGACATGTGGCTAAGTTGGATACAGACATTGCTAGGTTAGATATATACATTAATAGGTTGGATACAGACATATGGCTAAGTTGGATACAGACATTGCTAGGTTAGAAACAGACATTGCTAGGTTGGATACAAACATATTGCTAAGTTGGATACAGACATTGCTAGGTTATATACAGACATGCTGCTAGGTTGGATACAGACATTGCTAGGTTAAATACAGACATTGCTAGATTGGATACAGACATTGCTAGGTTAAATACAGACATTGCTAGATTGGATACAGACATTGCTAGATTGGATACAGACATTCTGCTAGGTGTGATACAGACATGTTGCTAGGTTGGATACAGACATTGCTAGGTTGGATACAGACATGTTGCTAGGTTGAATACATACATTGCTAGATTGGATACAGACATTCTGCTAGGTGTG
Source organism: Panopea generosa (assembly GCA_029582155.1). Lineage (NCBI taxonomy): Eukaryota > Metazoa > Mollusca > Bivalvia > Adapedonta > Hiatellidae > Panopea > Panopea generosa. The sequence continues at coordinate 69,019,127 of CM055904.1, forward strand.
ATACAGACATATTGCTAGGTTGGATACAGACATATTGATACAATCCAGTTTTGTAAAGAGACTATCAGCACCATCCAATATGGACACATTTCAAGATGACACTGTTTAAGACCAGTAGAAACTAGGTGTATAGTCCTTCCATAATGTCCTATGTTTATTCTTACAGGTTGACATAGGAAATTTTTGTTATGGGGTAGAATACCATTTTCACCACATTACAGTTTATACATGGCAACCAATGGTAATCAGTGGAAGGAAACCTCCTGAGCATGAATCAGAGTAGAACCAGTCTGTCCTTGTACAAGTAACGACAAACTTTCTCACATAAAGTTAGACAGAGTTGGGCTCAAACCAACAACTTCAGTGGTGAGAGATTGGTGATATTTTGACAGCACCTTAGACCACTTAGCTAGGAAGAACCCCTCACATGGGAAATAAGAGAATAAATGTTAGTTCAGAATTCTCTATAGCACATTAGGATGCATGTGCAATTAATTTGACAAAGTTGTATCCTGACTGCTAACCAGTTACCTCTAAGGTCATGGTTGGAACCTAGCTTAACCTAAAACACTATGTGAGAAAGTTTGCCTGCCACTTGTGGAAGGGCGGTGGTTCAGCTTAGATTCATACTGAGATCTTCCTACTGATATGTCACACATTACCTGTCATATGATGAATATGGCGTAATTCTCTTATCTAAAATTACTTAAAATTCTTAATAAAAATAGAATGCATCTATTTATTTATTAATATACAATTTAGTGGTTAAAATTTTTAATTGGAAACTCCATAGTGTATGCAACTAGTGATTATGTGTATTGGCAGCCCTGCAGTTTGCACTCTATCTTTCTTGCATACCTGAGAAGGATTTTCTCGTATTTTTACCTTGTACTAATTTTTCCTCCTACTTATTTATCCTACCCGCCTCGAGCTATGATGTAATGCCATTCATTAATCCACACGAAATGACAAATACCTCAGACTGTAATAAAAAATCTTTAAAAAATCACACAGGGTTGTTTACAAGAAAAAAGTATCTATTAATTGGGTTTTCAGTGCGGTTTGAAATTCCCTCCGGATAACTGTTTTGGCAGTAACTTGGCTTACCCCCAATACAGTTATCCCTCGGAGCGGAATTTTCTATCCGCATCTCAAACCCATGAACTACTTATAATAAATACTTATTAAATAGAAAAAGTGTATTCAAGACTGAAGCAAAGTAAATAATTGAAGATTTTATTGAAATGCAATCCATACAGACACCTATAATGCAATTCACATATTGCTGAAAAGCATATTGCTCTATATACTGATATCATTTTATGGCAACAACCCTAATAATAATATACTTTATCTAATGAAAATACTGCAGATGTTCAATGAAGTTTAATCTTCCCTGAAGTCCTCAATATTTGATAATTCACTATCAGGAATAGTTTCTATTTGTACAAGAAAGTCTGTAAATTGTTTAAATTTAAATAATTATCTAGTTTCATTATTATTCTTACAGCCTGTACTATGTACATGTACCAATACTCTTTAAGATGTTAATTGTAAATACTTTCATTTCCAGGATGACATCATTTAATCAACAGGAATTACTGTCCGGAGCTTTATCATTTTGTACCTTTACTCTGTTGTAAATCTGAAGTTGTCAAGACTACCGTTCAAAGTGGTGATCTAACAGATGTAAGAGGAAGATCCACAAAGACAGATCAGCGCCTTAAGGTGTGCTGGGACGAGTTAATGGCAGGGGAACTAACGGCTACCAGACCTGCGTCTGTGTTGGTCACTAAATATTAAGGCACTAATCAGTGCAGACACATTAATAATGAGTGTTAATGTTTGATAAACAGTTTGACAAAATCATCATTATGTGAAGATGATTTGTGCGCAGTGACTTAAAAATTGGGGGTTATTAAGACACAGTGACATAAAAATTTGGGGTCATTTTGGCACAGTGTCCTAAAAGTTGGGGTCATTTTGACACAGTGACATAAAAATTTAGAATTATTTTGTAACAGTGATTAAAATATTAGACTCATTTTGACACAGTGACTTTAAAATTGGGTGATAATTTTGACATAGTGACATGGGGGTCATTTTGACATAGCGACATGAAAATAAATGATCACTTTGTGACTTAAATATTTTGGGGTCATTTTGACACCGTGGATTGAAAAATTTCGGCTCAATTTGACATGGTGACTTGAAAATTGATGGTCATTTTGACAGTGATTTGAAAATTCGTAGTCAATTTGAACATTTATGTGTCATCTATAAAGCACATCCAGAGGTCGCGAGTTTGAATCCCCATCCGGCCATTCTCCGTGATGATTGATTTACAACATTGTGTCTTATTATCATTCATCATCATTAGTGTGCTGGAGTACTAGTTAATATTCCAGGATCCCAGGAAAGAGTAGTTAGGTTAACTGATCTAATCAGTGTAAGCCCTTATTTCTTAAAACATTTTATTCCCTTTAAGTTCGGGTTGGTGTGAGTGTGTGGGGGGAGGTGGGGGGCACTTATATGATGGAATACAGTATTCCAAGACAATAGATATAATTTTTTCATTACTCTTCTTACCACATATAAGCATGTAGAATATTGAATTATACATAACATTTAAATGAAAATTCTGACTTTATAACTATAAAGTATACATAGGTTCATATGCACAATTACAGTTAAAGAAATATATCAAGAAGACTTTACATACATTTATGTACAATAGAACTGTTGGCTCAAACATGGATGGCTTGGACACAGCATATAGCTTGAACCACTTATCTGGTCCCAGTCAATTCCTATTTGATGTATATACATGTATGGTCTGGTGTTGAACAATACTTGAACAACCATTAACTCAAGCTATTTTGTCGAGTCCTGTCAGATTTGAACCATTGAAGTTCTACTGTATATTTTATAACCACAAGACTTTTCAGTGTGAAAATGTTATAATGCCAGAAACATACTTCCGTTTTACATTTTATTCAATAGTGCATTTTTTTTCCAGTAAATGAAAGGGTAATTAGAACAATTTTATACAATTTTTATTACATTTCAAAGAAAGTACAACAAACAGAAACAAAAACATGTCATTATTAATTCATTATTTTACTCTACATGTTTCTATACAGAAACAAAAGCGTGTCATTATTAATTCATTATTTTACTGGACATGTTTCTATACAGAAACAAAAGCGTGTCATTATTAACTCATTATTTTACTTGACATGTTTCTATACAGAAACAAAAACGTGTCATTATCAATTCGTTATTTTACTCAGTATTATTTCATTATTGTCCAGTCAACCAGCAATAATAGGTTCAATTTACTTTTTCTCATTGAATGCATAATTAATTTGTTGCTATGTCACGGTAATTACCACCTTTGTCTAAAGAGAGGACACACACAAATCTATTACTGTATAAATGTTTGAAACTTCATATTTTTGAAATCATTAGCACTTAGCTTTGAAACCTGAGTAAAATTTGTTAAACAATACAAACTGAAGTTTCCTTGAATTTCTTTTTTCAATCATGTCTTTAAATGGATTATATCAGGGAAAAAGTGCTATAAATGCTTAAAAAAATAAAATTATTTTAAAAATTGATAAAGAGCATCCCATTATCATTTATAGATAACATCCAAATGCTTTGTTATGTCAAGTTCACCAAAACGTGACATAATTGATATTTTAATATGAGTGCAAAACTTGAAACGAATTCTGCTTTTTAAATAGATAGCATTTAATTACCTTTATATCGTCATTTAGACACTTTCTTACATGAAATAAATAACCTGTATAACAGATCGTATTAAAATCAAAATGTAATCGTCTGACTCATATAATACGTCGCAAAAATATATTGCAATATTAAGCGGGAAATCTTTTTTAGTCTAACCTAGGTGCGTAGCCCAAGTTAGGAAATCCCTTTTCAATATAATATTTTGGCATGTTTAAATAGATATCCTTTTGGCAATGCAGGATTATTATTATTATTTTACCATATTTGTAAACAAATATGCATATATATGATACCTTTCAACCATTTACAAGAGTTGTGTCCCTTTGTAGAATTTGTTGAATTTTAAAGTCATTCTTTTTTCACTAGTTGCTAGGTGTGTTAAAAGAATATGTGGACTTTTGTAATATTTTTGACATGTAATATAGAATATGACCGAAAATTATATTGCCATGAAAAGTAATATTTCCTCTATGCAATCGCCAAATGTTTTATTGATATTGAGTACCATAGCAACAGTGCTAGAAAATATATATGCATGTAATGTTTACCCAGAGCAATCCGGTGACGTCAACAACTTCAAAATTTGCATGACGTTTAACAAGCAAAATCACATCTCAGTATATCCACCACACTCTTGGGTGCACTTCATATGTCTTTTTAACACATTTATAGTACACGTCTCTTTACCCTTTTTCTTTGACTAACGATGTCAGAGTTAAAAAGATGAAGATCTTTAAGACTAATATATACTTTTCCAAATAAAAAATATGATAAATGTATATTAAATTTAATCGAAATCAACCTGCAGTTTAAGGAATTATCAAAAAAGTCCACATATTTTTTAACACACATCGTATGTCCTCTTTCTTAACAATGATTAACAGATGTTATTGTCAGTGCAATAAATTGATTCAAGTCATTGTGATCGTTATTTCTTGTTTCAGATGAGAGGATGGAATAGACTCGAAAGATCTGGGAAGACATCAGACGTTGACTGGGTTTAGTGAATAATCAGACCAGTGGAGTTGAGACTTCATGTAGAACATTGGTCCACCACACAGACCAGTGGAGTTGAGACTTCATGTAGAACTTTGGTCCACCACACAGACCAGTGGAGTTAAGACTTCATGTAGAACATTGGTCCACCACACAGACCAGTGGAGTTGAGACTTCATGTAGAACATTAGTCCACTACACAGATCAGTGGAGTTGAGACTTCATGTAGAACATTGGTCCACCACACGGACCAGTGGAGTTGAGACTTCATGTAGTCCACCACACAGACCAGTGGAGTTGAGACTTCATGTAGAACATTAGTCCACCACACAGACCAGTGAAGTTGAGACTTCATGTAGTCCACCACACATACCAGTGGAGTTGAGACTTCATGTAGAACATTGGTCCACCACACAGACCAGTGGAGTTGAGACTTCATGTAGAACATTGGTCCACCACACATACCAGTGGAGTTGAGACTTCATGTAGTCCACCACACAGACCAGTGGAGTTGAGACTTTATGTAGAACATTAATCCATAATATTAATAAATAGGATTTTACCTCCAGTACCACACATATTGTCATTTGATTATCAACCTAAAAGATGAGATGATCTTTTAATTTTCCCAGTAACATAAAGTTGTCAGACGACTTGCAGTGCATTACGTATATGTGGTGGTGAAGGAAGCTCAAAGCTTATATAAACTGCTCTCGAATCCGCTTCCTGGGTAGAACCAATACTGAGTGTTGTAATTCGTTATATTATAATATGCTGAGCAAAGAAGAAAACTGTACTCTCCTTGTCCTGGGTATTTAAATTAGATCAACTCATTTTTATCAGACTTTCAAAGAAAATAGGAGCTAGTGTACTCAGCCTGGCGTCCATGTCAACGTTGGTTTTTATTTTTTTTTATCTGCTCATATTTCAGAAGCAACTACCAATTTATACTTGGAAAATTCAGTGCTCATATCTCAACTACTAGCTGTACATGAACTAGACTTCGTATGCATGTTCACTTTCATCAATAGAGTTATGGCTTTTTTTATATTTCATTACCATTAAATTGACTGGATGGGACAAATGAGGTACTGGTAACCCCTTTTTTTATTTTAGGCAGAGTTATGTCCCCTTTCCTTTATACTTTGAAGATATGGTTTTGTGACAAGCTCATATATCAGTAGCTACTACCCATATATTACAAAACTTCACGTGTGTTCATTAAAGGGGATAAGTGTGATTTTATTTTAGACAGAAATATTCCACCCTTCAATGCTTACTATCCTTGTCCTAGGTATAACTCCTTTTCAACTCGACTTTTGAAGAAAATAGGAGCTATTGTACTTACCCTGATGTCGGCGTTGACATTAGCGTTGGTTTTTTTATGGGATTGTTTAACCGGCTGATATCTCTGAAGCAACTAATCATACATCAATGAAACTTTGTATGCTTTCCCTTCTATAAAAAATGGAGTTAAAGGGTAAACTCTTATACACTATTTTGATTTTAAGCCATTTTTATACTTAGAAAATTTGAGTAGAGTTTATTAGCAAACTCATATTTCCATAACTACTAGTCGTACTTCACGTTTTTACGACCATGAAGAGGACTCAAGGGGACAAGTGAGATTTGGCATTGTTCTGACTTTAACCCTTTAGATTTAGTTTAATAACAAACTTGCATCTCGGTAACTATAAGCTGGGCCTGGTTAGCTGTCTGACTATCAATCCAGAGATCATGAGTTCAAATCCCCGCCCGGTCACATTCTTCGTGATAATTGATAAATGATGTTGCATCTCGTTGTCATTTGTTTTTCACCGCAGATTCCAAGTTCCCAAATGGGAAAGTTATCGGTTTCTTGCGGAGATAACCGCTACTTATACTTTTTTTTTTTTTTTTTTTTAGGAAAAGCTTCCAAATGTCGAGCCTGCTGCCCACCAAATCGTGTTTTTTTAATGATTTTGAAATTGTTATTAAACCTTTAAGAATTTTTATGTGATATATGACATAAAAAAGTATTTAAAAGCATCTGTGCAGATTGGGCATTTTATAGAAAATTTACAAGAGTAAAATTTCTTTTTTTGCTGAGTATATTTTATTGTTTTTTAGTTACCATTTGAATTTCTTGTTATCTTTTTTTAACAAGTATTGTTTTTCCCCTACCGGCACTCATCCACCTGCCAGGAAAGATAACTTTAAAAAAAATCCAAGCTAGGTTTGTGAAACGTTGCATAGGGACAGAGCAATAAGGAGATAATGCAGGTCATTTTATGTTTCAGTTGAACATTTATTGTGCATGCTATGGCAACAAAGTTGGTAAAATTATAGATACAAACTTGATTTTGTATCCAAGCTACATTTGTGAAACTTTGCATGTGGATAGATTTTATGTGTAAAGCTTTATGATTGAGCAAATTGAAATCAAAATGAAATCCCGCGATGTATTAAATACACCACAACATATGCAATTTTAAGAGGGAAATCTGTTTTGTTCTAACCGAGGTGTGTAGCCCAAGTTAGAATAGCCCTTTTCAAAGTATTATTTTGGCATGTTTAAATAGATACCATTTTGGCAGCCCGGGATGAATAAGTTGGGCATGATATATTGGAGAAAAAAGTTATATGGCAATTTTAAAAAATCTTGATATACTCCATTTAACAAAAATAAACTTTGATAGTCGAGTCAAATTCAAAAACCTGTAGTAGTTTATTTCAGACTCATTGGTAGACAAATCATTTACCAAGAGATCAAACACTACCATGCACATGTTCATAGGCCTTCACAGAAATTAGGTGACCTCCCTGGAAAATGATCTTATATTTCCATGTACATACCGCTTCAAAGCACTACACACAGGACATGAACATGTACTTAATATGCAGCTTTTCGTAAACAACCTATAGCGTTGATATGATATTGTATGATATGATATTGTATGGTATTGTATATGATATTGTATGGTATTATATTGTATCATATGATATTGTATGGTATTGTATTATATGATATTGTATGGTATTGTATGATATTCTATGATATGATATGATATTCTATGGTATTGTATGATATTCTATGATATGATATCATATGATATTTTATGATATGGTATTGTATGATATGATATTGTATAGTATTGTATGATATGATATTCTATGGTATTGTATGATTTGATATTCTATGGTATTGTATGATATGATATTCTATGGTATTGTATGATATGATATTGTTTAGTATTGTATGATATTGTATAATATTGTATGATATGATATTCTATGGTATTGTATGATTTTATATTCTATGGTATTGTATGATATGATATTGTTTAGTATTGTATGATATAATATTGTATAGTATTGTATGATATGATATTGTATGGTATTATATGATATGATATGCTATGGTATTGTATGATATGATATGGTATTCTATGGTATTGTATGATATGATTTTCTATGGTATTGTATGATATGATATTCTATGGTATTGTATGATTTGATGTTCTATGGTATTGTATGATATGCTATTGTATGGTATTGTATGATATGATATTTTATGATATCCTATGATATGATTTTCTATAGTATTGTATGATATTCTATGATATGGCATTGTATGATATGATATTCTATGGTATTGTATGATTTAATATTCTATGGTATTGTATGATATGATATTCTATGGTATTGTATGATTTGATATTCTATGGTATTGTATGATATGATATTCTATTGTATGGTATGATATTCTATGGTATTGTATGATATTCTATGATATGGCATTGTATGATATGATATTGTATGGTATTGTATGATATGGCATTGTTTAGTATTGTTTGATATGATATTGTAAAGTATTGTATGGTATTATATTCTATGGTATTGTATTGTATGATTTGATATTCTATGGTATTGTATGATATGATATTCTATGGTATTGTTTGATTTGATATTATATGATATTGTATGATATGGTATTCTATGGTATTGTATGATTTGATATTCTATGGTATTGTATGATATGATATTCAATGGTACTGTATGATATGATTTTCTACGGTATGATATTGTATGGTATTGTATGAATTGATATTCTATGGTATTGTATGATATGATATTCTATGGTATGGTATGATATTCTATGGTATTGTATGATATGGCATTGTTTAGTATTGTTTGATATGATATTGTAAAGTATTGTATGGTATTATATTCTATGGTATTGTATTGTATGATTTGATATTCTATTGTATTGTATGATATGATATTCTATGATATTGTATGATATGATATTCTATGGTTTTGTTTGATTTGATATTATATGATATTGTATGATATGGTATTCTATGGTATTGTATGATTTGATATTCTATGGTATTGTATGATATGGTATTCTATGGTATTGTATGATTTGATATTCTATGGTATTGTATGATATGATATTCTATGGTATGGTATGATATTCTATGGTATTGTATGATATTCTTTGATATGGCATTGTATGATATGATATTGTATGATATTGTATGATATGGCATTGTTTAGTATTGTTTGATATGGTATTGTATAGTATTGTATGATATGATATTGTATGGTATTGTATGATATGGCATTGTTTAGTATTGTTTCATATGATATTGTATAGTATTGTATGATATTGTATTCTATGGTATTGTATTGTATGATTTGATATTCTATGGTATTGTATGATTTGATATTCTATGATATTGTATGATATGATATTGTATAATATGATATTCTATGGTATTGTATGATATGATATTCTATGGTATTGTATGATTTGATATTCTATGGTATTGTATGATATGATATTCTATGGTATGGTATGATATTCTATGGTATTGTATGATATTCTATGATATGGCATTGTATGATATGATTTTGTATGGTATTGTATGATATGGCATTGTTTAGTATTGTTTGATATGATATTGTATAGTATTGTATGATATTATATTCTATGGTATTGTATTGTATAATTTGATATTCTATGGTATTGTATGATATGATATTCTATGGTATTGTTTGATTTGATATTCTATGGTATTGTATGATTTGATATTCTATGATATTGTATGATATGATATTGTATAATATGATATTCTATGGTATTGTATGATATGATATTGTATGGTATTGTATGATATGGCATTGTTTTGTATTGTTTAATATGATATTGTATAGTATTGTATGATATTATATTCTATGGTATTGTATTGTATGATTTGATATTTTATGGTATTGTATGATATGATATTTTATGGTATTGTTTGATTTGATATTCTATGGTATTGTATGATTTGATATTCTATGATATTGTATGATATGATATTGTATAATATGATATTCTATGGTATTGTATGATATGATATTCTATGGTATTGTATGATTTTATGTTCTATGGTATTGTATGTTATGATATTGTATAATATGATATGATATTCTATTGTATGGTATGATATTCTCTGGTATTGTTTGATATGATATTCTACGGTATTGTTTGATTTGATATTCTATGGTATTGTATGATATGATATTCAATGATATTGTTTGATTTGATATTGTATGATATTGTATGATATGATTTTCTATGGTATTGTATGATATGATATTGTATGGTATTGTATGATAAGATATTCTATTGTATTGTATGAACATATATTGTAGGATATTGTAGGATTATATATTGTATGTTATTGAAGGATATGATATTGTATGATGTGCATGCAGTAAACGTTGAACCAAACCAGTACCATTTTCAATGGCAGAAATCTAGTTGCATTGTAATAGCAAGGACTTTTAAGGGAAGGATAAGAAACTTGTATCTCCAGACTAAATGTGGATAAAATAGAATGTGATGGAATTATTGGTAAATTAATCGATTAAAACACACAAGCAATTGTTATGTACATAACATATACATAACATGTACTTGTTTGAACATGTTTTGATCTTGCAAAATGATACAAAATTAAAAACATTGCATTACATTTTTTCCACTAGCACATTGATACAATCATTCAGGCAGAGAAATCAAGACTGTTGGATGTAGTTTCATTAGTTTATTATCTTATCCTCATACTTCTGTCATTAAAAAACACTGGTACTGCAAGTTGCTGTTACATTTACCACATTTACGATTACTTATTGGCATAACAAGTTGTAATGGTTTTGGGTGTGTACAAAAATCCCATCCTTCTTTAAAATGACACACAGCAATTTTGAAATCAAATTTACTGGTGTTTTACCAGTTTATACATCATACCAGTCTATACATCAAACCAGTCTATACATTACCATTATATCTTTACACCAAACGAGTATAGAATCCAGTCTATATACCAAACAAATCTTACCATCAAACTAGTCTATACATCAAACCAGTAAAACAAACCATTCTATACATCAAATCAGTATAACAAACCAGTCTATATATCAAACCTGTCTATACATCAAACAAGTCTATACATCATACCAGTCTGTATATCAAACCAGTCCTTCCATCAAACCAGTCTATACATCAAACCTGTCTATAAATCATACAAGTCTATACATCATACCCGTCTGTACATCAAACCAGTCTTTGCTTCATTTCAGTCTATTCATTGTACCAGTCTATACATCAAACAATTCTATACAGCAAACCAGTCTATACATCATACCAACCTATACATCAAACCAGTCTATACATCATACCAGCCTATATATCAAACCAGTCAATACATCATACCAGTATATACATCAAACCAGTCAATACATCATACCAGCCTATACATCAAACCAGTCTGTACATCATACTAGCCTATACATCATATCAGTCTATACATCAAACCAGTCTATACATCAAACCAGCCCAAACATCAAACCAGTCTTAACACCAAACCAGTCTTTACATCAAACCAGCCTATACATCAAACCAGTCTATACATCATACCAGTCTATACATCAAACAAGCCTATACATCAGACCAGTCTATACATCAAACAAACATATACATCATACCAGCCTATACATCATACCAGCATATACATCATACCAGTATATACATCTAACCAGTCTATACATCATACCAGTTTATACATCATACCCTTCTAAACATCAAACCAGTCTATACATCATACCAACCAATACACCAAACCTGTGTATACACCAAACCAGTCTGTACACCCAACCAGTCTGTACACCAAACCAGTCTATACATCAAACCAGTATATACACCATACCAGTTTATACATCATACCTTTCTAAACATCAAATCAGTCTATACATCATACCAGCCTATACATCATACCAGTCTGTACACCAAACATGTCTATACACCAAACCAGTCTATACATCAAACCAGTCTGTACAATAAACCAGTCTTACACCAAACCAGTCTATTCATCAAACCAGTATATACACCAAACCAATCTATACATCGAACCAGTCTATACATCATTCCAGTTTATACATCATACCATTTTCAACATCAAACCAGTCTATACACCAACCTATACTTTCAACCTGTCTATACATTAAACCAGTCTATACATCATACCAGTCTGTACACCCAACCAGTATATACACCAAACCAGTCTATACATCAAACCAGTCGTTACACCAAACCAGTCTGTACACCAAACCAATATATACATCAAACCAGTCTATACATCATTCCAGTCTTTACATCTTACCAGTCTATACACCAAACCAGTCTATATACAATACCAGTATTTACATCAAACCAGTCTATACACAAAACCAGCCTATACATCATACCAGTACATACATCAAACCAGTCTGTACATCAAACCTGCCTAAACATCAAACTAGTCTATACATCGAACCAGTCTATACATCAAACAAGTCTATACATCATGACAGTATATACATCAAACCATTCTGTACATCAAACCAGTCTATACACCAAACTAGTATAGCAAACTGGTCTATACATCATACCAGCTTATACACCAAATATATCAAACCAGTATAACAAACCATTCTATACATCAAACTAGTCTGTACATCAAACCAGTCTGTAGATCAACATCAATGCCGCTAAATACTATACAACATGTTTCATTAACATTCCTCTCCCAGCTGATACAAGTGTTGATTTAGAAATCAAAGTAAAATTCTCATTGTTTTTCATTTGTACTCCTTAGGACATTTGTTTGGAATCTGAAACATGTGGAATATGGCATCAGGTGAATATTGTGAACTGTTAATTGGTTGCATTCTGAGTATTGTCTCCATTCTCCATATTTGCTTTCATGTCAATATATATATATATATACATGTATATTCTCTTGGTTAAATAAATAAAAACAACTCAGTGTTTTCTTTATTACATATTTTTTTTTTATATTTATTAATAAAAAACATCAATAAAAATGTGTTTTGTTTAAATAAGTAATCCACTCTGCACGACATGTTATATAAGTGAGAAAGGACGACACAGGTAAGGACAAATCAGTTTTGTTATAAAAGTTTTGACTGATGGTTGGCAAACACTCTAATGTAGACTTTCTTGGTACTTCCATTGTAAACATGGCAACAATAAAGACAACAAACTAGGTATTTCTCGTCTGTCGTACAATGTCTGCCTTCGATGGAGAAATCAAGAAGTGCCATATATATGTTCATATTGTTAAGCCTTGACCAGCACCAACATGTTTTCTTGTCCAATGTTTTATTGAAGCCAAGACTTTCTTTTCATCAAACTGCAGCATTTTCTTTTCACTTGCACTGGATATATAGTATGTTATTAAGGATCTATATATATACAAACACAATAAATACAATTTGTCTGATGTCCATATATCATCCCTGAACAAGAAAATTTAATGTAGATGTACTTTACAAGAGATTGGTTTGTTCAAGAAGATAGTCTTAATACAATGATGGTATTAATGTTTGGGAAATGCAACTTCTGAATACCTGCCACATTGTCTGATTTTACCATTTATGCTGTTGTCTTAACTTCAATAAGATCAATAAAAAACATTTTTTGAATATTTAATATTATAACTTTCGTTACTAAACAATTAAAGAGTTACCATATCAAAGATTTAGAAAAATGAAACAAAATGCGGTGGTGAAACTATCTATCCTTCAATGACCACTCTTGTTCATGGTCTGCCAGCTTGTAACACCCCACTATCTATCAAAGAATAACCACTCTTGTTCATGGTCTGCCAGCTTGTAACACCCCACTCGATAAATGCACAGCAAAAGCTGTCTCTGATAACCAAAACGTACAAATGCATTTAAAGTAAATATGGTTTATTTTCAGTACAAGTAATTCAAATGAAAGATTTGGCTATGAAACATGAATTCCTCAAAATTTATCTATGAACTTTTAACTATTTCTTTTCAAAGAAAAAAACACTCTTTGGTCAACGTAGAATGCAATGGTGCCAGCAAGTGGAAACTGTTGAAATTAATTGCTCTCACTAAGGTGGACAAGTGGCAGTTTGGCATTATGACAGTCGAAAAAAAAGTATACAGTCTTGTTTTTTTAACAACATACTGGTTACATAATTTTACCATCCGGTTTTTATTTATGGAGTCGGACCTCAGAATCAATCTGAGTAGAACCACAGCCCTTCTGCAAGCAACTCACAATCTTTCTCATCAAGTTTCAAGACCCGAGCTTGGCTCGAACCCACAACCTCAGCAGTGAGAGGCAAGTGATCTGAGACAAGTTGGCCAATAATGACTCATTGTCATATAAAGATGGGGATCAATGCTGTTTAAATGTAACAAGTTGGCTGTCTCTTATGGTTAAAATATAGTTTCAATGTCAGGACATTTATGCTACCAGTCAGCGACATACTTGGATACCCCATATGCAACTATTGCCAATATTTCATGTAACATCTTGAATTTATTACGAAAAAAAAAATACTTTCCAAATTTCTGTGTTATTAAATATACAAAACCTAAAAGCAGCTGTTTTATATATAGAGTAATATAATGCCCATCTTCATCGAATAATCCACTATTGTAAGTTGTGGTAAAAGTTGACACATGTGTGATGTTTTGTTTTGGAATTAACTTCATTTTCAATACATATTATATAAGGCACATCCAGTTTTATTGGTGGAGGAAACAGTTCATATTTACTTCATTATTTCTTGTAAAACGAGCTATTATTCATATCTCTGCATCAAAATGAATACTTGAGTGTAGAGTTTGTAACTGTAGAATCTGGACTCCAACAGGTAAAGTTTAAGTGTTGTACCAAGAGCTTTACAAGGGTGGCATTGTGTCTAGCATTAGGTAAGTTCTTAGATGAGATGTGCAGAAAAATGAAACTTATATTGAAATAACTTTTCAAGATAAAAAAAGTTAAATGTTCTTTGGAATAATAAAAAATTGTTCAAATTGTTCAAAATTTCAGAAAGATATGAGTAAGAAAATATGAAAAATTGTTTAAAAGTAAATTAGTAAAACAGGATCTTTCAAACCTTCTTATAAAATGTAAGGGAAAAACAAAGAGTGAAAATTCAAATCTCTCTACTAATATTTGCTTGATTTTCACCTACTAATGATTTACAAATCTTTTTAAATTTAAAATTTATGTAAACATTCCAATCAATTCACTGACAATTTATTACAGCAGTTGTACATGGATTTCAAAGCAGATGATCTTGCATGGCAGCTAAACTCTGTGCAACAGTAAAACCCCGCTATAGCAAACTCGTTGGGGAAAAACAAGAGGGCCACATTGACCCTAAATTGCTCACCTGTGGTATAGAAGACTATGCCAAAGAAGGCAATTTTTTATATTGCAAGGGTGTAACCTCGGTTATTAATTTTTGTCAATATAATAACTTGTTTAAGATATTAAAATATGTCACTATTATGTTAATTTTGGTAAAATTCAAATGCAGGTGCTAGAGTGAAAACATGAATCAAATAGCACCATTTTTGACAATTTTAAGACCATATGCATTATCTGATTTGGCCAGTTCAAGAACTTGTCCAAGATATTATGTTTTTATAACTTCCGTGTAAGTTTGATGGTCCAACTGTTGGAGTTAAAAGTGCACACAAAGTCAAATAACATCATGTTTCAAGGGCCGATATTCTGATGACAAATAATCCAATTTGGCAACTTCAAGCACTTATCCAAAATAAAAAAATATGGTTTTATAATTTCTAGGTAAGTTATGCGAGTGTTGAATGAAAACTTCAGAAACTAGAGTGCACAAAATGTCAAAACAGTCCGTTTTTGGTAATTCAAGGGACATAACTCTGACAATAATGAACAATTTGAGCACTTATAAAAGATATGGTGTATATATATAAACCTCCTGGTATGGCAAGTGTTGAACAAAAATTACAGGTGCCACAGTTCTCAAATAGTTAAATAGTGCATTATTGATGATTCAAGAGGAATAACTCTAACAATGATAAACCAACTTTCCAGTTAAAGCAGATATGGTTACAAAATTTCTTTTTTCGTTTCACACATGATGAATGAATCTCAAATACAGTACCGGTATTTTTATGATTCAAGGGGCATGACTCTCATAAAACTTTACAAGGTATAACTGTTATTAACTTTTTTGATGAAGATACAATGAAAAATTGCACATGCTAGTATGCACACAACATCAAATAACTCAATTTTGACTATTCAAGTGCCATAACTTCATCAATAATGATCTGATTTGGTCAGTTCAATAACTTGTCCAATAAACTGCGGTCATATATAACTTGTGTATGTTTGGTGAGAGTTGAATGAAAATTACAGGTGCATACAAGGTCAAAAAGCTCAATTTTTGATGATCCCAGGACAACTCTGACATTAATTGCCTATTTTTGCCAGTTCAAGAACTTGTTTGCGATATTATGGTTATTACTCCATTGTAAGTTTGGTGAATGTCAAATATAAACTGTTAGAACCAAAATGCACAAGGTCGGACAGTGCAATTATTTGACAATTCAAGGGCCATAACTCTGTCATTAATGATTTGATTATGCCAGTTCAATAACTTTTCCGATACACTCACAGTGGTCATATAAAACATTACTCTGACATTAATTATCTGATTTGGCTAGTTCAAGAATTTGTCCCAGATATTATAGACAACATAGTTTGTTTGAGCAATGTAGGCGTCTGGCCCATAATGCATTGCTCTGACATAAATTATCTGATTTAGCCAGTTCAAGAATTTGTACTTAAATTATCATAGACAATATGTTTTGTTTAAGCAATATAAGCTTCCAGCCCATGAAACATTTTAAACACATGGTAAACGTGAAATCAAACAAATAAACAATCGTAATACGAACATTCCAATTATGGTATGTATGTATGTTCAGTGAAGGTCCAAATGTAATTGCTGGAATGCACACATCCAATGTTTACAGGACGGACACACAGGACGATCAGAACAGTTTACCTTGAGCTTTGCTCAGGTGAGCTAAAAATAGTTTCTTGTATCCAATGTTTTCTATTAAAACAGCGAATTTACTAAAAATTTATAGCAAGGTCATTTTGTTAACATAGGCCAATTATAAAAGTATGATGTATTTGAATACATTTTCTGTCCTTAACAGATGAAGTGATCTAACCTCTATAAATTCTGACAATTATTATATCGCATCTTTAGGTCCATTTGAGACATTTAACAGAAAGCACTAGCTCTACTTTGATAGTCAGCATTGTTTTTTTCAGTATATTTTTTCGCACGTTTCCTATTTGAGCGACTACTACAGACAAGTTATTATATTTGTCACTGTAATAAAATAATAACTTAAAAGCAGTGTTAAAATGAATTTGTTATAAAGTCATATTAACTAAATCTGTAGTTTTAAACATAAAAATTCATTATTCACTACAACATCTGTAGTTTATTATAAATTCATTATTCATTACAACATCTGTAGTTTGTTATAAACTCATTATTTACTACAACATCTGTAGTTTGTTATAAACTCATTATTCACTACAACATCTGTAGTTTGTTATAATCTCATTATTTACTACAACATCTGTAGTTTTAAACTTAAAAACTCATTATTCACTACAACATCTGTAGTTTGTTATAAACTCATTATTTACTACAACATCTGTAGTTTGTTATAAATTCATTATTCACTACAACATATGTAGTTTGTTATAAACTCATTATTCACTACAACATCTGTAGTTTGTTATAAACTCATTATTCACTACATATGTAGTTTGTTATAAACTCATTATTCACTACAACATCTGTAGTTTTAAACTTAAAAACTCATTATTCACTACAACATCTGTAGTTTGTTAAAAACTCATTATTTACTACAGCATCTGAAGTTTGTTATTGACTCATTATTTACTACACTGACATCTGTAGTTTGTTATTAACACATTATTTACACACATGACATCTGTAGTTTGTTATTAACACATTATTTACACACATGACATCTGTAGTTTGTTATAAACTCATTATTCACTACATCTGTAGTTTGTTAAAAACTCATTATAAACTCATTATTCACTACAACATCTGTAGTTTGTTTGTTATAAATTCATTATTTACTACAACAACTGTAGTTTGTTATTAACTCATTATTCACTACATCTGTAGTCTGTTATAAACTCATTATTTACTACAACATCTGAAGTTTGTTATTGACTCATTATTTACTACAATGACATCTGTAGTTTGTTATTAACACATTATTTACACACATGACATCTGTAGTTTGTTATAAACTCATTATTCACTACATCTGTAGTTTGTTATAAACTCATTATTTACTACAACATCTGTAGTTTGTTATAAACTCATTATTCACTCCATCTGTAGTTTGTTATAAACTCATTATTTACTACAACATCTGTAGTTTGTTATTAACTCTTTATTAACTACCATGACATCTGTAGTTTGTTATTAACTCATTATTCACTACAACATCTGTAGTGTGTTGTAAACTCTTTATTTACTACCATGACATCTGTAGTTTGTTATTAACTCATTATTTACTACATCTGTAGTTTGTTATTAACTCATTATTTACTACAACATCTGCAGTTTGTTATTAACTCTTTATTTACTACCATGACATCTGTAGTTTGTTATTAACACATTATTCACTACAACATCTGTAGGTTGTTAGTAACTCATTATTTACTACATCTGTAGTTTGTTATAAACTCATTATTTACTACAGCATCTGTAGTTTGTTACTAACTCATTATTTACTACCATGACATCTGTAGTTTGTTATAAACTCATTACTTATACATCTGTAGTTTGTTATAAACTCATTATTTACTACATCATCTGTAGTTTGTTATTAACGCATTATTTACTACCATGACATCTGTAGTTTGTTATAAACTCATTATTTACTACATCTGTAGTTTGTTATAAACACATTATATACTACAACATCTGTAGTTTGTTATTAACTCATTATTTACTACCATGACATCTGTAGTTTTGGACTGAAAAACTTGCTCGCTTCAAGCAATTATTCCTTAATTCCATCAATTTTGTATAGAATAGAGAAGGGTCAGAAACTTATAAATTGTTTATATCCGAGTTCCCTCCCTTTAATCAAGTTTTACTGTATGTGCAATTTGAGGAAATACTAAAGTTCATAGCCAAAATCATTCACCAAAACTTGTACCTAGAATAACCAATGATTACTTTACAGACATTTTATAAGAAAAGGTTACCACAAACAGCTTAACAGCTGTGTATTTATCCACTGTGAATGTCACATTAACCAGCAGCTAAACAAAAGATATCAGAAGAGAGATTTTGTATAAGCTAGAAATAGCTTTCTTCTTAATTCTATTGTAATGTATCGCTGTATATTTGAATATATGTATATGTAATATGTTGAAAACGAATAAATATTGTTCAAACTAAAAGAGATCACTGTCAGACAAGATTGTTTACAACAGCACGTCATGTCGATCAATTTTCATACATCTGTAACATGGCCACTCTTTCTTATTGATGTGATACCTTTCCACTTATAATTTTATATTTTAATTAAAGTTTGTCAACTATTTTTAATTATATTGATTAAGTTGCTAAATTATGTAAATGACAAATTGATTTACTTGATTTCAAACACTAAATATTGCTCTTATTACTTATGTTAATGCTAAAAGGTCAAAATGAGCATATGAATAAAAACGGATGATAATGAAAATGTGAAATATAATAGCAATAGGTTTAAGAAATAAATAAAACAAATTATCTTCCAGAAATTTTAAACTTTCAACTGAAATTTTCAGTTTAAGTGAGAAATAGTGAAAGGCATCACATGACAATATAACCAGACTTTGCTTTGGTAATGAAAGTTGTTATACTTATATTCACAATGAAAGTTTTTCAACGATCTTCAGTAAGATAATTAACTGGAGGATATGGTACATGTATTAACAGACACACAATTAAAGAGACACACGGCAATTTTCAACAAACTCTACTTTTTATACAGTCCAACTTGTGTAAGCGGTCACCTCTGTTGAGCAGCCAGTTGTTTTAAGCAGTAACATTTGCTATTTCCCATTTCTATGCTTACAGAGCATATTAACCTGTAGTTGCTTTTTTCCTTGACTGGCTGCTTACAATATGCATGTTTCATATATCTCCATGACACAATTATGAAATAAGACTAACCCAGTATGTGTGCAGACCCTTAATTTCGTTTCTATTTTGTAAAGGGGATAACTCTTGTAAATGATTGATGGGCATCCTGTTTGCACAAAGAGTGTTACACGTATTCTCATCTGTTTTCAAAAGTAATGTTTTAAGTATTTTACACATATTTTTAAAACTAACGCGACTTCACACGTTTTTTTCTAATTTCATATGTACGTTCATAGATGTAAAGATGGACTTGATGTGTGATCCAGAGTAGTTTTATTTTAACATTGCCGTGTGTCCCTTTAAGTATCTACGGTTGTCATCTCCATAAAACTGCAATCACTACAACCATTTACACTACAATAAAGCAACCTCTCTTGTAAAATATTTTTCATCTACATTTCTTGTCCAAATTAAATATATGGGCATCACACTGTATTTAATGCATTTATCTATATATTCCTTAAAACATACAAAAATACACAGTACTAAAAAAACCTGATTTGTGAAGAGAAAATTTCCAGGTATACAATAAACTAAAATGAGAACAATATCGAGTCACGGGGAAATCATAACAATACAAACATATAATAAAACATTCCTGATTTCTCACATACAGGCAGACATCGCTTGACAAGCGAGAAATACAAAGTCATGTTCACCTTTGTCATCAAAATGTTCACAATGAAGTAAACTTGAAGTCACATTTAAGCACATATATACATAGATTGATACTTCCAATCAGAAGTAATTCAGTATTTGTCAGCTATTAGTTTACATCATCTTAAAAGCAGCAGACAGCAAAGCAACAGTTTTCAAAAACAATAATACTTGGGGTCTGTGATCTCCAAATGGTTATACATTCACATGTTAAAAAATTGAGGTACTGTAAGAATTTTCTTCATGAAATTTGTTTCATCTTAGTATGAGTCCATAATTATGACAAAATGACAGTCGTCAAGCAGTATTTAAGTGCATTCTACTTTAAGAATGGGGATTTTGTTTTACCACTCCAATTTAAACATTGATTTTTGTCACATTTTTGGTAGATTTGACATACCAAACAATTCAAGTTTTATTTATTTATAACAATGAGATGATTTTAATCCACTTTAAAAATAATTTTATTTTTAAGATAATTAGAACATCTTCATCCTGATATACCTCCAGTAACCTCCTTTAAAGCAAAAATGTGAAGGAACACTGAAGTATAAAATGTAGGTCAGCTAACATATTAACATATGGTATTAATCATAAAATACAAGTGTCTAAAAAATATATATACCCAGGCTTTACAAAAAAATAACAAACAAATAAATAGTCAATAGCCTATATATAAATCAAAAATTAAACAAGACAACTGATCAAATGTGTACATGTATAGTAACATACTTTTACTTCTGTTCTTCTTGCATTACAATAACGTGACAAATGTCACCATCAGTTACAAATGTCACCATCATGTTACAAATGCCACCATCATGAGACAGATGTCAACATCATGTTACAAATGCCACCATCATGTGACAGATGTCACCATCACGTGACAAATGTCATCATCATGTTACAAATGCCACTATCATGTGACAGATGTCACCATCACGTGACAAATGTCACCATCACGTGACAAATGTCACAATAAAGGCCCAGATGTCACCATCATGTTACAAATGTAACCATCATGTGACAAATGTCGCCATCAAGTCCCAGATGTCACCATCACACTAAAAATGTCACCATCATGTGCCAGATGTCACCATCATGTGACAGATGTCATCATGTTACAAATGTCACCATCACATTACAAATGACACCATGATGTGCCAGATGTCACTATCATGTTACAATTGATTGAGTGATTGAATATTTAGCATCATTTTTATGCCATCGAGGGCTATCAGTTAACCTAACCACTATTTCCTGGGATTAACCAGTACTCAAGCACACCCCATCTCCGCTTAAAAGAGTGTTTATTATAGTATATTGGATAAAAGATTAATTGTTTCAAATTGTATTTTTATACACAGATATATTCTCATTTAAATTGCATAATATCTGTATAATTAAAACTTAACAGCACCTTTTCAAACAAACAATACTATTATGAATGTTTATTAATACTAAAAATTAGACCTGTGTATGAATGTCGTGATGAACATCTCTCATATCTATATGAATGTTTTGTATTATGATTTTGTTAAATATTATACTGTTCTTCACTGTCACAATGTATATATATTTGTATCCTCACTTTATAGCTCATTGAAATTTTGAAAAATAAAATACATATATATATATATATTTATCAATGACAAAACATTTTGATAGATATTATTTTTTTTATTTTGATCTGTGCTTCTTTTATTGCTTCAGAACCAGCAGAATCAAACTGTCATTGAATGTTATTTAGTAACTATTTTAATTCTGTTGCTTCGGTAGCTGACTCTGGCTGCTGTCTCCCATTTCTTTGCATCAATTCTTAAAGTCATTATTGAATTGGCTTCTCCATCCCAGTGACTGATGGAAACATACAAAACTCGTTTAAAGTTGTGCAGTCCTCCATATTTATTGGAAACTTGAGATCAATTGCACCTGGTTGATAGAAGAGAAGATGAACTTGGCGATTATTTTTAAAATATCTTTTGATAATCACGATATTTTAATAGAAAAAGTAACGTGATTTTTAGAAATACATGTATAAATGTACATAGGACACAGATGACCTTGCGACATGTTTGTATACAAAATTTAAGTCGAAAAGGAACCACGACTCTTAATTAGACCAACATTAACAAATATTGAACTTTCCCTGTACTTTATGTATTTTATACAGCTACACGAAAATATCAATTGAATTAAAAGACTATTTCAGAAGTTATTAATCGGAAACTAAAGTTGAATTGTTGTCTTTTCGAACTTAAACATTTAGGTTGTTGTTTTTTGCAAGTTTGCTTTAAAGGGACACAAGGCATTATTTGTGTACATGCACGTTTTTTATTCATATTGAGCTTTCATTTTTTTCAATATTACTACATGTATTTGAAATCTTTATATTTAAGAAATTATCAACAGTCTCTGAACAGTTTTGAGTTTCATATGGTAATCTGAGATTTTTTTCTTAATTTAGGAAATTTTAGAACTTTTGGAGTTATTGATTTGAAGCTTTAAAGATTAATGAATAAATTGAATAATACTATACATTTTACAGTTTGAGAGTAGCAATGTAAATAGTATATTTGCCATTATATAGCTTACCAAATACTTCTGGATGATGGTACAGGAATTCATATTTTCCATAAGGAGTTCCCTCTCTGTTCTGTCGTCGAAGATAACGTGTATTCCACTCTAAACATACCACATCTAACTCTTGTTGGATTATTTGCATGAAGCAAAATCTAACACAGGCCCTAAAGGCAAAACAACGTAAACATTATTATACATAATATGATATATACATAATACTTTTAGTTACTAATTAATTTTAGCTCAATTGTGAAGAATGCTAGGAGCTTAAATGAACTGCTGGAGTCGCTTCATGGTACTAACCATTGTTTTTTGAGAGGCATCAGGTCGAGCTGGAGATAGAACCCACAACCTCTTACTTGAACAGTGAACACTATCCATGACACTACTACTCCGCTTAACACTATTGGTATAAATATATCTTGGAGTTGAATTATTGTGTTTATCATACTCAAACAAAACTACCGGTAGCCATGCCCCAACATCTTTGAATAACTCTTTGGTTTTACAGATGTGCTGATGATTGATCCTTTCAATTTAAAACAGTAACAGATAAGTGTCCTGAAAAAACACACAGCAATAGAAAATGTTCCTTGGTTGACTAAGTCACCAACAATGTCTTGCCAAGATGCAATACACATCTGATGAAGCTGATGCCATCAACTCTCTATTCTCTGTCGAAATCAATGTTAAAGTTAATCAAAGCCTTAGAATACAAGTGATGTCTTTAATTCATTGAAACAAAGAACAAATCACTGTTATTGTTAAAGAAGACATGGTTTATATTCAAACAGGCCTGGATAAATGGTAAAGTATAAGTGTTATGCATTGTAATTTGTAACAATTACAATTTTTTCAAAAAACTTCATAGTTTCTACTCGAGCACAAAATGGAGATATTTAATCATTGTATATTGTCTCTATGTGCATTTATGTCCAAAACAGTGAAGCAACAAAAAAAAGAGCAGTCAGGAGGCCCAACAATAAGTTATTGGTATGAACTTGATTTTTTTATTTAGAAATCTTCGGTTTAGTTTATGCTAATTTATTTTAGCTTGATTGCGAAGATAGCTCAAAGCTTATATGAATCACTTTCAAGTCTGCTTCCTTTGTAGAACCAGTATTGAGTGATTTTTTACTGGTATTAGGTCAAGCTGGGGATTGAACCTACAAACTATTGTGTGAGCGGCCAACACTATATCTACTACATTTCTAACCCACTTTTCTCTGATCTAGGTAAATCATCTATAACTAGTGTCGTAGATAATGAATATGTGAACCATCATGCATCACAATATAATCACCTACCTGATGTGTATGTGAACTGCCGACAATAATGCTTTTTTCTCCACACATGTTGTCTTCATGATTCTATCTGAATGCTTTTTGCAAATTGGAAAGAAGCACATTTTCTGTACCAGCATCCATCCGCAGACGACAAGGTACTGCTGAAAGTTGTGTGTACTAATGAAACGAAGATCTTCAAGAAAAGACACTCAAAAAACATTGCAGGTTATATTAATAACAGAGTTTATGACAACTTGGTGTCTAAAAACTATTGTGATAATGAAATGTATAACTGAAAATATGTTATATTAAAAAGTATTTACTTCACATTTGGATCAGTATGTAAAATGTCATTTTAAGGCAGATACATTATTTATTCATTGCAATAAAGAACCATTGATGCTTGGCGGAAAATATGACATATCAACTAATTGTTACATTTGAAGTGGGTATTATAGAACTAACAATACTCAGCAAATGTATGTTTATTTATCACATACATCAAGCTTTTTCTATTATATACAATTTGCAGATTATTTACTAATCCATCACCATTAATCAAACACAGTATTTAAATATTGAAATAACATGAAAGTCAGTATGGTCATACTAGTGTATGAAGTCTATTTCAAGTAAATATATATAAGTTTGAATATGAAAATAAAACCTGTATGTTGCTGGGTTTTTTTAATTTGTACTCCACTTTAGTTTTGGTGATTATTGATTAAATTTGAAACAAAGGGGCATAAAACCAAAAACAACATTTTTTCAAATGATTCAATTATGGTGGCTATATTTGTTTATCTGTCATCCCCTTGATAATGTAACTATGTTATTAATGTCCATGTTACATATACACCGATTTCAAACTTTGAAACTCATTATAATTAAATAGCATAATGAAGTGTAATGTCAAAAAAACACTTTAGTACATGAACTTTTAAAAAGGACAACGAGTCAAATAAAAAAAATAAAGTTGAACAAAGTAGTGGACCATCCAAAATATACTAACTTGATAGAGTACCATCACAGAAACATTCATGCAAAGTTTGGTTAAATTCTGTTCAGTGGTTTAGGCGAGGCATTTTTAAATCGCCCAATTGGAAAATAGTATTGACACTGGTGGCAACCATATTGAAAATGGAAAAGGGACCAAAGACACAACTTGCGACTTAGAAGAGGATCATCAAAGGGATTTTCTGCAATGACAGCGACGTCGGAAGCCATGTGACAGCATTCTCACATAAAAAAGTCAGATGAGCTAAAAGTAAAAAGGTACCTTCAATTTCATGTACAAACTCCAAAAAGTAAGAGGCAATAACTTTTGGGTCATTATTAGTTCTTGCAACTTTTAGCCACAGGATTTGTCGTGACACAGCAAAAAGTTTAACAGCATCACTGATTGATTGAAATGTTCATTGCTGAGAAATTCATTTGTTGTGTTTTAAAACAACAAAATTATTTGCTTTTAAATTGTATCATATGACAGTTGATTAAACATCTTTTCAATATTGTCATTTGAGTGAAAATGATTAACTTTTTTTATTCTTAACGGCTGCAGTGCCTTTTTTCCAAAACAGAAACCTAAAGGACTGCTTGCATACGTTATAAGTTGTAACTATCATCTCAACGTCTTTCATATTTATATTTTTCTGTGGCATGTATCTAATTAAAACATAAAGATTGTTGCGTGTCCTTATAATTGTCAGTTTACCAGCAAATAGCCCCATGTATAGCAAATCCGAAACATTTGATCTTGTCATACCCATCAATATTAACACGGTAGTTTGTCTTTTATCACGGTACTCCCTTCTGGATGGTCGATAATCTTGCCTGTACACCTTCTGAGTCAAGAACACGCTGCATCTGCAAGACAGCATTTCTGAAAGTAGAAATATATCTTGACTGATATATTAGCTGGACAGGAATGCGCATGATTTGTTGTTGTTGTATGATATTTAGCTTAAATCTTACCGCGACAGTGTCTGCCTGAGACAGTATGCCGCAGACATATGGTATGATACCGCATTCAGTCACATTATACTGACAACGGACTGACTGGACTAGAACTATCCTCTAAAGGCTGACCTGTAAATATTGAATTTTTGTGAAGACAGACAGACAGACAGGCAGGCAGGCAGGCAGGCAGGCAGACAGACAATCATGTTTGTACAGAACAGAACAGAGAAAGTGAATAATGTTAGCAAATTTCTTTTAATATATATCATGCTTTATGTCATATTGAACAACTGAACAGATTAAAATAACATATATTTGTAATTTCAGTTTACTGGGTATACACTTATTTCTTATTTACCAATAGCATGGACATGGCTTATTTATAGCCAAAACAGTAACTTATAAATTTCTGATGCACATGCATACCGTCCAATAGATATCCCGTGCCTAGTCCATAGCCTCCTGGACATCGAACAGCAGCCAAAATTTCCACCAGTACCTTGTAGTTTGGCCTGGTGATTGTAACAAAATACCAAATTAGAGATGGTTGTGTAGCATGTTACTATTTAAACTATTCAGTACAAATTTTCTACAGTGACCAAAATTTGTCTTTTGTTAAATACAAATTAACAAACAATAGTACTTGATTGTAAATAATAGAAAAAAGTGTACAAGATATGATTTTAAATATGTTATCTTTGGAAGTGAAAAAAATAATCCAGTCAATTATTCCGGAAATATGTAGGTCAAGAAAGTGAATTGTGTAAGTAACTGACAAACATTTCCACATAGATGTTCTGGACCGAGTGGTGCTTTCTGGGTTTGTGATGTTCTGGACCGAGTGGTGCTTTCTGGGTTTGTGATCTGGACCGAGTGGTGCTTTCTGGGTTTGTGATGTTCTGGACCGAGCGGTGCTTTCTGGGTTTGTGATGTTCTGGACCGAGCGGTGCTTTCTGGGTTTGTGATGTTCTGGACTGAGCGTTACGGTTAGGGTTTGTGATGTTCTGGACTGAGCATTACGGTTAGGGTTTGTGATGTTCTGGACTGAGCGTTACGGTTAGGGTTTGTGATGTTCTGGACCGAGTGGTGCTTTCTGGGTTTGTGATGTTCTGAACTGAGTGGTGCTTTCTGGGTTTGTGATGTTCTGGACCGAGAGGTGCTTTCTGGGTTTGTGATGTTCTGGATTGAGTGGTGCTTTCTGGATTTGTGATGTTCTGGACTGAGTTAGGGTTAGGGTTTGTGATGTTCTGGACCGAGTGTTAGGGTTAGGGTTTGTGATGTTCTGGACCGAGAGGTGCTTTCTGGGTTTGTGATGTTCTGGACCGAGAGGTGCTTTCTGGGTTTGTGATGTTCTGGACTGAGTGTTAGGGTTAGGGTTTGTGATGTTCTGGACTGAGTGTTAGGGTTAGGGTTTGTGATGTTCTGGACCGAGAGGTGATTTCTGGGTTTGTGATGTTCTGGACCGAGCGGTGCTTTCTGGGTTTGTGATGTTCTGGACCGAGCTGTGTGATGTTCTGGACCGAGCGGTACTTTCTGGGCTTGCGATGTTCTTGACCAAGCGGTGTGATGTTCTGGACCGAGTGGTACTTTTTGGGTTTGTGATGTTCTGGACCGAGCAGTGTGATGTTCTGGACCGAGCGGTGCTTTCTGGGTTTGTGATGTTCTGGACCGAGCAGTGCTTTCTGGGTTTGTGATGTTCTGGACCGAGTGGTGCTTTCTGGGTTTGTGATGTTCTGGACTGAGGGTTAGAATTAGGGTTTGTGATGTTCTGAACCGAGTGGTGCTTTCTGGGTTTGTGATGTTCTGAACTGAGTGGTGTTTTCTGGGTTTGTGATGTTCTGGACCGAGTGGTGCTTTCTGAGTTTGTGATGTTCTGGACTGAGTGGTGCTTTCTGGGTTTGTGATGTTCTGGACTGAGCATTAGGGTTAGGGTTTGTGATGTTCTGGACTGAGTGGTGTGATGTTCTGGACCGAGCGGTGCTTTCTGGGTTTGTGATTTTCTGGACCGAGCAGAGTGATGTTCTAGACCGAGCGGTGCTTTCTGGGTTTGCGATGTTCTGGACCGAGCGGTGTGATGTTCTGGACCGAGTGGTGCTTTCTGGGTTTGTGATGTTCTGGACCGAGCAGTGTGATGTTCTGGACCGAGCGGTGCTTTCTGGGTTTGCGATGTTCTTGACCGAGCGGTGTGATGTTCTGGACCGAGTGGTGCTTTCTGGGTTTGTGATGTTCTGGACCGAGCAGTGCTTTCTGGGTTTGTGATGTTCTGGACCGAGTGGTGCTTTCTGGGTTGGTGATGTTCTGGACTGAGGGTTAGGATTAGGGTTTGTGATGTTCTGAACCGAGTGGTGCTTTCTGGGTTTGTGATGTTCTGAACTGAGTGGTGTTTTCTGGGTTTGTGATGTTCTGGACCGAGTGGTGCTTTCTGAGTTTGTGATGTTCTGGACTGAGTGGTGCTTTCTGGGTTTGTGATGTCTGGACTGAGCGTTAGGGTTAGGGTTTGTGATGTTCTGGACTGAGTGGTGTGATGTTCTGGACCGAGCGGTGCTTTCTGGGTTTGTGATGTTCTGGACCGAGCAGTGTGATGTTCTGGACCGAGCGGTGCTTTCTTGGTTTGTGATGTTCTGGACTGAGTGGTGCTTTCTGGGTTTGTGATTTTCTGGACCGAGCAGAGTGATGTTCTGGACCGAGCTGTGCTTTCTGGGTTTGCGATGTTCTGGACCGAGCGGTGTGATGTTCTGGACCGAGTGGTGCTTTCTGGGTTTGTGATGTTCTGGACCGAGCAGTGTGATGTTCTGGACCGAGCGGTGCTTTCTGGGTTTGCGATGTTCTTGACCGAGCGGTGTGATGTTCTGGACCGAGTGGTGCTTTTTGGGTTTGTGATGTTCTGGACCGAGCAGTGTGATGTTCTGGACCGAGCGGTGCTTTCTGGGTTTGTGATGTTCTGGACCGAGCAGTGCTTTCTGGGTTTGTGATGTTCTGGACTGAGGGTTAGGATTAGGGTTTGTGATGTTCTGAACCGAGTGGTGCTTTCTGGGTTTGTGATGTTCTTGACTGAGGGTTAGGATTAGGGTTTGTGGTGTTCTGAACCGAGTGGTGCTTTCTGGGTTTGTGATGTTCTGGACTGAGGGTTAGGATTAGGGTTTGTGATGTTCTGAACCGAGCGGTGCTTTCTGGGTTTGTGATGTTCTGAACTGAGTGGTGTTTTCTGGGTTTGTGATGTTCTGGACCGAGTGGTGCTTTCTGAGTTTGTGATGTTCTGGACTGAGTGGTGCTTTCTGGGTTTGTGATGTTCTGGACTGAGCGTTAGGGTTAGGCTTTGTGATGTTCTGGACTGAGTGGTGTGATGTTCTGGACCGAGCGGTGCTTTCTGGGTTTGTGATGTTCTGGACCGAGCAGTGTGATGTTCTGGACTGAGCGGTGCTGTCTTGGTTTGTGATGTTCTGGACTGAGTGGTGCTTTCTGAGTTTGTGATTTTCTGGACCGAGCAGAGTGATGTTCTGGACCGAGCGGTGCTTTCTGGGTTTGCGATGTTCTGGACCGAGCGGTGTGATGTTCTGGACCGAATGGTGCTTTTTGGGTATGTGATGTTCTGGACCGAGCGGTGTGATGTTCTGGACCGAGCGGTGCTTTCTGGGTTTGTGATGTTCTGGACTGAGTGGTGCTTTCTGGGTTTGTGATGTACTGGACCGAGCGGTGCTTTCTGGGTTTGCGATGTTCTGGACCAAGTGGTGCTTTCTGGGTTTGCGATGTTCTGGACCGAGCGGTGCTTTCTGGGTTTGCGATGTTCTGGACTGAGTGGTGCTTTCTGGGTTTGTGATGTTCTGGACTGAGCGTTAGGGTTAGGGTTTGTGATGTTCTGGACCGAGTGATGTGATGTTCTGGACCGAGCGGTGCTTTCTGGGTTCGTGATGTTCTGGACCGAGCAGTGTGATGTTCTGAACCGAACGGTGCTTTCTTGGTTTGTGATGTTCTGGACCGAGTGGTGCTTTCTGGGTTTGTGATGTTCTGGACCGAGCGGTGTGATGATCTGGACTGAGCGGTGCTTTCTGGGCTTGCGATGTTCTGGACCGAGCGGTGTGATGTTCTGGACCGAGTGGTGCTTTTTGGGTTTGTGATGTTCTGGACCGAGCGGTGTGATGTTCTAGACTGAGCGGTGCTTTCTGGGTTTGTGATGTTCTGGACTGAGTGGTGCTTTCTGGGTTTGTGATGTTCTGGACCGAGCGGTGCTTTCTGGGTTTGCGATGTTCTGGACCAAGTGGTGCTTTCTGGGTTTGTGATGTTCTGGACCGAGTGGTGCTTTCTGGGTTTGTGATGTTCTTGACTGAGTGGTGCTTTCTGGGTTTGTGATGTTCTGGACTGAGTGGTGCCTTCTGGGTTTGTGATGTTCTGGACCAAGCGGTGCTTTCTGGATTTGTGATGTTCTAGACTGAGCAAAGCCTTCTGAAGTTGTGATGTTCTGGACTGAGCGGTGCCTTCTGGGTTTGTGATATTCTGAAATGAGCAGTGCTTTCTGGGTTTGTGATGTTCTAGACCGAGTGGTGCTTTCTGGGTTTGCGATGTTCTGGACCGAGTGGTGCTTTCTGGGTTTGTGATGTTCTGGACCGAGTGGTGCTTTCTGGGTTTGTGATGTTCTGGACCAAGCGGTGCTTTCTGGATTTGTGATGTTCTAGACTGAGCGGTGCCTTCTGGGTTTGTGATGTTCTGGACTGAGCGGTGCCTTCTGGGTTTGTGATGTACTGGACTGAGCAGTGCTTTCTGGGTTTGTGATGTTCTGGACTGTTTGTGATGTAGCCCGCATATATTATACAGAATTGTTTTAAATTCGAATCCACAACCTCCAAGTCAAACATATTTATATATATATATATATATATATAAATGTTATATAACACGTTATGAAGTGATATGAGTGAAAAAGAGGGAAAACTCAACCCAAAACAGACAGTCGTATGAGTAAAAGTTTAAACTCTACAAACCACTATGCCCACATCGGTATTATACATATATTTTATCATTTACGATTGTGTCTGTTGTTTACAGGATTTACTAAGATATAGACAGTTACTTTTTGTGAATCTTTCAAAATAACTATATAAAGTACCTTCTCAATAATTTACAATTTACGTAATGACATATTTGCACGGGTTAAAAGCCCACATTTAGTGATTTTAATATAAAAAGAAAACACATGACTGTGTTTCTAATATATAAATCCCTTTTCAGTGCTCAGCAGCATCTGTATCTCCAAATACAAAATAACCCCGAATACTTGAATCCATGATGTCTTCCATTATTTACTATCTTTTGCGCATGTCAAACAGAAGGGCGATGCTACAATAACACGATGGTGATGGTACGATGACACTATGATGATGACGCGATGTGACTGTGACAAGCTATGACTATACTTCGACAAACTATGACTGTGACAAGCTATGACTATACTGTGGTAAGCTATGACTATACTGTGGTAAACTATGACTATACTGTGGTAAACTATGGCTATACTGTGACAAACTATGACTGTAACAAGCTATGACTATACTGTGGTAAGCTATGACTATACTGTGGTAAACTATGACTATACTGTGGTAAACTATGGCTATACTGTGACAAACTATGACTGTGACAAGCTATGACTATACTGTGACATACTCAGACTGGCAAACTATGACTATACTGTGACAAGCTATGACTGTGGCAAGGTATGACTGTGACAAGCTATGACTATGCTGTGACAAGCTATGAATGTGACAAGCTATGACTATATTGTGACAAGCTATGACTATACTGTGACAAGCTATGACTATTCTGTGACAAGCTATGACTGGCAAACTTTGACTATACTGTGACAAGCTATGACTGTGGCAAGGTATGACTATACTGTGACAAGCTATGACTGTGGCAAGGTATGACTATACTGTGCAGTGCTCCAGATAAGCACTATTTGGGGGTACTTAAGCATTGAAATTTCTGAATAAAGCATTGAAATTTAAATTAAGGGGTTAAATAAGCATTGGTTATTCTCAATTTCAGTGTTGGTTAGTTTATTTTAAATAATTTGATAAGAATGTTCATTTTTACCCGGAACATTTTGAAAATAAGCATTGCATACTAATTCAAGGGGTAAAATACTCATTTGAAGAAAAGCTTATCTGGATCACTGACTGTGACAAGCTTTGACTATACTGTGACAAGCTATGACTGTACTGTGGCAAACTATGACTATACTGAGACAAGCTATGATTGTGACAAGCTATGACTATACTGTGACAAACTATGACTGTGTGAAGCTATGACTTTACTGTAGCAAACTATGACTGTGACAAGCTATGAATATACTGTGACAAACTATGACTGTGACAAGTTATGACTATACTGTGACAAACTATGACTGTGACATGCTATGACTATACTGTGACAAGCTATAACTATACTGTGACAAGCTCTTACTATACTGTGACCAGCTATAACTATACTGTGACAAGCTATTACTATACTGTGACAAGCTATGACTATACCACGACAAACAATGACTGTGACAAGCAATAACTATACTGTGACAAGATGTGGCTATATTGTGACAAACTATGACTGTGACAAGCTATGAATATACTGTGACAAACTATGACTGTTGCAAGCTATGACTGTGAGAAGTTATGACAATACTGTGACATGCTATGACTATACTGTGACCAGCTATAACTATACTGTGACAAGCTCTTACTATACTGTGACAAGCTATTACTATACTGTGACAAGCTATGACTATACCACGACAAACAATGACTGTGACAAGCAATGACTATACTGTGACAAGATATGGCTATATTGTGACAAACTATGACTGTGACAAGCTATGACTATACTGTGACAAACTATGACTGTGACAAGTTATGACTAAACTGTGACAAACTGTGACAAGCTATGACTATACTGTGACAAGCTATGAATGTGACATGCTATGACTATACTGTGACAAAATATGACATTACTGTGACAAGCTATGACTGACAAAATTTAACTATACTGTGGCAAACTATGACTGTGACAAGCTATTACTGTGACAAACTGACTGTGGCAAGCTATAACTATACTGTGACAAACAATGACTATACTGTGACAAGCTATAACTGTGACAAACAATGACTATACTGTGACAAGCTATGACTGACAAGCTATGACTATACTGTGACAAGTTATGACTATTCTGTGACTAACAGTCTGCCTTTATCCTGATAATACTGACTATATTATGACATTTCCCTGACTATACTTTGACAATACTGTGTCTATATTGTGACTATATTGAGAATGTATTATGACTATACTTTGACAATATTTTGACAATATTGCAACTATATTGTGACTATACTGTGAGTATACTACACTGTGACTATACTGTACCTACATTTGGACACTACTGTGACTATATTATACTGAGACTATACTTTTGACTATAATGTGACTATACTATGCCTATATTTTGATAATAATGTATTGTATATAATATATTGTTACTAGACTGTGACTTTGCTTGACTATATTGTGACTATACTGAGAATGTATTGTGACTATATTGTGACTTAACTGTGACTATATTGTGACAATACTGTGACTATACTGTACCTATATTTTTACAATACTGTGACTATATTTTGACAATACTGTGAATATATTGTGACTATACTGTGACTATACTATACAGTGCCTATACTTAGACTATATTGTGACTATATCTTGACTAAATTGTAACTATACAGTGACTACTATACTGTGACTACTATACTGTCAGTATATACTATGACAATAATTTGAATGTACTCTGATTATACTGCAACCATATACTATGACTATAATTTGTACTCTGACTATAATATACTGTGACTACAATGAGACTATATTTGACTATACTATACTGTGACTCTACTTTACGGTGATTATACTGTAAATATAATTTGAATGTACTTTGATTATACTGTCACTATAATGTGATTATACTGTGACTATACTGTGATTATACTGTGATTATACTGTGACTATACTGTGACTATATTGTGATTATACTGTGACTTTACTGTGACTATACTGTGATACTGTGACTATACTGTGACTATACTGTGATTATACTGTGATTATACTGTGACTATATGGCAGGGCTCTTATTAGCACTCACAAAAATGCGAGTTGTACTTTTGTTTTTAGTTAAGTGCTCGTCTATTTTCTGGACAAAATTATGGTAAACCCATCAAACCTTCTAGAACCAACACCTCCGTAAACACAGTTTTAAAATGGGAGCAAGAACTTAATATCAACTTTCTGATACTAGCTTGATGGTAACAGAATTGTCTGGTGTGTTGATTGAAAGGAACATGTGGTCAACTGACCAAAAGAACAAAAATTTCTGCTTATATCCAATCAATAGTGTGGAGCACGTGAACCAGTGGTAGAACATCAGCCCCATGATTGGAGGTCGGGGGTTCGATCCTCCGCCCCGGGTATGTGCAGTGTCTTTAAGTAAGACACTTATTCCGCATTTGCTTTGTTTAAACTATTGTGATACTATTAAAGTATGCAGAAATGATGATTCCAATCATATAACAGATACATTTAATACCCATGATAACATTCATAGAAATTTACATTCAACAAATGTATTAAACTTTATCACTCCACATCCCACCAGAGAGTTATTCAAAGGTAGTTTGTCTCTGGAACTTTAATCTGGAATAGTATACCGGCTAATATCAGAAACTGTACTACAGTCAAAAGTTGTGTTAAATAGCTACAACAGAATGTCAGAACTTCTTCATATGTCTTGAATATAATATTTAGTAATAATTAAACAATTATTATCGCAAGTGCTACAAATAAGCCACCAGCTCCGATTTACATACATATAATATCAACTGTACATAATTATACTTGTTGTATTGTTGTTGTTGTTGTTTTTTATTTAGTTATTGTAACAGATGTAGTGATATTCACTTTCTTGATTATTTTTATATTTTTTTTTTTCAATCAAAAGATTGCTTAAAAAAATCTAAAAAAAAAATATACATGTAGTTATCATCATGACATGTTTGAAATGCATGTAACTGATTTATTTGATTATATATTTTCTTCATATTTTGCATACAATTTGTAGTTGGATTAAATATAATATATGTAATACTTCAAATAAATGATGTGGCGTTTTTAAGTTTTAAGTCTATCTTGAACATATGCAGGATAACAGAAGGTCTCTGCATTGGCATTTTTTTTCATCTGCGAAGTTTATTGATATACTTCATTTTCACAGCAATACATTTTGCCTGTGAAAATAAAAAGTGATGCGTATTGCAATATTTAAGTCGCGATGCAACGCACATCACAATACTGACTTTAAATTGTAACATGCATCCACCATGATTGTTTACTAAGGTGTATATAAAACTATATGTGTATGCAACTTAAAATTAAAAAGTATCTTTATAAACAGAGAACAACAGAACTGAAACTTGTATCAACTGCGTCTGTGTGGATAAACTGGATTTATCACTGGAGTCAGATTTCAGTTGATTACAAGCAGACCCAGGTAACATTAACTTGTAAGTGTTATCTGCTTATTACACTGCATTACTGGGAGAGTGATGAAATGAACATAGTGGGATAGTACCTGACGGGAAGAAGATGATGACAACAATTATATGCTGTCTGGGCTTTAATTCTTCACTACTTCAAGATCTGCAATTATCAAACAAAAACAAAAACTTAACAAGATTTGTTTTTTTAAAATTCAATGGTTTTGTGACACCTGTCAATTCCCAGAGTAATAATATGTTAACAATTTGTTAATGATACCATTTGACCCATCAAGTCTAAAATGACATGGAATTGTCAAGGAATCTGGTATCAGCATCAAATATTCAGTTGATAATTTCTAAAACATCAACCATTCAACACATGATTAGATTGAACGAGGCAGTGGAGTGCAAGCATACAGAAGTCCCCTACCTGTTTATTTATAATTTTACTAATTTTGTTGCCATAGCCACCATAATTTCTGTCCAACTGATAAAATAAAATACTTTAAGGGTTATCTTTCCAGACAGATGCCAGACTGTTTAACCTATAGTCCCATCCAGTGAAACCAGCAGAGGACTAATAAATCACTACAATGTAAAGTCCTGAAAAAAAAAAAGAAAAAGGACCTATACCTCCTTCAACTGTAGATCCAGAGTATTCAAGGGAGATTATAGAGTCGCGAGTCCTGAAGGTTTTTTGTGTATACAAATGCACTAAAAGTACCAGAATATCATATGCAATACAATTTAATCCTGACTAAGTAAAGCTGTAATTCATGCATGTATCTGCACCGGTTCTATAATAATTCAAGCATGTTATTGCCTGTAAAAGAAACATTTATAAATTTTTAGATACCAGCAATAAGGCAACATGAAAACTAGCTAACTTGCACTGTCTGATGCCAAAATCAACTGCAACACTTGTTCTGTCATGTCAGCACATTATTTTCTAAAAAAAAAGCTACAAAATCAGTCCTAAAAAATAGTACACATGCATGCATAATGTTAAACTTCTGTGCATAACCCTTCTCTGAAAAAAAATCCCATCAAACTCAGTCATGTACAATTGGTTATCAGTTCTAGGAGATTACCCGGTATACAATAGAAACAAACATTGTGAAACAAAGAGCGAAAGCCACAGACAATCCACATGCTCTATTATCATTATTATATAATATTTGTAATAACAACTTACTTTCTACTAAAGAAAATCAACATAAATCAACAATGAAACAGTGTACCAAATCTGAGAAGAAACAAACTTCAAGTGAGGTGAAAGACATAGCAATAAATGGTTTGATAATAATATTGAACAACATAATTTTTATAATCAGGTTGGACAAGGAGAATTTAATTGTGTAATTACTTGAGATGATAGTGGCATGCAGAAGGTTGGCACTATTTAAAGCCTCTACCATACTGCAACCATGACAGTATGAACTGACACTGATAGTAATAGCAACAAGAAATGTGACTAATAAATTAAGACAATCAATAGAGTCAACACTTACCAGATTGTTAATCTTGGTAAAACCGAGGACATGTTCTACGACACATACACCAATCACACCACATATATAAGCTAACCTGCAATGCAAAATTGAAATTAGAACTAAACTTTCAGGTTAAGTGGGGTTTTGGTTGGAGGGAGTGTTTAACCCTTTACTTCATATAGATGCCATCGGACACCTCTAATATAGAAGGCTTTTGAATTATTGGGTGAATTATGTTTATATTAACTGACAAAGTGGAAAACATTGCAGGAACACTTCCTGCACTGTTTTCAAAGGCCTTCTATGATTGGTGTGGGAAAATGCATATATCTATGGAGTAAAGGGTTAAAGTGTGAATCTTGTGGATTTGCCACCAAAGGCTATCACCTGTATGAGGAAATACTGTCATAAAAGAGACCAAAAGCTGCAAATATAAATTTGTTGCTTCTTGCTGGGTGGATAGGCACGATCACTGGAAATTCTCCAATCTGTTTCATAATGACAAGTTTACACATGGTCCCGCAATGTAGAGATGCAGTAATTATGTTGCTGACACAGTTGATGGTAGTGTGTGGTTTGTTACCACACAATGACATTCCTGCCACAATTGACAGTCAGTATAACAATGCTCTGCGGTTTACGGGTGAAAGGACACCACAGCAGCCAGCCACTTGGGTGACAACAACTATAACATCTGGAAACAAACTAACACATAGAATGAAAAACATTGTACATGAGTCTGCTGTTATGGGAGATGAAAGAAGAGTGGCCCACGTACATGTTTTATATTCAAAAAAGTGAGCAGATAGAGACAGTCAGGCACATAAAGGATTGTCAACAGCAAATGAAGAGTACTGTAGTGAAGCTTCTACTGAATGACTAGACAACATAACTAACCTGTGGCTTCTAACCCGACTGAAGTCGACCACTTTCAGTGAAGAAATGTTCATGGCAATCACCCAGAAGCATCATACTTACCTTTAGGACCACTTTACTTGTGATACTTGTCACAGGATCATCTTGGCAATGCTATATATTTTGCAATGACCACCAATTTTTTTATTTGACCTTTTAAGTTTGGTTTTCAACCAATCAGATAGAAGTATTCATAATGATATATAATAAAAACATTAAGCAAAACATGCAATGTGTCAAACTCAAAAGATACCACTTACCTGAGAAATGCCAAAGCATGTTAGTTGAGCGCAGGTTTACATGTCAATGATGGTCGAGCCAACCACAGAAAATGACAGCACTCGATGTTCAAATTCCTTCAAATACCAAGACAGTCAGGGCTCTGAAAAGTATACAGGATAGGGGCCATTTATACTAAATATGAACAAATCTGGCTGTTCTTGAGAAAAAGATTTTTAGAAATTCACAATTGTATCCCTTTTTGGGCCCTGCTGACCCTTACGTGCATTAAATTCTCCTTACAGGAACCATAGAAACCATTTATACCAAATATGAACACGGCTGTTCTTGCAAAAAAGATTTTTAGAAATTCACAATTTTATCTCTTTATGGGCATCTGCTGACCTGCTGTATGTGCATTAATTTCCCTTTAAAGGACCCAGTCTCATCTGTCATGACTAAACAATGCCCCAGACATCAAGATGTTTGAAATAATACCTAAAATAAATGAGAAAAACATATTTTTTTGTTTTTCCATACTATTCCTAGGTAAAATTCAAAGTCCCCAATGAACCCTAGGCTTTTTATTTGAACAAACTTGATCACAAATGTATATCAAATATAAATAAAAATATTTGGCACCAAATTTGGTGAAAAGCTTAAGTGGTTTCAGAGAAGTTGTTTGAAGAAAAAGTTAACGACGGACAGCTGACAGATGGACGACAGACACAGGGTGATCAGAATAGCTCACCTTGTGTTTTCTAAAAAGTTCCAATCAACGTCATTTACTTACTTTTTGTGAAGACATCAGCATTAATAGCATTATTGCATTCAGCACATTTCAGTCTGTCGGATTGTGTTAATGTCTTACACCATTATTAAATTTCCCATAGAACTCCATTGTGACATTATTGTCAACAACATTGTGAAAAATCAAAATCTGTGTCTAGGCTCAAGTTCTTCACTGGTTCTAGATCTGCAATTATAAACAAAAACAATATATGCAGGTTTTTGTTTTTAATTCAATGGTGTTGAACAACAATATGTCAGCATTTCATCAACAAAACCATTCAACCCATCAAAGCTAAAATGACACAGAACTTTCTAGAAATCGGGTATCAGCATCAAATAATATTCTGTGGTGATTTCTGTATTATTAACCATTTAGCACAAGGTAAGAATAAATAAATCACTGCAATGTAAAGTCTTCAAAAAAGAAGAAAAAGGTAACAATATTTTTAGTACTACCACGCCATCGTCTGTAGGTCCAGAGTGTCTAAATAATTAATTCCGGAGTATTCATGGATATAATAGTGGAGTAAGTCCTTTAGCCAGTTTTTTCATCAAGAATGGATATGTTATGCACTATATCTGACAATCGTATCATTGCATCGTAGGTCTAAAGAATACATTGCAGCGTGATGTATTGGAAATTTCATTTATCACCTACTTATTTAAAACACATCGGTGGAAAGGTGAATTGTGATCCAATGATGAATTGTTGCACATAAAATTTTCTTAATAGAGAAATGGTATTATTCAGTTAAGGGATAATAAAATTTGTTATAAAAGCATCAAACTTCTAAGAACAAGTGGAGTGTCCATTCTATTTAAACAAAAGTAAGGAATGGGGGAAATTCAGCCAATTTGTTTTGGGACGACAAGTAAAAGGTCCTGATAAATAATAAATCAATCAATATTCTATTTGCATTTATTCATGGTAGAATGATAAATGACAAAGTGTCTTTAATATTGAATTTATTTTATTTACAAAGGAGCTGCCCTGACATTTTTATAACAAGTCAACTTGCCACACTTGTGCAAAGTAGGATTTGGGAACAATTGTGACTTTAGGACTGTGTGCGACCAGTTAATTCTAAATTTGGCCTGTTGAAATTTTATGCACTGGCCAAAATTGCAAGTGCAGAATAAATTCATTTCTACCCCTGAACAGTGACTATACTATGATTATATTGTGAATATACTTTGACTATGTGACAGTGTGACTATACTGTAACTATACTACTGTGACTGTACTGTGAATATACTTTGACTATGTTATATTGTGACTATACTATACTGTGACTGTACTGTGAATAAACTTTGACTATTATGTTATAATGTGACTATACTGAGACTATATTGTGACTTTGTTTACCTTAGAACACTTCATATGGTTACATATCTCATCCTTCTGGAGATTCATATCTGGGACAGGATGCAGAGTTGGACACCAACTACAGACAACTGGCTGCACTCTCATCAGATTCTGTTCTGTTCTGTTCCATCCACTGTAATAGCACACATACACACTCTGTCAAGTATATAATATTATATAAAAGTGTGCATAAATATAAACAAGCATAAAGCACAAATACAGGTGTCTTGTTTCCTATTTTTGGGGACATTCATTCTGCCCACTTAGTCAATTACTTAGTCCCAATTTCAAAACGCAATGAACCAAAGCAAATATTTAGAGTAATGTTTTGGGATATTTTAATATATTATGATTTAAAGGTAGTCTTTTGCAAAAGGATCACATTTTAATACATTTAATATACATTACACATTACATGTCAATTGTATTGAAAAATGTGGTTAGGACCTGTTGCCCTTTTGAAGATCCAAAATCAACTTTTCTTTGCTTTTGATTCCATCACATGTCACGATGCCAGAGTAGAAATGCCAGAATCTGGTTCCAACATGTTTTTTTGTCTTTAAATATTTTATTTCTCATAATACATATACATTCAAGTAAATAGCAATGCATTGTACATAGCACAATAAGAAGGATGAGCATGGATATTATACTAGCATGTTAAGATATATAACAGATATACAAGTCTATTCAGGCTGTTTTTATATGTTAACAATAATATTGTAAGTGTTTTTATAGTGAAGCATTGTCACAATGGTCTTTATATATATATACTTTATGCATTAATTGAGAAATAAGTTGGTGTTTGTAGACAGTAGATAACGGAGAGTAGATAAGAAATAGAAAAGTAAATGGAGGTTAGGATAAAGAGGAGGAATACTCGACACTCTAAGTCTGAAATCAGTTTGATGACGTCATTAATACAGTTGTAATTTTTCCCATTTGCTGTTATGTTGTTCAAGTTTATCTTTTGTTGTTGCTATTATTCTTTTGTATGTTTTCAATACGTTTTAAATATTTTATAACATTGATAATTTGGTTGGTTGAATAGTTAGCGTCATTTTTATGCCATCGAGGGCTAACAGACAATCAGTTAACCTAACCACTGTTTCCTGGGATTACCAAGTACTCCAGCACACCCCATCTCTGCAAGTAACTGATAACTTTCCCACTTAAATCAGTGGTGATAAGTGGACACAATGTCGTATATCAATCATCACGGAGACTGTTGCCGGGCGGGGGATTTATAAAATTGATAAAGATGGGAATTGTTTTTGCATATTTATTTTTGTAGATAAAATATTTAGCATAAATCAATATAGTATTTAACAAGTTTGAATAACTTGTTCCAACATATTTAGTGCACATGACAATTCGCAACATATTCTACTTTCGGTTTCAAAAGCAAATGAATGGTATCTATTTCTTACCAAGATTTAGTTTCTAAATAAACTCTGATGTCCATTTATTAGCCCCGAGAGACGCAAAATAAAAATCTTTAAAAGGCTCCATAGAGACGTGTAATATGTCGCACTACCCATTAATGGGCTGGAAATATCTTATTTTACAGTATCCAGTAATATGATTATAACTTTGGTGTCATAACACGTTTTCGATCACAACCTGAATTTGGTAACTTCCAAGAATTACAAATTGAAATA
Organism: Panopea generosa; assembly: GCA_029582155.1. NCBI lineage: Eukaryota > Metazoa > Mollusca > Bivalvia > Adapedonta > Hiatellidae > Panopea > Panopea generosa. The sequence goes on from CM055904.1 coordinate 69,061,996, forward strand.
TTATACATGCCATGCATATTTTAACTTCTTGCACAAATGTCACTGTTACAAACAGTATCTACATGGTCATTGAATGCAATTAAAAATATAACAAATAATGCTTCAGATACAAGAAAGAAAGTCATTTTATGATACAAGTTAAAGAAACTTTATTTTGTGTAGGATTTACAAATATTAAACATTGTAAAGCTATTTGCTGACAGACCTGAAAAAATGTAATTCTCACTAATACACTATGTCCATTTACATTAAAACCTTGACAAAAGCTAGGTTTGATTATGAATATGAATTCCAACCATGTCTGCTGAAAACTTATGCAATACAGGTCAAAGTGAACAGTTCTAGATAGCCAGAAATTAAAGCCTCGGCATCGGGTTATTATTAATTTTCCGGACCGATTATCACTTCCCGTCCCGGCTCTGTCGTATATTACCTCAAAATAACCTCTACGTAATCAACCAGACTTACTTGAAACACAAATGCAAACTGAAACACACAACTTTATAAGATAATAAGATCACATTCTAACCAGAATTATTTGTATTTTGCGGCTTTGCAAATGGCGTCAAACTAATCAAGGGAAATAACTCAAAGTAGTATCTATATTATCTATACTCTGCTAGAAATATTTGCTCGTAAAATGCCTTGCAGGGCCGTAGCCACACTGAGGCAAACGGAGGCACTTGTCTCATAGTATGGATTTCCTGCGTTTTTTTCTGATATTTAAGATATATTTTAACCCATTCAATCTATATCACAAACAGCATTTTATACAATTGCCCATTTTTATACTATCATTAGTAACTGTTTAGACCCGACATAACAGTACATATGAACTCTTAATAGTACACTGTAATACAAGTATTTGCTATGTATTCATACTGAAATTATTATATATATGTGAAGAATATGTCACATTTTTGCAAGAGTAGTTCGTATTTTGAGGATAACTAACAATCATGTGAACATCAACAAATTCTACATGAGCTAAGTATTTTTTGTGGGAGCATCCCCCGGACACCTCTACCAAAGTTGTGATTGTGCCTCCTATAAAGTCAAACTTTGGCTACGGTAATGCCTTGTAATGCGAGGGAATTGAAAATTCTTCAACAAATTCACCAAGACATAGTATGTGTGTATTGATTGACATCTAGGCTAAAGTTTACACACAGTTAGTAGTCCTATTAACCGTATAGTATAAAGGAAATTTTCGACATTGTTCAGTATGGTCATTTCCTGTCAACTATTTATCACGTGATACAGCAGTTCATTTGAAACGGTGTACACATATGTCCGGCCAATCCTATGCATGATCACCACGTGCATTGGCTGCCCAAAAACTGCATTTAGGAACAGTTTCTATCCGGTGTCCATTGTTTTCTGGAACCAGCCTCCATCAGGCAGAGACATGTGATTATTTAAGTCACTGACTAGGGGTAGACGGCCCTGGGAACCAGCCTCCACCAGAGAAGAGACATGTGATTATTTAAGTCACTGACTAGGGGTAGACGGCCCTGGGAACCAGCCTCCACCAGAGAAGAGAAATGCGATTATTTAAGTAACTGACTAGGTGTAGACGGCCCTGGGAACCAGCCTCCGCCAGAGAAGAGACATGTGATTATCTAAGTCACTGACTAGGGGCAGACGGCCCTTATGAAACTGGGTGCCATGCTTTTAATAAAGTGCATGGCCTTTTATCTGTAAAAATCTGATTTGACTGCTGCGAGCGCTCAGTATTTTAAACACATCGCGAACTACTCACCTAGAGGGATGCGATTACAAAAGATGAAGATGATGAAGAAGACATTAACCTATTTTGTTACTCTTGACCGGATGTTACTGGCATTATTGCATGAAATTCCAGTAACATCATTAAGTGTATAGAGTAGGCCTACTGTTTGATCTGAAGAACCCTTCGAGACTGTGTTGTTTTGTTTAGAATCATCGTCGACGTTATCAATATTCAATTTTGGAACAGATTATTAGTCAAGCTGAAACCGCAGGGATAAATATTATGGGCAAATGGGTCCAGTCCTTGACATGACATTCACTTGCGGATAATAGTGGGGGGGAGGGGGCTATAAATGTTCCGGATCATACATGTATGCCCATGTAGATACAGATTCAATGCACGTCCTCGAAATAAAAATATCTGGCCCTGATATATATTCTATTTGTTCGAGACTGTTTAATAGATACTCAGTAATATATATATTATATCTCCTTTAACTGCCCCCCCCCCCCCCCTCCCACCCCCCTCTTTTTTTTTGCAAATTATAAAGAAAAATCTTTAACATTTTTTTTATTATTTAAAAAGGGTAAAAGACTGTATATAATAATATATGTTTAAAATCTCTATTTAATTTTTTCGATAAATAACGATATTTTAAAATTGACGAAAAGTACGAGATAATTGTAATGTACGCCATCATCTGATGCAATAAGCTTTCACGTTCAAACTTGGCACAACTGACGTTGTCTTTCTTTACACCCGATTCGACGTGCCGTAAAACACCGTTCATTCATTCATTCATTCATTCATTCATTCATTCATTCATTCATTCATTCTTTACACCCGAAACTGTATTGGTAATAGTTTTGAGCTGGTTTGAGTGGAGAACGTCATTCGCTTGAAATATTTGCTTTATTTACAGTATATTACTCTGTAACGTCGCCTGGTAGCTATTTAAATTGATGGGACTGAATGTCTAAAAGCCTGAAGAATGACAAAAATCGCTTTCGGCAAGTAAACGTGTACACCATAAAGGTGTATGATGAGATCATTATGACTGGCCCTTTCAGTAGAGCTGAGACTATAATAGATAAATAACTTACTTACTTTGCCTTCCTCCAATTCCAGTTGTACATTCAAGTGATGACCCTGATATGCTTATTTACACAATTGTTCGTTTAACGTAACCGGGAACTTCAAATCATATATTAAAGCGCGGCGGTAGTCTCATGGATAGAGTGTTGGCCGCTCAAGCCAGAGGTTGCGGGTTCGATCCCCAGCTCGACCCGATGCCTCTCATAAAATAACACTCAATACTGGTTCTACCCAGGAAGCGGACTCGAGAGCGGATTATATAAGCTTTGAGCTTTCATCGAAATCGAGCTAAAATAAATAAGTATAAACTAACTAAATTATATAACGACGACAACGACCTACAATGTACTATTCGTATGCATATTTCCGATACATTCACTCCAAATTTCCAGGAGGAAGTAATTTTCAAAGTTACCGTTTGACGTTTAATCATTTTTATTGTCATCTTATAACAGCAATGGAGTTGGGCCGCAAGTTCTCATAACATTAGCTACGGCTCTCCCTCTAACATATGACAAATAATTGAAAAACGATTATATGGTGGCGGTTCTTCCCTAGTTTTAGAAGGATTTGACTGAGATCGGATAGCAATACTCGGAATAATCGTAATCACTAATGCTTTAAATAGTCACATATTATAATACAAAATGACTTTGTTGAAATATAAACATGCAAAACATTTCGTTGGATTGTTGTATTGATACAAAAGTAAAACGTTGTGCTTTAAAATCAATAAGATAATCTACTCTTCAACAAACCTCACATCCTGGGTGCTAAACCCTTATACACATCACCTTGACAACTGTGACGTCAAAATGAAATGAACTGGCTCCCGTTTCACCAACATATTAAGTTTATACTTAAATACTTAAAAACTTACCTCTATGAAAAAAAAACAGGTGGTCATGATATAAGATTGGCTCCAAAAAACTCCAGAGAATTGTATTGGCATCGATAAAAGAATGTTTACATAACCAGCCATAAAGTCGATTTAAGTGAAACATTCTTGTAATTAAACTTTTATTTCACCAATATATCAATATCATTACAAAAACGATACAAACACGTTACTGTGTGACATACATTCTGGTTATAATGATGTTGTATATAATTCGCATAGTTCAGTTTTACTTGATAATTGCATATATATCAACACAGTCTCAATAACAAATAACATCTCGATGTTTTTGCCAATTAGAAAAAAAAATCACCTTATAACGATAATATGATGAAAACAAAAAAAAGAGGGATTTGAATATTTATTTACTATTATATAGTTACCGAATATTAATGGAAAGAGTAGGAAAAAACTAAGAAATTGCCTCGACAATGTAAATATCGTTAATAGTTCTTAACAGCTCTCCAAGTTTTGAATATTTTTGTTTTATAATAGTTTATATATATATATATATATATATATATATTTGCACATACAAGAAAAAAGCTTTTAAATTATTTGTAGTTTGTATTTGTCCATGTATACTTTATTAATAGCTTCATCTTTGTAATGAATTAGGTGAGAGTTATAACATATGCAGTTAACTATGCTTTTGAAGGAAATATACATTACTTTAGATTTCGCTGCATTGATAGACATTTACATTAACACTATTAGACATTTACATTAACACTTTTAAGATCCGCTTTTAAGCATTTAACAACATTTGGAAGGGAAATATTTGAAACTGAGATGGTAGTATCCTCTGCAAACATATCAACGACAGTATTTTGCACAGATAATGATAAGCCATTTATAAATATTAAAAATAAAAGGTGGCCTAGCACTTAGCCCTAGGGTACACCAGCTTTTTCAATGCTGAACTCTGAAGTTATACCAAAATCTTGAGTATAATGAGTTATATTGTCTAAATATGAAGGAAACCAATTTATTGTATTTCTGTTTAACTACATTTTCAATTTTTGAACAAGTTCGTCATGATCAACTAAGTCGAAGGTATCGAACAAAGCCAGATATAATGTACCAACGATTTCATTTTTATTTATAGCTGTAAGCCAGTCATCCAATATTTTTGTGAAAGCCTTTTGACAAGAATAGTTTGCTCTAAATTCATTTTTATTTTCAATAATGTTTTTTATAATAAATAATGTCATAGATGTATGTACATTGCAAATGAGCGAAACACAGGCTCAAATTGCTTTTCTTATTTGACAAGTTAGAGAACCGCAGTTTTCAAAACTGTTTATACAGTTACCTATTTTCTCATTACGTTCTTATGGGATTAACTAAGAAAGTTGCAATATTGATATTTGAAAGTCAACTTGTAAGTGTTGAATTCTTGTACCTGTAAGCATATTTTTAGTAAAAACAATCTTAAAACTGTCGGATTGTGTGTACCTCAGCATGAAATTTAGTCTGATGACGGTATCCGAATGACCCGACAATATTCTAACCGTTCGGGTTATTCGGGTATTATTTTTTACACACTGTTTAACTATCAGGAGTGGTATGAAATTGATTTACGCTTTTTTATTGTATAATAAGCAGGCAACTTCATTACAACAAGGTAGGTCTCGAAAAAGCAGTTTACACAGCGCGGGAGCATACCGTCTTAAAAAACGGAAGTTGCGGATCTGCACGCCGACGCTTTGTCAGTCGCTGTAAGAAAACTTGATATTCATTTGTTTTTATCGCTTAATGTTGTCAAAAATTACAAGTAGAAAGAAGAAATTTGAGATTTTCAATAAGTATCTTAAAGCGCAGTATTGTTAACTTGTTAACTGTGTTTCCTGTCCCAAAACTCAAACATTTTCACAATATCGATCAAAATACGATGTGGCATTCCCGGATGTTTACACATGTTACGTAAATTCCGTTGCTGTCAAATGTGCGTAAATTATAGAGGTTTCCACGCATTTATGCAGTTGTAACTTAAATGTCGTTATACAAAAATCATTTTGCCATCAACATCTTGTATGGGTTTCTGTCCGAGTGTTTATTAATATAAAAAAAGAACAGCTCTTGTCAATGTACTCCTCATTTCACGACTGTACGCCTAGTTGTATATGTACATAATCACTAGTTGCTATTAGTGACAATTTCACTGTACACTTAGTTGTATATGTACATTATCACTAGTTGCTATCAGTGACAATTTCACTGTACGCCTAGTTGTATAATGTGCATAATCACTAGTTGCAACCAGTGACACTTTCACTGCACGCCTAGTTGTAAATATACATAGTCATTAGTTGCTATCAGTGACAATTTCACTGTACGCCTAGTTGTATATGTACATAATCACTATTTGCTATCAGTGACAATTTTACTGTACGCCTATTTGTATATGTACATAACCACTAGTTGCTTTCAGTGACAATTTCACTCTACGCTTAGTTGTATATGTACATACTCACTAGTTGCTACCAGTGACAATTTCACTGTACGCTTAGTTTCATATGTACATAACCACTTGTTGCTTTCAGTGACAATTTCACTCTACACCTAGTTGTATATGTACATACTCACTAGTTGCTAGCAGTGACAATTTCACTGTACGCTTAGTTTTATATGTACATAACTACTAGTTGCTATCAGTGATAACTTTACTGTACGCCTAGTTGTATATGTACATAATCACGTGTTGCTATCAGTGACAATTTCACTGTACGCCTAGTTTTATATGCACATAACCACTAGTTGCTTTCAGTGACAATTTTACTCTACGCCTAGTTGTATATGTACATACTCACTAGTTGCTTTCATTGACAATTTCACTGTACGCTTAGTTTTATATGTACATAACCACTTGTTGCTATCAGTGGCAATTTCAATGTACGCCTAGTTGTATATGTACATAACAACTCGCTGCTTTCAGTGACAATTTTACTCTACGCCTAGTTGTATATGTACCGGCATACTCACTAGTTGCTATCAGTGACAATTTCACTGTACGCTTAGTTTTATATGTACATAACCACTAATTGCTATCAGTGACAATTTTACTGTACACTTAGTTGTATATGTACATAATCACTTGTTGCTATCTGTGACAATTTCACTGTACGCTTATTTTTTTTATGTACATAACCACTATTTGCTATCAGTGACAATTTTACTGTACTCCTAGATGCTTACATGTTGCCTATAGTAACATATTTTAAATACATGCTGAACCAAATCAATTTGAAAAGATTAAAAAATAAAACATAGGACTTAGAACATAGCGGTGGACCGATAAAACATAGCAGTGCACCGATATTATATAGCGGTGGACCGCCACTTTTAACGGTGCACTGATATATTTTAAAGGTGCACCGGTATGTTTTATCGGTGTACCATTAAAACAAATATATCGGTGCACCGATATAATAGCGGTGCACCGGTACCGGTGCTTTTGAGCCTGATCGTACACCACGTAATACCTGAAGGATACAGATTCAGCTATTTCTTATAAGAGCATCGAGCGACCGTCAGATGTAGCAGTGAACAGGGCGGTGTCGTGCTTCTATCTACTCTCCGGCATGCTAGTACGAAGCCATTGGACGCGATATATATTATAAGTTTGTAGGAATGTCCATCTGTATGTATCTCAATATAACCTTATATAGCAATGGTCCATACAATGTTGTTTTTACTTTAAATCAGATTTTTTTTTTCTTTCAGATTAATGACGCAATGGTGCCATGTTCGTTTATGTCATACGGCACATAGAGCGAGAAATGAAATATACAAATCGTACATTTATATCAGACACAAACAAAAATGAATTACGGCAATATTAAAGAGATTCGCCAAAATATGTTTTAAATGAAGGACGTTTTACAACACTGGTCCAGATCAAGAAACAATTACAACGTCAAACACCGAACACTGACAATTTACAATATAGTCACTTAACGAAAAAAGTAAACTTAAAACATCGAGATTTCACACAGTTCAAATCCACAAATGCGATACTCTGAAGAAGATAAAAGAATTTGTTTTGCAATCGTAACATAACTGACATTGAGGAATTTGATATCAGCGTAACCCGTATGCATGAGAAAATGGTCACTACCGGTCACTGCAGAGCAGAAACATTCTAGTGAGTGTCATGTGCATTTTATCATTCTCATTATGCCGTGTTCATTATTGGGGATGGCAATAATATGACAATTGTGAGATATGCATGTCGAAAAGACGAAACGCATTGCATGGACAATACTTATTCGTTTCCGTGAAATATAAGTTTTTCTTCATCGAATAAGCATTGTTCAAAGAGGCATGGTCACGTGGTTTAGCCATGAGTGAGTATGTAAACATCAGTGTTCACGACTGAATATAATTGATATTGTACTTAGATTAACCGTTTTTATTTTTATTTCATAATAGAAAATATGTCCATACTTTTATCAGAGAAACTATCAAATATAATTTACTGAGAAACTGATGAGAAAAGCATGAGAAAGAATATAGTATATATACAAATGATTTTTCGCATGTGCAGATATGACAATAAACCCGACTTTTGTATGTGTCATCATAATCATGGTTTACTTGTGATAATTTTAAACTATTACATTGAAATAAACAAAATAAAAAAAAAGTTTTATGTTTGTTTAAAACCAACACAACAACATACTTTTCAACTTTGTTTATTTATTTATCATTCTTAATTAAATACCTGCAGTAAAATAACAAACAACAATAATGATAGTGTCTCTGCCTACTCACAGTATCGTGTATGATTAGATGTGTATTTATTTAAATTTGCAATTCTAAAAAATATATTATTGTATCGCATATCCTAAAATACATCTTAGCCAACGTGTATATAGTTCACAGACCAGCATATGATAAAAAAGTGTTAAGAAGCAAATGTTACGAGACGATTTCATGTCCGAATGCTTATCAATAGTAGTTATATTGTCTTCATGCCAGTTTTCACTTCCATTGTTTTGTGATACAGTAAACAGCTCCACTTATATGACTTGCCGCGCAGCTGACATGCCTTTTTTTTATAACAATGAGCGCATTCTGGTTGTTTTTCTTTCTAAATGCTTAATGACATTCAATACAATGTAGCAGTGATTTTGTTTTTCATTTGACGAGTGTCATGGTTGATAGTAAAACTATATTTAGATACTAATATATATATTTGGCAGATCAATATTTACTTTGAGTTCCGTATGGTGTTTAGACAGGTGTGTGGCGTTAAATGTCGCACCGAACCAACGTTATAATGTCGCAAAACTGACGTTAAGGAGGAATATACCGTTTAAATGATTTTCGAAAGCAGTGGTATATTTGGTATATAATGAAACTATATATGAATATGATGTTTTACCCGCGGTGACTTTAATAGAGCTATACACAGAGCGAAGTCTCAAGTAAGCTATTTTATTATGGAAGGGGGATAACTACGATGAGTCAAGAGCACGGGAGTTTTAAGAGTTACTTTTCTTGGAAAATCGCATGAGTGATATCGGGTTTTTAATTCTTAAACAATAATGAAACCAGTAATTAAAAATAAATGATATTGGAGTTATCTGATTATAACAGAGTTTAAAATATACCATTGATCGGTCTTTGACATGTATGCCGAAAATAGAAGGCCAATTTCTTTTTCATTACAATGGATTGTCAGTTACAGTTTATCAGTTTAATAGTGTTCTCAAACAGGTATTAACATTCCTAGGTAAAGACACATTATATAACACTTCACATAGTATAAGAATTGGTGACACAACACACGTGTATACTCATGGAAAATCAGAAGAAGAAATTAAAGAATATCGTCGCTGGTAATCAGATGCATACAAGGGTTACATTCGATTACATATTCCAGATATGCACATAAATTAACTGTATAATTAAGATCACTTTTAGGACAATTCAAACTATGGATCATTGGCTCATTTACATATGAGATGCCTTCCATATATCTACACACAGGCCAGATGGTGTACATCTACACACAGGCCAGGTGGTGTACATCTATACACAGGCCAGGTGGTGTACACCTAAATACAGGCCAGATGGTGCACATCTACATACAGGCCAGGTGGTGCACATCTACACACAGACCAGGTGGTGTACATCTACACACAGACCAGGTGGTGTACATCTACGCCGGCCAGATGGTGTACCTCTACACACAGGCCAGATGGTGTACATTTAGGACTGAAGCAGTTATGGAGATATACTTCAAGCCAGGTATGAGAATGAACCAAATTATTCATAGAAATAGTTATCTGCTTTCATATAATTTAGCCCCTCAAATACTGGTTATCCATTGTACTGGAAACGATATTGATCAACATACACTAGCATATATTATTCATTTTTAAAGTCAGTTACAAATCAGCTTCTTGCCAACGTTCCGGACACACTGCTTGTGTGGTCTGGAATTCTTCCACGTCTTATATACAGGAATGAAATAAATATAAACAACTTGAAAAAGTCCATATTTAAGGTCAATAGTTGTATTAGAAACTGAATATTTTTTAAAATATGGTTGTGCGTACATTCAATATCCCGAAATAACGGAAAGTTCTCCAGAGTTGTATTCTGACTCTGTACATTTGTCAGAAATAGGTTACAATATAAAATTAAATGTCCTTCAGGGTGGACTTTATACATTCTTACATACTGATGAGGCATATTTCCCTGACGCTGCAGAAATTTGTCCATAGCTGGGTTAGATAATTGCTGTTCCGCCACTTTAGAACTCACTATTTATTTTTATGGCGGGACACTTATACACACACGTCTGCTTACCTTAGCACTGACAGCTAGTATCACGAATAACAGTTTTGATGAAAAGCAGACGGATTATAGGTTAAATTTAACATGTAACTTATGCTTTCGATATCTGGAGTATAATCTTTTGAAAAAATATTTTATAATTGAGATGCAGTCTGTAACCGAAATATCATACGTGTTGTTTTATTTCCGATTGTCCGGAATATCTTTATTTATTTGACTGGTTATAATCCTGTTGTTATACAGGTCGGGGCTCAAAATATATGATTTATTTCCGATTTTTCGGATTATCTTTATAAGTGTCATTTCCTATTATCCGGAATAATGGTCATTCTCGTTATACGGAATGTATTTCATGGTTAAAGTATTTGCAAACTGTCCGGAATATACTTGGAAAATATTACAAAGTATGTCAGTGTCCACCTGGAATATAAAATGACTGCTGTCAAAATTATCATATTACTTTAATTAAAGTATTTGGTCGACTGTCAGGAATAGATTTTGTATTTGAATGCTTTTGAATATGTTCATAATTAATTATTTGTAATAGTCAGCTATGGCCAATTTTATGCCAAACAAATTATGAAATATATTTATAAAAGTTTATTATTGCTGTTATATTTACCTCTTTTCATAATATCGTATATTTGTATGCAACGTAAACATTGTTCGGCCATTTTGACATCTAAATTTATAACAGCAAGATCGCATATTTTTCGACCTCAGTCGAGTTTAACCTAATGTACAGAATCGAAGTATATACATGTATCACCACGTACACATTTGGCGGATATATGGATTAACAGATGCAAAAGTTACGACGAACGCCATATTTTGAAAATACTAGCGAAAAACAGAAACTATCTTCTCTGTCGATTTTTTTCGATAAAAACGCCTTCAAATCAAAATTACATAAAACAAATCGAGCGATTTTTTAATAATTTTTATATGATTTTATATAATATATTGTACAATGATTGTGAGATCTGTAGAAAGATCGACGGACTAGATTGTTCACAATATTCAATTATTTAACCCTACTCCACGTAAAAGAACGCTTTAGAGCAAACGTCAACGTTGGTATTGCGCATTAATTATACAGTTCGTGCTTATACACCGTATTGTTGTTCTATATGGTTTTGGTGTTATTTTCCAGATGTGTAGCCATTATGTCTAGCCATAATATAACACCGTAAAATCAAGTAACGTTGACGTCATTACGGGCATTTAAAGTGCAATTATTAGAGATCATTGTTTATTTTGTCGAAAGTAATACTTTCACCGTGTCAATGTTTTAATATAGTCTATCTTCTACAAACTATTATACTATACCATACAATGATTCAATCAATAAATAAAATCAATCAATCAATCAGTCAACCGATTAATCGATGTATTGAACATTCTTATGTGGCTGTATTTTAACGATATCATTTTCAAACGGGGTTAAATTTTCCTATGGCGTTTGCTTCAGCCTCCGAAAAGGCTAAATTTTATAAAGAGAGGGACAAATGAAAGAGAAATAACGTAACCTTTTAAATGTTACCATAAACGTGAGGACATGTCTTATATGTCTTAATAAAATAATTTCTTTCAGATAACGTTGCCAAACAACACCTTTTTTCCTATGGAAAAATGTAATATCTCATAATCGCAATTAGAAAAAAATGACCAGGTGCCATATATAAACTCAATGAACATATACATACATAGTTTTAATACATTATAACCATTATTCTTCATCTTCATGTTCAGTATGATTTTATTGACGAGCCGTCTGTTTTTCAGGACATTCAGCATGGCGTGTTACGTAATGGCCGTTAAGTTTGCTTTAAAACAAAATTCTGCTGCCGGAAATTATTTTCTCCAGTGAATAGAAATATCGTCTGCCGTTTCGCGGCGATTTTAAACATAGCATTTTTGGCCTGGACCCATGTTAAATGTTACGCCGGGACATGGGGAACATGACGTTAAATGTGACTCACTTCCAAATTAGAATATATAGATCATGTCAACAGCATATGTTATACACGTCAACTGAAAATATCGTTTCACAACCTTTGGTTTGAAGCATAATTCCATAAACGATCAAATATTCGGGGACAGTTTTATATATTTCTGGTATTAGTTTTATAACGTAAGTGCCATTACCATGCGTTGCGCTTTTATAAAAAAAAATGGTTATATTTTAAACTAATTCAGTTTGGATTGACTGCGAAGAAAGCTTAAAGCTTTTATGAGCCGCTGTCGCGTCTGCATACTGGGTAGAAACTGTGATGAGCGTTTTTAATAGTCATTGATTCGGGCTGGGGATCGAACCCACAACCTTTGGCGTGAGCAGCCACACACTGTATTCACTAGAATATCATATTAAAATAAAATCAAAACAAAAACAAAAAACAAACAAACAAACAAATAAACAAACAAACAAACAAACAAAAAAACAAACAAACAAACAAACAAAAAAACAACAACAAAACTTCATGTTAAAAACGAAACTAAAATTACTTGTACTTGATCACCTGAAACCACATGTGGGATTTACACTGCATACATCATTGTCACTCTCTAAACACATTCCACTCATTCCATTCACATATTCCGGACCCAATTTGCTCCTGACTATCAGTCCAGGGGTCGTGAGTTCGAATCCTCGCCCGGTCGCAATCTCCGTGATGGTTGATATACGGCATTGCGTCTCATTATCATTCGTCTCTCACCACTGATTCAAGTGGGGAAGTTATCAGTAACTTGCAGAGATAGGATGTGCTCGAGTACTGGTTAACCTTCCAGGATCCCAGGAAACGGCGGTTAGGTTAACTGATCGTCTGTTAGCCCTCGATAGCATAAAAATGACGCTTAATATTCAATCAATCAATCAACAGTCACATATTGCATAAATGTAACGAACGATAACTCAGCGAACGAGATTGCATCATTGTGTAGAAAAGCGCAATTGATAGGTGAAAAAGGGTAAGCTTGTCTGGATAAATTTTGAGGAATTGGTTAGTGAAAGATTTTATTTTCATTTTTATTTTTAAAAAATTGATGTTTCTATATATTACATACAAAAAAATCTATATATTTTTTTATGAAAATAAAAGATTCGGGGCGGCAAACATTAGGGGACGGGCGGGGATGATAATCTAGCAATTTATTTATACGTAATCAAGATATCAGCGACCGGCTACGGAGGACACTTAACCTAACCTGCGATCTCAGCGGTGACAGGTACGTAATCAAGATATTTGCGACTGGCCACGGAGGACACTAAACCTAACCTGCGACCTCAGCGATGACAGGTACGTAATCAAGATATAAGCGACCAGCTACGGAGGACACTTAACCTAACCTGCGACCTCAGCGGTGACAGGTACGTAATCAAAATATTAGCGACCGGCCACGAAGGACACTTTACCTAACCTGCGACCTCAGCGGTAACAGGTACGTAATCAAGATACCAGCGACCGGCTACGGAGGACACTTAACCTAACCTGCGACCTCAGCGATAACAGATACGTAATCAAGATATATGCGATCGGCCACGGAGGACACTAAACATAACCTGCGACCTCAACGGTGACATAAACGTAATCAAGATATCAGCAACCGGCCACGGAGGACACTAAACCTAACCTGCGACCTCAGCGGTGACAGGTACATAATCAAGATATCAGCGACCGGCCACGGAGGACACTAAACATAACCTGCGACCTCAGCGGTGACAGGTACGTAATCAAGATATCAGCGACCGGCCACGGAGGACACTAAACCTAACCTGCGACCTCAGCAGTGACAGGTACGTAATCAAGATACCAGCGACCGGCCACGGAGGACACTAAACCTAACCTGCGACCTCAGCAGTGACAGGTACGTAATCAAGATATCAGCGACCGGCCACATAGGACACTAATCCCAAATTGCGACCTAAGCAGTGACAGGTACGTTATCAAGATATCAGCGACCGGCCACGGGAGACACTAAACCTAACCTGCGACCTCAGCAGTGACAGGTACGTTATCAAGATATCAGCGACCGGCCACGGGAGACACTAAACATAACCTGCGAGCTCAGCAGTGACAGGTGCGTAATCAAGATATCAGCGACCGGCCACGGAGGACACTAAACCTAACCTGCGACCTTAGCAGTGACAGGTACGTAATCAAGATATCAGCGACCGACCTCGGACACTAAACGTACATCGTAGTCATAACTCACTCTCGTGTCTACTTGACGTCAATGGTGAAATGATAATTATACAACTTGACAGAGAGAAATCCTGCCAAGCAAATATTATTGTTCTGCCTTTTGTCTTGATATTTTAATAATAATCAAATAAAAAGGAACACGTTTATGTTACTTTTGTTGTAGTTGTTTAGCGACACTTTAAAAAGGTCATTATTATCACGATTGTGCCTGCTGGAGACAGAATTAAAGCGCTGCCACACCAGAATATCGTGATTCAGACCCCACCCAGTCACCTTATACTGACACCGGGCCCATCAGACATATAACTATCCTCTAAATGTTGAGCGCCGAGCGAGGAAGCTTCTAGTTCCAGCGTTAAAGTCTTTGATATGATCCAGTCGGGGATCGAACCGACGACCTTCCGCATGTGAGGCGAACACTACCCAATGACCACCGCTGCAGTTCATGAAAAGTTAGACAAAGCGATATATGTATATATTGTTTAAGAAACATAATACTAGTATGTAAGTGTTTATTAATTTAAATCACAGTAGAATAAATACTTTTTGAAAATAATCCGGCACTAGTCCAGTTAAAATGTAAATAATATTACGAGAATTCTTTAAACTTATTTATTTCACACCGATGTAAATCAAGTTATAACTTCCAGGAATAAGCATAAGCGGATAAAATGTCTTGCTCAATGACACCAAACTTAGTTATGGCGGAGGATCTAACCCACGACCCTCCTATCCTGGATCTGATGTTATATGGAATCACGTTACTCGTTAATGGGTCATAAAATATGTTTCAATTTTATGTGGGAAATGTATTTTAGTCTTGCATTGACACATAAGGCAAGTTAAGGAAATAGAGTATTAGCCGCCCACGCCAGAGGTTGTGGGTTCAATCGTCAGCTCAACCCAATGCTCTAAATCAATTGGTACTGTATTGGTTCTACACAGGGTGCCAACTCGAGAGCAGTATATAACATTATAAGCTTTGAGCTTTGTTTGCTGATATTAAATAAATTAGTGTTAACTGATATATAATTTGTTTAAAAAGATATTGATATCGCAATACGCAATCAGCAGTTAGAAGTTAGTTTAATATTCGTTTGTCATCTTTTAATATTTAAAGGGCGTAACTCTGCAAATTGGATGTTATGGTTAGGATTAGCGTAAGATTCATGATGAATATCGAATATCAAAGACGAATACCAAATTAACTTCAATCTACCTACGCAATCAGCGATAATATATAACGATACGTAGACGTGATATATTGGTGAGATAATGTTTTTGTTGCATTTTAATTCTTAACATTTTTTATATATATGAACTTTCTTTAAATTAAACCAAACATGTTTATGAAAAAGATTAGACAAAGTAAAGATGGATGTGCTGGAACATTATCTGTGAAGTTTTCTCTGACAAGGAAGATTCCGTATGTGAAGTGTGAAATATACATGAAGTATTACACAGCTGAGGTTTAATTTTAATCGAATATAGACCTGTACAAGTAATTGTATAAATACATCAATACATACACACAAAGATGTCTGATATTTATTTGGTTACATGGGTGTAGCTTGTGTCCTTTTTCAAGGACTTATATAACGCCTCATTGGAGCAATAAGGTACCAAGTGTATATGAAATAAAAAAAACACGTGGTAAATTTTCGCGCCAATGGGGCGATAAGTCCTCTAAAAATCATATTTGAGAAAGAATCCTTTTCTATTTTTTTCAGATAAGACAGCCTCAAAGTGGTAAAAAACAACACAACATGTAGCTTCTGTTATACGTACTTATTACAAAATACCACATTGAATATTAACAAAATGATACTTTGTAAAAATTATATTAAAACCACAAAAAATGAAGCCATTCACTTACAGAAGGAAGGATTATTCCTTGCTGATGCGAACACTGAAAACAACAAAACATACATTTTCATTCAAAATATGAAACCCTTAACGGGACCAGTAACCCTAGTCGTATCAGCAACCTATGCATGACTAGCAATCATAATCAGACAAACAGCCTTAGCGAGACCAGCAACTCGGCCGGATCAACAACCTGCGTATGACTAGCAACTATAATCAGACAAACAACCTTAGCGAGACCAGCAACCCGGCCGGATCAACAACCTGCGTATAACCAGCAACTATAATCAGACAAACAACCTTAGCGAGACCAGCAACCCGTGCCGGATCAACAACCTGTGTATGACCAGCAACCATAATCAGACAAACAACCTTAGCGAGACCAGCAACCCGTGCCGGATCAACAACCTGTGTATGACCAGCAACCATAATCAGACAAACAACCTTAGCGACCCAGCAACCCGTGGCGGACACCCAACTGGAAGTTTGAATCGCCTTCTAGTGTATTGCAGGAACAACGCGGAAGTGATATTTTTCATTGTTTTATATTATATAGAGAATACCACGAGGCTCTGCCAAGTCCTTGTTTTTTTTCGTGCCGAACCTGATGAAGTTGATAATATCAGACACCAACATGGTATTATTTTATCATGTCAATATTTCTAATTCGTCTTTTTCGTGAAAATGAGAATCAGCATCAAACTTTTGCTACGGCTTGTAGAGATTCCGTCCAGGTAAAAAATGTATAATTATACAGTATGACGTCATGTGCCTGATAAACTTACATTGACATGATGAACCTATGTTTATCAGGCTTTATGAGGTTTATGAACAGAAGTTAATTAATTGTCATGATAAAATGGTATTCTATTAAATAAATATAAATAAGCGGTTTAAAAAACAACCTTATCCCTAACTGTCAACTGGTTTGTAGTTGGCGTGTTGCGCCGAATACCCAACTGTTTCGAATCGCCATCTGGTGTTTATACTCGGTATATTGAAGAACCAACCCGGTGTGTTCATTCGGACCACCTCGCCAATTATCCTATTAACCGGAAATTGTGGATGTTCTGATGAATATACTCATTGAATCAACAAAGCGGGGCTGCAGTTGTTTTTTTTTGTAAAGTAAAATATCGATTTCAAAAAAATCCGAATGGTTCGAGCCGAATCCCCAAATGGACGTTTTGAATACCCTTCTGGTGAGTATACTCGGTATATTGAAGAACCAACCCGGAATTTGTGTGTTATTATTATTATAAACTGTTTCTATTGAATTGATTTGTTAAAAAAAAAATAGCGATTTAAAAATTCGAATTTCCACTGGCAACTGGTTGGTCGTTCCGAAGCGCCTTCTGGTGAATATTCTTGATACATGTATATTGAAGAACCAACCTGGAACTTGTGTGTTATTTTATCATTATAAACTGTTTTCTATTGAATTGATTTGTTAAATAAAATAGCGATTTAACGATCCGAATTTCCACTGGCAACTGGTTGGTCGTTCCGAAGCGCCTTCTGGTGAATATACTTGATATATTGAAGAAACTACACGGCACTGGTGTGTTCTTTATTATTAAGCCCGTGTGGTTCCGGCTAAGAATAAAATCTCTGCCGATCTTTGCAGAGGAGAAGGAATCCTCCGTGTCATGTTCATTTGATAATTTTTGTCATGTTCACTATTGTGGTTAAATTATCAACCCCTGTGTGGTTTCAGGGAGCCGTATGCGTGATGGCAAGAATAGGACCATTATGTATCATGCATGTCGTAGGAAGTGACAATTTGAGTAATACAACAGAATTTGACGAAACTCTGGAGTTCTGCAGGTATCAAGGTTCTAGGTTTATTCTGCATATTCATTTGTTGATGTATATTTTTAATCTTTATATTAATTTCTTGTTTTTTTGTCCATGTAGAGTGAACATGGATGCTTCGTTCCTGTTGGCGTCGACTAACTTTTAATGTGTTGGTACGCCTTAAAACCCTATTTATTAATTAATTCATTCTTTATTTTTATGAAATGTTTTTATATTGAATTAATTTGTTAAAAATAAAACAGTCGTGCGATAAAGCAATTCGAGAAGAGATGGAAGCAGTCGACAGGCGGTAACCAGTCACGTACTTTGTTAGTTTAATAAGTTGAAATATCACTATATGATTTATTTTCGCGGAATTTCAATGACGCGTATAAATGCAAAATAATTTTGACAGGGTTGCAAATTCGCATTACCTAATATCTTATAAAAAATCAACTGACCTAAGGGTTTATTCCGTTATCGGAATGACATTGAAATGATAATGAATTACAATTCTCCCTAACCAATCACCAGTTCATAAAATGTACACAAACGTGTTCATAAGACAGGTAGAAATAATAAGAGTCCATGTTTTTTTTCATGCCGAAATTCATAAAGTTGATAATGTTAGACACTAAAATGCTATTCTGTTTGGCATCATGTCAATATCTTGTTTAATTAGTTTTTATTCATTTTCATTAGGGTTAAAATCAGTTCCATCCAGGTCAAAATGTATAATTTTACATAATGACTTCATGTGCCTAATAAACTTGCATTGACGTGATAAACTTATGTTTATCAGGAAGAAACTTTAACAACAGAAATAAAATTAGGTGATTTATTTTCACCCCTCGCCGACAAAATATCCACACTCTGCTTATTCATTGATGTAATTGATAAGCATATTATTTTAAACGTTTGTCATAGGAAAACGAAATTCACAAACTATCGCCGGGAAAATTCACGACTAAGAACACGGAATACCAGAATAAAAAGCGGGAATCACTGGTTATTTTACAGAATACAGTCAACACACAAGAACGACGACTTCAGCTTGAGCAAGAGAGATGCTATGAACAGACAACACATGAAACGTCGTATGAAGCCGGTGTCGATCATATGGGTGAAATAGATAAGAGGATGTAAAGGAAGTTGCACAACCAATTAAAATAAATTCGCAAATACTATTTGATTTGGAAATAACAGGGTTTGGTTTGTATTATTGAAGATGTTAATAAAGTAACTATCATTTCGTGAATTGATTAATACGATAATGAATATTTGAGTGCAACCTTTTTAATTGTTTCATTTATTAGCATTATTGATAAGTTATAATGTAAAGATCTATATATATATATACTTTATATCGCACTTATACATTAAGTTGCATTCCTTAGCGTATAACCGGGCCCAAAAAGCTCAGTCGGTAGCATGTCTGATTTTCATTCCAGGGGTTGTGAGTTCGAATCCCTGTCTGGCAACAGTCTCCGTGATGATTGGTGACATTGTGTATCATTATCATTCGTCTGTCACCGCTGGTTCTAGTTTAGCTTAAACATAGTTACAGATAAATAACGTCACATGATAACACATATTTATATATAATACGCAAATGGATTGAACTACAAGTTATAACAACAGTAGCTACAGTTCTCTCCATATCATCAATGTATATCGGAATGAAATGTAATAACATTCATAATATAGGTTATAATTTTAAATGAATACTATAAACTTGAAAAGAAGAAACACACAGAAATGTAAAAAAATGAAGGGGGTGGGGGGAATCCCCGCTGGAGAAACTTACCCTGTTGTTCATCTCAATAGAAACCAGTGGGAAAGTTATCAGTTACTTGCGGAGATGGGGTGTGCTCGAGTACTGGTTAACCTTTCAGGATACGAGAAAACAGTGGTTAGGTGATAGCCCTCGATGGCATAAAATGACGTTTAATATTCAATAAATCAATCAATTAATCAGTCATTAAATTATTCAATCAATCCTTAGTGTATCGCTACTCTATTATGATACTTTTTCAGGCATAGATCGCAGCCATGGATTTGAGGACAGGGGAATGGTTTGATAAATACGTGCTTCCTAAATATGGCTACATCCCGCGTTCTGTGTCAAAGGTTACGAGCATAGAGATATATGGCATGAATATGTATCACAGAACGATCCCTGTTGAATCGGTACAACTAAAAAGGCACTACAAATGTTCAGAGATTGGCTACAGAAATCCATAGAACAATAATCGTCACTCATAACGCACAGTTTCATTCAAAAGTTTTAATACGTTCTTGTAGTCGTTGAAACATACAGTTTAAAAACCTAATAGGCTTTGCAGACACACTGAAACAGTTCCGTTCGGAATATCCGAATAGGACCAGAAATGGCGGATATGGTCAGTCTGCACTGGTCAAAGATGATATGACGCTCATAATGCTATAGGAGACGTAAAATCACTCGTGGAGTCAATAGGAACTACAGACAATATCACCGACAAACTAACAGTTATAACAGTGGTAGAATTTAACTATAAAATTCAACGGATTCTAAATGAAAAGAAATAGTTTGATACGTACACAGATTGGATAAGCAAAACGTTTGTAACGAAAGGGAAAACGAAATCCTCGCAGCAAGTGGGTTAAGTAAAAAACACATAGAACAGGTTTAAACGATCTGGACTAGACAGAATTGCAGTTTTATTTAAAAATGTATTGTCAACTCCTGAAAAGACTGCTTTTGATTTATATTCTGCTGTGAATTCCGCCAAAAATGTTGATACATTATGTCGTAATATTTAAATTGTTTTTTCCCCCTAAAATGTTTCATACGTACCATTCATCATGTCGTGTAAAGTTATTTAACGTTTGAGCACGGATAAAATATGAATTCAAGATATAAATTCAATAAAAACGAAATATAATGTAGATATCAACAACATAATTGTTATTATAGTGTAAAGAATCATCCTTTAATATAGACTTTTAATAAAATATATATACATATATATAGATAAATAACTATGAAACATAAACATTAAAAACACTGATTATGTCATATATTGAATCAATAGATGAACTCTAGTGTCGTGTCAACGTAAAACATTCGTACTGTGTTCAACATATATTTTAACTACATGGTGCTTCATCATATCAAAGGGTCCTCCGTGGCCGAGTGGTCTAAGGCGCCGTCTCAAGATCACTTACCTCTCACCGCTATGGTCGTAGGTTCGAGTCCCGCTCGCTCCAAAAACTTTATGTGAGAAAGTTTCCAGTTACTTGCGGAAGGACGATGGTTCTACTCAGTCTGACTCAGTCTGAGGTCTTCCTCCACCAGTAAAACTGGATATGCCATATATAACCTGAAATGTGTTGAAAATGGCGTTAAACCCCATTCAAAAAAAAAATCATATCAAATAAACATTGATCAGCTGAAATGTCAACATGAGATACCGATAATTACAGTATATTAAACGTGTTTTATATTACTACGGACATACAACAATCTTCAACTAAAGTGAGTGAACTTGTGTTTTAAATAGAACCTTCAGATTTACTGTATAATTGATGATTTTTGTATTCAAAACATGGAAAACATTCTTCTTTGAAAACCTCCGCGAAAGAGATTCTCTCAGGAACAGAAACTCTTTTGGAAGATAACTGGTATGCTTACACTAATAGTTCAATACAGTGACTTACTGAGCAGTGATTGGATCAAGTGATTTTTCAAGTGAGCATTATTCAACAGAGATATATGGACATTTGCGTGACAAGTGTTGACCTTCATCTCAACAGTTCAAAATATGGCGGCTCATCGACTTCCTGATACGCGAACTATTTTTCTGATGTTTATGGCTGGCTTTTAATGAATTTGTATTTTTCTGATTGTTAAACTGTAAATTTGTTTTAAATATGTAAAAAGACTGATAAGCCAGATAAGAACCTGTGTCATTACTATCGATTTAATATTTAATACATTATGGACTTTATATTGAGCGCGTAGGTTATTTCTTCTGCTAGGTTCATGCGCACACTAAATTTGACTCTGGCTTTAAAATTTGAGTGCGCTTTATTATTATATAAGTATAAATTTATCAGGCTTTTCATAAAAGCCTTCACTTGAACATGTGAGTCTACTATATTATATTACTTATTAACTTGTCTCAGTGATTTACAAGCATGGGCAAATCACTAAGGGTTGTTGAAATCGAATGCATTGATTGGACGTTGCAATC
The DNA here is from genome assembly GCA_029582155.1 of Panopea generosa. Taxonomy (NCBI): domain Eukaryota; kingdom Metazoa; phylum Mollusca; class Bivalvia; order Adapedonta; family Hiatellidae; genus Panopea; species Panopea generosa. Next base: position 69,084,637 of record CM055904.1, read on the forward strand.
ATGTGGTACGTTCTTAGGAGGTATATATACTGGAGCCGATCGGCATTTGGTCATCTTCCTCATTGATTGTACGGTCAGTGAAGTTCTATTAAATAAAGTCAAGCTACAGTAGTTATTTGACTAGATTCAATTTCCATTTGAGAACCCATATATCATATATACACTTCATGGTAGATATACGATAATATAATACTAATTGATTATTCTACTACTTTATACAAGTCCAGTTAACAGTAGGCCTACCAATATGTCAGTCCGGAGCCAATATCACGTGGTTACAAGTCCAAGAGGATATATTGCTCTTAAAGAGAAAACATGCATACGGATATTTAGATGAATATGTAATTAGAGAATTGTATAAACACTTAGAATGGGCAAGATCCCATTACAGACGGAGTTCGGCTTTTTCAACTACCAATATATACCCGCAGATCAAATGATATAGATGTAGTAGGCCTATATTATTTCATTAGCTTCTATCATTTACAACGTATATATATATATGATCAAATAAACCATGTATATACAATGTACAACTGTGTTCGACTGTTTCATCCAGTACCTTCCTACATGTATGTGAGTATTTAGACGTAATAACTACATCCTGACAAATATAGAGATGACGGTAATCTCGGCATTCTGTACTATAAGGTAGCCTACAGGGTCAGGTACCTTACAACTTGGTGTCAGAGATACTAAAGATGAAGAGTGGTAATACCTAAAAATGTGCCAGTGGGAAACTGTGAATCATACTATAAAAACAAAGAAGAGAACACCATACATTGCAGAACGACCGCAATACATGACAGCACAGTACAAGAAGTCCCAGATCATCTTTTAGATCTTTATGGAAGAAGTACAACTGAATTGACCGAAAAACAGGCAACTCAACTTGCAGCATTACTAACGAAATTTCAGCATGTTTTCTCGAAATCTTCTGAAGATATTGGTAGGGTTGACTCGGTGCAACACACAATCAACACTGGTTTTGCTACTCCAATTCGTCAACCACCGAGACGTCAGCCATTCGGAATACGGGAGACTGACAAAACAAGCGGTTGACAATATGCTTAAAAGGGGCATCATAGAACCTTCCAACAGCAGCTGGTCCTCGCCAATTGTGATGGTTACCAAAAAGGATGGATCGACACGCTTCTGTGTCGATTACAGACGATTAAATGAAATAACTGTGAAGAACGCTTACCCCATACCACGTGTAGAGGAGTGTCTAGACTCTCTATCTCAGGGTCCAAGTGGTACAGCTGTATGGACCTGAACTCGGGCTTTTGGCAAGTTTGACTCAATCCAGAGGACAAACATAAGACTGCCTTCTCGACTGGAATTGGACTGTACCAATTAACCGTCATGCCGTTTGGTTTAGCAAATTCCCCGTCCACATTTGAGCGACTAATGGAAAATGTCATAAGGGCTTACACTGGGAAGAGTGTTAAGTATATATGGATGATATCATAATACCAGCGGTGACATTTGAAGAAGGAATAGAAAGACATCAACATGTGTTAGAATGGTTAGAGTAAGCCAAACTTAAGCTGAAACCATCGAAGTGCATATTTTTCAGAAAAAGTGTGAAGTTTCTAGGGCATGTCGTGTCAGAGACTGGCATTGCGACTGATCCTGATAAAATTGTCCTGCTTATGTCGACATGATCAAGCTTTAGCATAGTCCAGCTTATGTCGACATGATTAAGCTTTAGCATAGTCCTACTTATGTCGGCAAGATCAAGCTTTAGCAAAGTCCTGCTTATGTCGACATGATCAAGCTTTAGCATAGTCCTGCTTATGTCGGCAAGATCAAGCTTTAGCATAGTCCTGCTTATGTCGGCAAGATCAAGCTTTAGCATAGTCCTGCTTATGTCGGCATGAACAAGCCGTAACATAGTTCTGCTTATGTCGACATGATCAAGCTTTAGCATAGTCATGCTTATGTTGACATGATCAAGCTTTAGCATAGTCCTGCTAATGTCGACATGATCATGCTTTATCATAGTCCTGCTTATGTCGACTTGATCAAGCTTTAGCATAATCCTGCTTATGTCAACATGATCAATCTTGGCAGTTTTTTCACCGCCAAATCGATCATACGCAACTGGGAACTTTTGTCGTCGAGTTTCAATTTGTTCATGTTTCTTATAAATGCATCTAATCGAACAAGAAAAATATATTGTCGACGGTGTATTAGGTCATTTTTATAAATGTTTAAACTAAACTAAACGCCACAATAATATCATTTACATCAGGAATCCGTGTACATAAATATATTCATTTTCCGATTTTTATATCTAAATGGAGACGAATGAGGACAGACAATGTTGGATTACGGGAGTTGACCTTTTGTCACATCTGTGATCACTAGACCTTACTTTGTTCTATAAAGTATGTCCATAGTGTGCAAGCTGAACAGCTACAACTGGATGCCTTTATTGGTAAAGCGCAAATGGGAATTCCAGCTCTTGCGAAAGTCTTTCCATTTTTTAATACTTCATACGTTTTCATGATATCATGATTGCTTCGCAGATGCTTACATAGCCATTGATATAAGCGTAGGAAAGGAGGTGGACATATTTCCAGGTCCAGTTGAGGGAGACTGGCTAAAATTTTCACCAACAAAAAATACATAAATTATTTTACCAAAACAATTTTAAGGTTAATAGTTTACAAATAGCATGTATCTATGTGATTTTTAACGTGATACCTGAATCCAGGCATGTATCATATTGTACATACTGTACTTTTTTAAAAATAAGGGGCCACTGTGATTATTTTTGTGCTATATTTATTTAGGTCTGCATTGTACCCAATCTTATAAAAATACCTTCATGTGATACATTTAACAAAATCATTTGTGTAATGCAGTTCTCCTTAAATAGGTCTGCAAACATTTAAAAGTCAGAATATACAGAAACAGCAAATAACTACAATATATTATGATATCATAAAGGTTCACATCCTGATTACTCACCTTATCTCCAAACACACACTAAAAATTACCCCACCCCTAACGAAAAAATATTTATTAATATAAAAATTAGACACATTAAAAAAAGCAAAAAATAGGAAATAGCAAACTTCCTTTTCCTGGGATCCTGGAAGGTTAACCAACTCGAGTGAACCCATCTCAGCAAGTAACAGACAACTTTCCTACTTGAATCATCAGTGAGAGACGTGACAATGAGACGTAATGTCATGTACAAATCATCGGGTACCCTCGGGTATCAATTGCGACACTTTCCATCCATCACGATGTATGAAATTGACAACCGGGGATATCCAATGATGCATTATTTGTACATTTCAAATATATGTTTTTATTCTATATTTAAATATTGTTGCCATAAAAATAAAGTAAAGGAGTGATTTTATAATGGACAACTTATAATATTTCATCAAGTTAATACAATTGTTAAGTTTGTATTTTTAATGTTTGATTCTGTAATGAAGAATATTTACATTAGGTGTCTCTTTATTTCGAAATAGATATATATTTGATAAAAGTAGACAATAATATAGTCGTCGTCGTTAGTTTTTCTTTACCCTCGCACTTTGATCCTTGTCATTTTGGCGAGCAGGAAAGGCTGATTAAGTAACTAGTGGACAGCATCGGCATGGTCGCTACTTCTCCCGCTGCTGCACCATTGGCTGGATAAGATGTTTATTTTCTATGTCGGCTGTTGAGTTGTCTAAGTTGATTCGTCGAGTTGGTCGGTTCTTGAAGGTAGTTGATTAGACTGAAGGTTCCCCGTTGGCTGAGGATACCGCCGTTTAGTCGTGTATATGCTGGTTTCCATTTGTTGTACCGTTGTTTGTTGAACTGCTGGTTAATTCTTTGCGTCGAAACAATCCTTTCTAGGGTCACGTTAAAAACGTAAAAAACAATGATATTTTAAAATAGATGTCTCCACCAATCATCAATGCAAAGACATCCGTTGTTGTATATTGATCCATTATTCATCTGCTCACACAGATTATCATTAACCATCTTATACGGTGTTGACCCACTTTGAAGGCTGGAGCTCCGGTAAACACGGCCTTTCGCTTCGACAGCCGCATGTAGAGTGATGACATTAATATAGTTAAGTCTTAAAATATGCCTAATAAAGGGGACTTCAGTAACCTATGTGCCGACTTTTAGCACCCGACTTTTAGACCGGGTTTCTTAAACTTGTCAACATCCGGTGAGTGGCAGCTGATATAAAGGCGGTATCCAATTTTATGTTTTATAATAATTGTTTGTATAAAAACTAGTTCTATTTAATTTAATAAAATATTTGAATAAAATCTAGCATGTGTTTGTCGACAAGAAGTTTATAAATAGCTCTTTATTACATTTTTAATGTTATCGGAGACAAACTTTTCTGAGTACCTCGGATTTAGCCCAAATCAGGAAATAAACAAAACTTCTATTTCAGCTCCGCTGCTCTTCGTTTTGTTTGTGTGCAGAATTTATATAACCCTTTACTTGACCGAATAGCAATAAGTGAAGGTTATTTGGTATTGTTTTAATCAGATATATACAAAATGGTATGTTTTGCTTCTTGTAAAATGCCGATTGCAATTCATTAATGCTGAACAATTTATGTTCGCTTCTTCTTCTTCTTCTTCTTCCGAGTAATTCATCCGTCAGGAACTGAGTATTCTCGAATTGAGTGTATGTAATTGTGGCGTTGAGGACCAAGTGCACTTAGTTAAAATCACATTATATACAGGTTAAAAACTGGGTTCCAGGATGATTACTTCATGGCGTCCCGCAACCCCATCTTGAAGAATGGTAGGTTGGGAGTTGCGATCAGTCCAGCAGGAAGGCTGTTCCAGAGACTGGTGGTACTCGGAAAGAAGGTGTGTAGATGACAATTAACATTCGACTGTGGGATCGTGAATCTCGAAGTATACCCTCTTGTGTAGGTTGTTGTAATGGGAACTAAGTAAATGTCTGCAGGGACAGCGATAAGATGGTACACTACCCTGTACATCATTACAAACCTGGCATGCTGGCGTCGGGATTGCAATGTGTCCCAGTCTAATGTCTTCAGCATTGATGTGACGCTGCTTGTTCTCCTGTAATCGCCAGTGACATATCTGACTCCTCTCCGTTGGACTTGTTCCAGCTTCTTGATGTTCCTCTGTGTGTATGGGTCCCAAACTACAGATGCATATTCAATAGATGGTCGAACTAAAGTGGAGAAACATTGTTGTTTTACTTGTTTTGGGCAACTGTATGTGTTTCGGCGGATGAATGCTAGGTTACTATTGGCTTAACTGCATATATTGTCAACGTGGTTGTTCCATGAAAGGTTGGAACTGATAGTAACCCCAAAATATTTGGCTTCTTTGACCATTGGTAGCTCGATGTTGTGTATCGTGTAAGGAGATTGGAGTGGTTTACGTTTGTTGGTGATTCGTATAACCTCGCATTTCTCAGGATTGAATGACATCTGCCAATTGTTTTCCCATGTCTGTAGATTGGTGAGATCATCATGGAGAGCATTGCTGTCCCTGGTGGATTGAATGCATCTGTACAGAAGGCAATCGTCTGTAAACAGTCTGGCAGTCTCACCCTTCTAAAGCTGGTAAGTTTACCTTTGCCACCCTTGATTTATAGTTTACCTTGTCTTATGTATTTGGATGTGGGTGTATCGGACCATGAACAGACACAGACAGGACAAGGAAAGATAAAAAAAAATGAACAAACAAAAATTATGGGGTGGGTAAGGGGGTATAGAAAGTTTCCAAAAGCATGAAAATAATGTAGGCCATGTTTACACATGCTAATATAGAAGAGTGGTGGTAGCCACCTTCATCCACATCTTTCTACAGAAATGTATACTTTCCACAAACTGTTACTGCATGGAACAGTCTGTCTGCTGATGTTGCTGATCTAACCCTGATCTGATTTGGTATCCTTCAAACAGGGGTTGTCACCACTCTAATTCTGGCCTGTAGGGGTCTAGCAACAAGTAGTCACTCGTAATTGCAGTTCTGGTCGCGGCTGCTGTAACCAGAGGGGTCAAGGATGAAGAGATGGAAATTAGCAGGACCCACTTTATTCTTATTTCTATCTTTTAACTATTCAACCTCATCTAACTGTCTATCCTTTCATTATATTTTTCTTGACCTAGCACCACGGTTCACGTTATAAGTAAAGAGTGATTGGGTTGGTGTATGATGTAAGACTACCACCACTATTATCTCCCTTGAGTACTCCGGACCTACAGATGAAGGCGGTAGAAATAAAACTTTAGTTTTCTTTTTCTTCATTTTTCAGAGCTTTGTATTGCAGTGATTTAATTTGTCCTACCATGTGTTAAAGGGTCAGTATTGTAGAAATCATAACTGAAAATTAGATGCTGATACAATATTTTTGGGTATTTCTGTGTCATTTCAGATTGGTTGGTTCGAACCGCATTGGGGGCAAATCGTTGGCATATTATTACCATGGATATTGATACACATAGAAGCATTGCATTTAATAAAAAAAAGGGTCAATGTATGCAGAATAATGCTTCTTTCTCTTTATAATTGGAATTCTTAAACCAGTGAAGAATTCGATCCCAGAAACACGCTCAGTTGTTATTTTATCACTGTGTTTTGGACATAAATGTTACAATGGAGCCCTATGGGAAATTTTATAGTTGTATGAGACGTGTAGATGATCGTTGATTTTTATGGGCATCAAGTCAAGCTGAGAATAAAACTTGAAAACTCTGTCCAGATTGAGTGGCCAACACTCTATCCACTTCATTACCACTGTGGAATCGATTCCCATTTTGATAGGAGTCGTAGTGGTTCAGTAGTTAATATGTGACCTTAACCATTTAGCTAATGTTATTTCAAAATCCCTCCATATATTTTTTTTTTTTTTAGAAAATCTGAATTTAACCCTTTTGGGGCCCATTCTTGACCTTTATGGAAATTTAATCATCTTTATTGAATCAAATCTAATTTATTTTCATAACACAATGGTTCAGATCTCAAATTAAACATTATTTTTAAACAAATGAATGAGGAAATGAGTAAAAGTATTTCCTAAAGTATTACTGTGTAAAGTCTACAATAACATCACATCATAATACTTTGTGGAACAGGATGAAGACATGCAAGTAAATTTAAAAATAAAACTGTCTAAATTATACATGGTATTTAGTTCAGTGTGAACCTTGATTGCCAAGTAATCATACAGCTTTCTTGAATCAATGTTGAGTCCATGTCCTGTGAAGATCCGGTACTGGGTGTTGATTATGAGGAGTCATAAGGCTAAACTGAGGACCAAACTTGCAACCTGAAACTGAAACCGCTTGACAGATTTTCATCAATTTTTGGTGTGAAACATTGTTACATGAAGCTCTCTCAAGTCTGTTCAATTTATAACCCTGGGGTCTTATCAGTTTGTTTTTTTCTTCAAGATTTCAAAAATCTTCTCAAGAACTGTTTTCAAAGGCCTTCTCTGATTGGTGCGGGTAAAACGCGTATCTATGGAGTAAAGAGATAAATGGTCCCCATGAGTAGGTATTTCACGGTTGTTGAAATAAAGAAGCTAGTGTTCATTGGGGCCCACTAAGCGGACTTGAGTTTTTACATAGGAAGAATATGTGATAACAGATCATTCTCAACATTTGAAAAGAAGTGACAGCTGAAATCAGGTGAGCTCAGGTGAGCGTCTTGAGCATCTTGTTTTTTAGTTGTTTTTAACACCATTTTCAACACATTTCAGGTTGTTATATTATGGCATATCCAGTTTTATTGGTGGAAGAAAACCTCAGAAAGAATCTGAGTAGAACCACCATCCTTCCACCAATAACTGCCAAACTTTCTTACATAATTTTTTTTGAGCGAGCAGGACTTGAACATACAACCTTAGCGGTGAGAGGTAAGTGTCTTGGTTCATTAGGATGAATATTAACAATATTATGAATAATTGTTGTTTTGTGTTTACTATAATTGTTGTATAGCTATAAACACGCAAGTGCTGTTTTAAATTAAATATTTGTTTGTTTAATACTGTTTTGTTTGTTTTTTAAATGCATCCTTGATCCATAACTTTTCTTTTACACTTCCCACTGATAAATCATGATATACCTTAAAATAGCAGTTAAGAGTTTTATTTTGATATATTGATGTATATAAATGTAACATGTGCATGCTGCAATTTGAGTGGAAACTGGCTTTTTTCTATACAGTTTTGCAACCACTTTTGAATTGCGTTTAATTCCGTTGACTTTTGGCAGTGTTATTGTCCTTTAATTATTTTTAAACAAGTTTTTCAACAAATGATGTATTTGTAGCAGTCAGTGAAAACAGGATTATATTTATAATTAGTTTGCATTGCTGTAATATAGCTTTAAGATGCATCCTTATAGTACAATGAAGTACATCCATCTTTAAGATGGAAGATGTTGGTTCAATACCAACTAAGGATATCTGCTGGACGCTTCTTACTAAGCAATGCAAATCTGTTATGTATTATAACAAATGTTTTGATGAGCATGTAGGTGCGTGTTTTTCAGGAATAAGAACAATTTTGAGTTTTCATGACAATTAATGAAAATCATTAGGTTAGTTCAATGTCTGTGACGTATGCATTATACAACAATATAATTCATGTTATAGTTCTGGCTAACAGAGTTAAGTGTTTGTTATTTACAATGTAAGTTGTAAGTGTTGAGGTCTTCACCAGGACTTGAATCTGAATCTCTTTTCATGTAGAAAAAGTGTGCTACATTACAATATAAAGATGTACTCAACACCAGGTACCATATGTATATACATATGTTATTATTTTACCTAAATATATAAAGAAACAGCCCAAACTGTAAAATGAAGTGTATTACTTTACAGTTGATGTAATTTAACTAAAATAACTTGCTAAGGAAACTCTTGTTGGGGAGAAAAATATTGTAATGTACATTTCTTTCATAGCATTTGATCTCTGCAAACAAAAAATATTCCCACTTGAATCAGCAATGACAGACGAATGAAAATCAAAGGTAATGTCTTAAATCATCAATAAAACTGTTTCGGGAAGATTGTTGTTGTATGGGGTCTATCTGATTTCAACAATGTTTCTGACAGTACTTTGAGCCACACTAAAGTATCATGCCAGACACATACACATGGTATGATACCTCATCCAGTCACGATATAGGTAAAATTATACCAACACCAGGTCGACCAGACCTAAAACTATCCCCTAAACGCGGAGTGCCAAGAGAGGAAGTTTCTATTTTTCAAGTATTTTGTATGACCTGACCAGGGATCGAACCCATAACCTGACACATGGCTGTGAAGTCCACTTGGCCATCACAAATTTTCGCACAAAAAAGGTAATCATCAAGTATAACAAATTGGTGCTTTTTATCTACAATAATATTTTCAGATTTTTTTCATAACCATACACTTACAGTGTATGTAATATACATGACACAATTTTGTCAATATTTGAACGCTTATTTCTCCACCAATATTTGTTGGAATGCCTAGAAAAAAAATTTCATCGTGAATTAATTATTTTGCTTTAATCTATTGATGTTCTGTCTCATTTTAAAGACCTAAACACTTTTTATAAGGATTTCAAAACATAACGCTCAATATGCATTACTTGAAATTGGGTAATTATGTACAACTTCGTAGTTACTGTAAATGATTTAAATATTCAGAAACAGCATTCCAATTAGTAGTCAAAAGACCCACTTTGGTAACACTCTTTCTAGTTGTTTTTCCAATCCCATGATGAACATGTAACTATTTCCATTTTCCTGTGTATACTTTCCCTGCAACTAGCTTTGTGTGCCTTAACTGCCTTCCTTTAATACCTAATGAGTATATAAACGGATGACTGCCTCAGAATGATGCATTATGATGTTGTTAATGGAATGTTCAACCAGAATAAATTTTATATTCTGTTCACATTATTTTTCAGTGAACCAGAAATATGTCTGGCCACAAAAATGTTAATTCACTTTAAAACAATCAGGGTTTCCCACAGAGTCATAACGCATGTCGCATGCGATATCCCTTCAAAAGATTTGGTTGATTAGCATCATCCCTTAAGTGGCCCGACATGCCTTCCGAACCGTTGTGACTACCGTTAGATAATCCCATTACACAAGCAAATCAGTAACTGGAGGTGTGTACAGGTAAGCCAATCAGAAAGAGTCATTTGAAGGTTACTCCGCCTCAATATAGAAAGCGGTGTCCTGTGAAATTTCTTGATCCGAGATTGTTTTTCACAAGATATAAAATCAACTACTGACCAAGGTGTCGGCATTACCTTTCAATTGATTCATTTACCTACCATTCACGTGAAGTCTATGTAGTATGTATGCAATCAATCGGAACGAAACACTTAATAAAGTGTGTCATGGACATTTCTCAGATCAAGGCAACTAGTAATAGATCGCAGTGCATAATATGGGCTTTATGCAAGTAAGCAAAACAATGAAATCGTACAAAGCTAGAATAAAATCTCCACTTAAAATGGTTTATTATGTACTTAAATTGAAGAAAAAAAAAACGACTGCAAAGTTATTGTTAAGTATTTAATTGTATTTTAATTATTTACATACTTAAAATGTAAATAAATTTAAAATAACAAACTTATTATGGTATCTGTTTCTTTTTAAGTCACAGTCTCTGCGATAACTGATTGCATTACATTGTTATCAGTCTCTAACCATTGATTGATTGAATATTTAGCGTAATTTTTAAGCCATCGAGGGCTAACAGACGATCAGTTAACCTAACCACTGTTTCTTGGGATTAACCAGTACTCAAGCACACCCCATCTCCGTGAGTAACTGATAACTTTCCCACTTGAATCAGTGGCAAGAGACGAATGATAATGAGACACATGTCGTATATCAATCATCACGGAGACTGTTGCCGGGCGGGGATTCGAACTCACGACCCCTGGATTGAGTCAGAAGCGTAACCGACTGAGCTAATCCCTCCCCCCCCCCCCCCCCCCCCCTCCCAAATGATCAATTCACAAATTGAGCCAAGTGTTTTTAAAATCCATCCATGTATGGAAAAGTTAAAGGACAGACTTTAAATCTCAAACAGATTCAAAGTGTTGTCATACATACTCAAAGTGTGACCATGTCTAGGTTTAACTTAGGACACGGTGTCATATTATCTTGATACATTGAGCCAAGTTAAAGACAAAGTCACAGACCAAACATGCAATATCGAACAACTTTAAAGTGTGACCTTGACCTTTGAGGAAAGGTTCTGGGTCTTACATGCGACACTTAATTACGTCATGTTGATCAAATGAGCCAAGTGTTTTTAAAATTTATCTATAGATGACAAAGTTACAGACCGGACAAGAAATCTCACACAGACTGAAACTGTTGTCAAACAATCTCAAAGTGTGACCTTGACCTTTGAGGTACGCAAGTGGGTCTTACTAGTGACACTTTGTAATGTAATGCTGATGAATTGAGCCAAGTGTTTTTGAAATTGATCCATAGGTGACAAAGTTTCAGACCGGACACGAAATCTCAATCAGTCTAAAAGTGTCATCAACCAAAGTTAAATTGTGACCTTGACCTTTGAAATGGGATACTGGATGTAACGCGTAACACATCATCATGTTATGTTGATCATTTGTAGCTAGTATTAACAAAAGTCCATCTATGTATGGCAAAGTTACAGGCCAGACACGACATCTCAAACAGACTGAAAGTTTTGTCAAACTCAACGCAAATTGTGACCTTGACCTTTGAGGTACGGGTGTGGGTCTTACTCGCTACATATCATCATGTTATTTTTATCATTTGTAGCAAGTATCATTAAAATTCATCTATGCATGACAAAGTTACAGGCAGGACACGAAATCTCACATTAACTCAAAGTGTTGTCAAACAAACTCAAAGTATGACCTTGACCTTTGAGGTACGGGTGTGGGTCTTACGCGCAACACGTCATCACAGTATGTTGATCATTTGTAGCAAGTATCAACAAAATCCATCTATGCAGGTCAAAGTTATAGGCGGGAAACGAAATACAGGCCAGACAGACGCTGCGATTACTATATGCCACCCAAAACATTTTTTTGGGGCATAAAAAACTGAATTCAAAGTTATTGAAAAATTGCATTAAAGAACTGCAATATCTCTAATTTGAAATGTATAAGGATAATTTTTCGTTACGGATATAAAAAGATAGTCTAAATGATTATTAAACAGAGTTTAAGATTGAGTATTACTCTTTACATTTTTTTAGAACTTTCCAAAACTAGCCACTCTGGATTCATCAGTGATTTTGATTCTTTCTCAAGTTTGCTGGCCCACACAAGTGTATGCGGAGAATGTGTTCAAAACTATATCATTTCTAACATATGAGACCTGAAATATATGTTTCTTTTATAAGAACAATGATGGAATTATAGTATATAAATATATATAAAAATAAGATAAGTTATAGTAGTTAAAAATATCCACAACCAAGGTACCTAATGGTCCAAGCTACAGAAGTATACAACAAATTAATAGAAATACAAATATTTTCTGCAATTCCCACCCAAAGAACACAGCAACTATCACTCAATAAATTACGACTAACAGTTTGTTAGAAGAAATTAAAATATGGCAGGTTAGCTCAGTCGGTAACATTTGATCATTAATCAAGTGGAAGTAAGTTTGAATCCCACTCTGGTACAGTCTCCGTGATTATTGATATACGACATTGTGCCTCATTGTCAGAAGTCTCTCACTGCTGATTGTCAAGTGTGAAATGTATTAGTTGTTTTAACAGTCAACTGTCATCATATAAGATTAGTTTTAACCAGAAATGATTTCAACACATTGCAGATTAAATGGCATGAACAATATATCTTACAAATACAAATACAAAACATTATTGGGATAAAGGCCTCCAGCCCAAAATACATTACAAATGCATATGTTATAAACAGTGAACACGTGTGAAATTTATAACAAATAAGACAACATAAGTATGTTAAGTAATTAGTTGGTAAATTATTGACCTATATTTTAACTCATAATAATAGGTTGTTGTTCTTGAATAGGTTGAAAATCACATATAATATGTATATAAATATATATATATATATATATATATATATATATATATATAAATGTGACATAAGGCCTAAAAAATAAATATGGTGTTTAAGGTTTTATGCTAAAAAACAGTTGAGTCGGTAAGTAGGACTATTTTTTTTTGGCTGATTTTTTTTAGATGCAAAATCAAAGGGTCGGTGTTTTGGGGTAATTTTTTCTTCATTTTCTCTCGCTTGTATTCAATTTTGCATGCTAAGTAATTACACCTTTTTTAAAAGCATTTGGTGACAACATATAGTTTACTTTTGTAGTTTGTCTGCTTTTGTAGGTTGAATGTTTTCCTTTCCACTTTCAATATATTCTCATGTGTTCTGCACCATGTGCACCATATTGCAATAGATTAGATTGGATATTCAACAGAATCTGTTAAAAAAGGTATTATTAAATATTTAAAAAAAAATTCATTTTATATATTTAGTATATCTGTGAAAATATTTCAAAACTACCAACCAATTTCGGCACTTGCACATAATCCTGAATTTGAATGTGGGTAAATTACACATTAAAACACGACACATGAATCGCCATACGAATCCAATGATGCAATAATGAGCATATTGTTTTTATAAGCATTAAATGTATGACGTAGAGTCCGCTTCAATATAAAGTCAGACATCCTATATAACACCTGAAACCGAGAGAAGTGGCATTCTTAAATGATTACGATTCACAAATGCTTGGGCATGTTAGGAATCTGGATATGTAATTGATATTATAAAATGCAAATTTCGGATAACACCAGGAACAGAATATGTTCTAAGGCAGTATTTCAAGATCACTAACCTTTCGTCATTTAGATAGTGGGATCAGGCCTAGCTTCAGGCACTTTATGTAGGATATTTTGTGAGTAATTAGCTTGAAGGATGGGTACTTTACTTAGATTACTTTACGATTTATAGCACTTAATACCACAAATGTTATCGTAGTAGGTACTTTTCATTTGTAATTTTATAAGGTAGTAAAATGTCTGCGTTCGAAACTGTTACAATGCTAAAGTACGATGCTTCAACTGGTTTTATGTTCTAAACCGTAACTGGGTTTAAAACTAAAAGTTATAGTTACACTATTTATTATTCGCTGTCAGTATCATAATTTACTACTTTTATTATTATAATAAGATTTAGATTAATTTTATTTTTTGCCATTTTTTGTATTAACTTATTCCAAAACTGTTAATATCATAAATATCAAATTCAATTATCGAGTTTGATTCAACTAATATTATAATTGATTATATTGTAATATTTCAAGTCACGGTGTTTATTTATTCCTTTTTTATTATTATGTTTATTTTTTTTTTATTGTAAGTATGCATTAAAAGAAAGTATTTAAAAAATATATTTTCTTTTTATCATCATAAGTTTTAAAGTTTTGAATTGACATTATCTTTATAGTCATTTTTTCCATAATTTCATAATGCTCAACATGAATTCCAAAATGTTGTCATAGTGATGATACATACTATTGCTTCAGTAACTTTGATTTATGTAAGTATTTAAGCGATGAATGGCAATAATACTCGTGTCAATGCGTTAAAAGAAAATAATAAAAATGAGGAAATGCTTTTGATGTGGTCTGACCAAGAAACATTAAACTGTTCACCAAATATATTGCAAATACAGAGATTCTGTTTATTTCCATCCCAATATCGTTCTGACATACACATTACATCCTTGAGTGATTACTTTTATTTTTCAGATTATATGTTACGTGTCATACATGATGATATTTCCTGTCTAACGAATCGACTTGTATCAGCAGATTCATTTCAATTGTTGCCCGGAAATTAGCAACAAACTTCTGCAACAGATTGCATCCATTCTTAGCGTTATTATTTTAATAAATATTAAAATTTCTGCAAATCGTGTATTTCTCAATGGAGATGAGTGCCACATGCCTTTTAAACCTGATCACAGGCAATTTCGGTAAAAGTTTCTGTCACTTTCTGTATTCAAACCCACGGTCGCTGCTTCATCGGCGCATATGGCGTTAATTACGATTTCTCTAGACGTTGCCATCGTACAACGCCAAAACATGTTGCGCAAATATCGCATAATTTTATTGATTTTGCCATTAATGCACACAGAGTATAGATTCGTATTTAAATAAGAACACTGTCTATTTGTCTTTTACAAGTCTTTATGTATAGCAATGACCACGGTCATGTAACAGAATATGATTAGTTCAATTAACACATGTACATAGGAATGTCATAACCTTCTATCTCCCTCCAAGTATTTGGAAGCTAAAATACTTTTAAGTTTAGGTGGCTTATACTGAAATTAAACATGATAATTAACAACAAAAATTGAATGAAACAAGAATAATGAAATAAGCACAAACTAATGTCCTATAGGTTATGTGCAAAAGTGGAAGTTAAACACACCGTCCTGAATTTCGTTAGTTCATACCATAATTCTTATGAAAAAAATAAAGTTAACACAAACTAATATCTCTTAAGTTATGTCAAAAAGTTTCAGATAGACACAATGTCATGAATATTGTTAGTTCATCTGATAAGCTGAGTGCCAGGTTGGAGAGCGAGTGACACGGCTGGATCGTCGTTGTGGGTCGCTGGGTGTAAGATCGGGATTATGTTCATTATCTGTGACCTTTGTAACTGATAGCCGTGAGGTTAGCGGTTGTCCAAGATTCTGGTCAGGTACTGCCCGGTTAAAGGTCCAATGGCGGCGCTCAAAATGGTTGTTAAGTCTAGATGACGATCTGTCCAGTATTACACGAGTCGACGGAATACTATTGACTGGTGTTGCCGGTCCAGTCGATGAGACAGGTGACAGAGGTGACCCTGGTGTTAATTTAGAGGAACTCGGTGTTACTGGAGTCTGTGTTACTGAATAAAGGTGAGAGGGTCCAGAACTTTCTGTCGGCTTGTCGGGTTCAGTACCTGTTGAGACAGGTTTGAGTTGTCTATGCAATATGTAGTTCTCGATGGTCTGAGTCTGTTGGGGTATCTTGACAGGTATGTATTTTCTAAGATAGTTTCTGTTGCATAGTGTAACTCTCCCAGATCCATCCATCTTCACAACAGACTGGTCAAATTGGCGGACCTCAATGATGATGCCAGTTTTGTCCCATTTGAGCGGGTGAGGTCCAATTTGGTTTTGAACGGGAACATGGTCACCGATAGCGAGTGGCAAGTGTCTTTTGGTATGTTCTGACCAACGTTCAGCTTCTTTCATGTGACGGTTTCGTAGTGCCTCTTCTCAAGCAGCCATGGTTTCTCGCCATGTATGGTGGGGTTTATATTTGCTGGGTGGGATCGGGATAAATTCCCGTATCGGATGGCCAAAAACACACATTGCAGGGAAAAGCTTTGTATCTCTGTCGGGGGTATTTCTGTTTTGGAGCATAGCACATTGGAATGCATCTGTGTCAAGATCGCCATTGGGACCAGTATTGTCAGTAATGAAACGCTTGACAGTCTTGACACCCACTTCAGCCCGACAGTTGCTGTGAGGGTAAGCAACTGTGGAGAGACGGTGATGTATACTCAAGTCTATAAGGAAATGTCGTGTAGCTGTGGCTGTAAATTCAGGCCCACCATCAGAGGCTAGTTCATCAGGTATGCCAAAGTTGACAAATGTACGTCGTAGGCAAGTTATGAGCCCAGCTGCACCATCAGATGATCGTTCAACGATTGGCCAGTTAGAGTATCGGTCGACGACAACCAGGTAATTGATTCCTTTGTAGTGAAAGAAGTCGGCACAGACACACTGAAATGGATAGTCCGGTGATATCAGTGGATAGGGTGGCGCACTTGGGTTGGAGGGGGCGCTGCGATTGCAGTGGTTACATCCAGTTCTGTATGATGTAATGGCAGAAGTAATTCCAGGCCAAAATACTGAAGCTTCAGCTCTCGAGATCATAGAGGTAACATCTTTGTGAGCAGAATGTAAAGCAGTTAATATGTCATGTCGAAAGGAGGGAGGTATTACTATACGATCCTTGTATAGTATGACACCATCGACGGTATGGAGGTGGTCCCGAAATTGGAAAAAGTCCCGCAGTGGTACAGGGAACGCATGACGGGAGTCGGGTGTACCAGACTCGATAAGGTCAAGTAGTTGGTTCATGCTGTCATCACTTGCTGTGGCGATACGGACTCTTTCCCATGTCACTGATTTCATTGCGAGCGAGTCAAGTGAAGATGTAACTGATGCAATAACACACTCCTCTATAGTATTAGTATCTGTTTTAGAAGCACGTATGCCTGCTAAGAACGTTTTGGAAGGTAGCAGTGTTGTTGGAATCGAAACATATTGATTGATAGCTGCTATGTCATCTGTAAGTATAAGTTTCTCAGGGTTACCAGCTGGGTGACGAGAGACACAGTCAGCGGCTCGGTGTTTGACGCCTGGCACGTGAATCATACGGAATCGGTACCTGAGGGTCTTCTCCTTTAAGTTCCTGAGGCGAGTGTTAGAGATGTCTTCCAGAGACCTGTCACCAAGTATTTTCAATAGAGGTTTGTGGTCAACGGCGATGATGAGATTCTCGCATCCTAAAACGAAATATCTTGCTTTGTCCAGAGCGTCAGCAACTGCCAGGCCTTCGCCTTCAACTGGCGCGTAACGGGATTCAGCAGAATAAGTGAACCTACTGCCCAAGAGTGTGATCTTCCATCCTGTACGGCAGCAAAATTGTTCCTGTTCTGGACAGTTGCAGTGTTTTTGAAAAAGCCAAAAACCGGTGCCAGTCTTGGACCAGTCAGTAGCAAGACATGTTGGTTTACTGCGGTCAAATATTTTTACACCTTCTTCAATTTAACTTATGATTGCAGCTTTGGATGCTTCAAAAGCATTGTTGAGGTCGTCGTCCCAAACAAAGGATATTCCAGGTTTCAATAATTGCCTGAATGGTAGCACTTTTTTGGCCATACTGAAGGCATAGGACACTTGGTTCACAAGGCCAAACCAGGACCGCACATCTGTTAGGTTTTTGGGTGCCGGGAAATCTAGGATAGCAGGAAGGTATTTCATGCATGGACGGACACTATTTGATGTTATTTCGAATCCAGCAAATTCCACAGAGTCTTGTCCAAATACAAATTTTTCAGGGTTCAGCGTGATACCTTGTCCGCAGATGTCAAGCCAATGAACAGCTTGAAAGAAGCTTTCCTCTAGGGAATCAGCCCAGAGAAGGACATCATCTACACATTTAGTTTTGTTTGGTATATCTGCTACAATTTCATCATACCGTCTGGTGTAGCCGTCACCAGATGCGATGTATCCTTGAGGAGCGGTCTTGTAACGATATCTACCCCATGGTGTAATAAATGTAGTGAGATGGCGATCATCTCTATGAATTGACACACTGTGGTAACCATTCCAGGCATCAAGGACTGTCTTCTTGCCATGAGGCACTAATCTAGCTTGGTGAAATGGTGAAGGTGTATGATGAGTTTCCCTAGTCGCGTGTGCGTTGAGAGGCTGAAAATCAACAGTGCGGCGTGGTTTACCGTTTTTCTTAGCACATATGACCATCCTATGGCACCAAGTGACGGGTTCCCCGATGGGAACTTTTCAAGTACACCAAGTCGAACATCCTGGTCAAGTCTAGCTTTAACTTCATCATGCCAATGAAGTGGAATAGGTAAAGGTGTGTGGTGAGCAACAGGTTCAGCATTGGGATCTACCATTAATCGCTATGGAGGACCAGTCATCAATGGTAACGGTTGATGATTGCAGGTGTTGAACGTGCTAGATATATAGTGGTCAATGAGGAATTCCTGCAGTTTGATGCGATTGGATTCCATCGGTTCATAAGGCAGCTTTCTAGGGGGTGCAGGCGGTAGCTGGTGTTTAGGGCATTCACAGATTGTCATCAGGTTGCTGACACTTCGAATAGTTTCAGTGTTGTGAAGGTCGTTCTGCAAAGTTGCTGTCATTGCGGTTTGTTGCATTTCGTTTATCTCACCCACAGTAGGAAAGCTGTCAGAGATAATGCCAAGATCGATACAGGCCTCTCTGCTGATGAAGAGCTTGTCTGAATTGTCGGTTACATAAGTCATTTGTCTGGTTTCAACATGCCGAACTTGTTCGTCTTTGCCAGAGATACGAAGGATGGTTGTGCCGAGAATTGTGATACCTTTGCGGTTAGCAACGTGTATCTTCATTGTGACAGGAATGAGAGCTCAACCCGAGGCGATATATGACTTTGATACCTGCAAGGCAACTTTGGCACCCTGTGTCTGCCATGGCAGGGAGGACGACAGATTTGGTTTCAGAGGTAAGATTGAAGCCAAGGGTTCTATAATTATCGGGCGTGATCCTGATGGTAAGGTTAATGAATGGTTGTGACCTTGAACTTTTCTTGATCCAAGTTTCAGAGAGATGGTCATACAGGTGATGGTCGATGGCTATTTTTTTCCTATCGCGATTGTGTTCAGTGTTTGAAATGGTACACAAAATGTCAAATACAGCACCTACACCTTCGTTTACTCTATGAGGGGTAGGTGTCGTTGCTTTTGGCTTGTCTTTACTTCGACATACACTCTCAAAGTGATTATCGCGGTTGTAATGTCTGCACTTGTGACCGTATGCTGGGCATTCTTTCATGCGGAGACGAGCTGGTGAGGTCTTGCCATGTCCTTTTTTACCGCAATACGAGCATGGTTAAGTTTTGTCTTTTAGTGCTGTTTGTTTTGCCCTTTTATAAGAACTGCTAGCTGCTTCTACTACATGAGAATCAAGTAGGCGAGAAGCTGAACGTTTTCCTGCCTCTTTAGAGGTGATGGGTGTGTAGATGTCAAGTACATTGTGGTGTTATGTTAGTTATGGGCGATGTCCTGTAGAGGTGATGGGTGTGTCGATGCCAAGTACATTGTGGTGTTATGTTAGTTATTGGCGATGTCCTATAGAGGTGATGGGTGTGTCAATATCGTAAAGATGAACTGTGGTATAATGCTTGTATATAACTGTGGGCCAAACTTTCTGTAAGGTGAGCTCAAAATGGGAATGGTACCTTAGTTTAATGAAGAACTGATGTGTGCTATACTTGATATGTGACGGAGCTGTTGGGGAACATTTACAATTTATATGGCATGTGTGTTTGATGCCCTGGATGATTGCCGCTTCATAATTCATAGTTACAGTTCAGTACTTAGTCTGTAGAACGGACCCAGCATTCCGATTAGGTCCGCCAAACAGTAATGTCAGAAAAGCCACATTTGACCACGTTGATTGACTGATCAGTTGCTTCAACAACACGTTCGATGACGTCACCGTTTAGTAAGCGTTCAATTGCTATAAATTGTGTGACAGGCATAGAAATCCCTACTTTTCATTTGGGCTAATAAACCTGATACGGGAGTTGTCATGTTCTGGGAAAGACTAGTTTAAGACTTTAGGACCGTTTTCAGACTTGTGTATATAAATGAAATATAATTGTATGCGTGTAATATTATGTATACGAGAATATGATTGTAAATATAAGTCGGAATTGAGGTTGTAAAATGTTGTGATACACTAATACAAACTTTAAAACATTTGCTATCTTTATGCTCGACCAATGTCAACATGTACAGTGTAATCCTAGTATGCTATGTATTTGATAGTCTACATCAGCAATATCTGGTTTCTATTACTGCTACAGGTTTACAGCACTATTTCATTTCCAAAAAAACGCTGAACTCCTCCAATGATAAATGCATCTTCCTTTTCAGAGTGTTACAATTATTTAACTTAAATTCATTACATCATGAATACTGCGAACGTTGCCTTTTGTGACATCACTAAGTAATTATTACTAAGACGTCATTAATGTTCTAGAGATTTCTTCTTGATTTGTATGGATAGTCTTGTTTAATTTCTATTTAATTAATTCATCATCATCATCATCATGCCGTGTGGTGTTTCTGTTATGCCATTCATGTAAATGATTTATTTTATGACAAAGATCAAAATATTTATTCTAATTTACAAATAGTTAAATCATTTTGTGAGAGGTAAGTGCGTATCGCAGATATGTGCATGGATGCATCCCAGTTGATTGCGTGTATGTATCGTAGTTGTCACATGTACATACAGACACCTCTGTAAGTAAGTAAGTAAGTAAGTAAGTAAGTAAGTAAGTAAGTAAGTAAGTAAGTAAGTAAGTAAGTAAGTAAGTAAGTAAGTAAGTAAGTAAGTAAGTAAGTAAGTAAGTAAGTAAGTAAGTAAGTAAGTAAGTAAGTAAGTAAGTAAGTAAGTAAGTAAGTAAGTAAGTAAGTAAGTAAGTAAGTAAGTAAGTAAGTATATAAGTAAATAAATATTTTATTATAGTGACATGTGTACATGTAACATGATATGCATATATATGATTTTAAACAACACATCCGGTCCAATGGACCTATAAGTCAACTATGCAAATAAATGATTATGTTATTTCAAATGAAAATTTATTATACTTGTAATTACACATCATCAATATATATATATATATATACAAGGTAATTACGTAACAACATATTAATTACGGCTGTTTGGAGAGTCATTGGTTATAAAATGTGCCTCTTCTTCTTCTCATGTAAGTCTTAAAAATATATTAAACTACTTTTCTGAGGAAGTAGTGACAAGATATACAAATTTATCAATACCATCCATACCATAAAACTGCATATTTGAAAATTGTTCATTGAAAATATCTGTTCTATTTTTATTGTAAAATGTGCATTGGATCAAAAAAGTGATTTCATCTACAATCTGAAGTAGATTACAAAGTGTGCAGAGTCTTTGCTCTCGTGGCTCACACGACATAATATTATCGTCCCGTTTCTACTCTTAGTGGTAGAACACCAAATCTAAATTGGGCCAACAATGAACGTTCCAGTTTGTTCAAAAGTACACATTGTCCGAGTTCAAATTTATCTTTAAAAGTCCGCAATTTAGGCACACTTGCTACTTCTACCTTCCAGATATTTGAGTAGTATACCGTAATCTTAGTCTTAAAAAAGTCTATGTGTATAGCAGTTTTGATTTCAAAATAGTTCATCAGATTTAAATTGGACATAACTGTTTTCAAATCACTGCACCAATTAATTTTACACTTGGTATAGTCCATGTTAAATACGCGCTGGTTAGTTACAGTCTTACACTTCGAGCATTGCATTGTATGGTGCTTGGCAACAGTTTCATCAGCTTTTCAGTCATTGCACAATGGTTTGTTAACGTGACAGTATTTAATCTGCTCAGTATAAATTCGTGTCGTAGACTTATGCCATAGAATCCAGACATGCTGACATATGACCATGTCACAGTCAACAAGTCGCAGAAGCAAATTGCAACTTGTTTAATACACCTGTTTATATTCTCTCACAAAACAAACCAAACAAAATGGATGAGCCGTTAAACTATCCGATCAGACAGTAAGATCATTTTTATCGGTTGTATTCCTTGTCCAGTTTTTGTTGATGGCGTTTGCTTTCTTGTGACTTGTGACTCGTTCTGTACACGTTCGTTAGTGAGCTCATGCCTAGTATATCTTTTTGTAACAATACAAAAATGGTATGTTTAAGTACTGCGACAATTGCCAACACTTTACATGTACAGAAACACGACCATTCATATGTCTACGTTGTTCTTACATAATGCATGTTTATAACCGGCCGTATATGAAAGAACTTACATTTCCATTAATGATGTCAGAAACTGAAATAAAAGTGAGGTTTTTATTTTTATTTTTATACGATTTGACATCGTGAAATAATTGAAGATATAAAAAAAGTGATACAGGGTAAGATGGAGTTCAGAGAAGATCAGTTGAATATTGCTTTGTTATAATATACCACTGATAATAATTGTGAAATAAGACTTGCTCAATGTAGCCTAGCATTAGACCAATACCAAGTATACGCAGGTAAATGCATAGCTCATGTATGGTACATTAAATTCAGAATGTTTAATTCTCCTAGAATTTAGATATAAGTCAAACTCACCTTTTAAAATATGACAACTTGTTTTATTGTTTAAAGGATTACTTTAGAATGTATTTTGAGTCTATACACTGGAAATTAGTAGTACTTCGCATATACATGTAACGTATAGGACTCATACCACAATTATCTCCATTGAGTACTCCAGATCTGCAGATGAAGTGAAGAAGGTCCAAATAAAACTTTAGTTTTCGTTTTCTTTTTCTTTCAGGTCTTTATGTTGCCGTGCTGTGTTAAATGGTCAGTAATTTAGAAATCACCACTGAAAATTTGATGATGACACATCTACCAGGTACCAAGGCAATTCTATGTCATTTTAGGTCGAACCACATCGTGGGCGGCGAATATTTGACATTTAATAACTAAAGAAACTGATAAATATTTCAAAACAAATGATTTTTTTTTCTAAAATTCCTGGTGAAGTTATTTTTTTTCTTTATAATTGCAGATCTTGAACCTATGAAGAATTTTAGACCAGACACATGCGACGTTTCTATCACTGTATGTTGGACATATAAGTTACAATGGAACTATACAAGAAGTGTTATAGTGGTGTGAGATGTGTTTTAACTTTGCTTGACTCGTACTTAAAGCATCAATTATGATCTCTTAAGAAGTTGGTTACGAAAATAACATATATTCAATTACACTTCACATCGAAAGCTATTTTAATTGTATCTTCATGTATTTGGAATGTAAGTAAAGGCATTTTATTTCCCAATGAAAAACACTTGCAGCTGGGCGGAGCTAAAAGGACCAGTTTGCATTTCATTGATTGAATGATTTTGTTTTGCTGGTGAGACGTCACGTTGCCGTTAGTTTAAATTGACGTTTGCCGTAAGTTGTCCAACAAATGCATGCACTTATTCAGTATGTTGACATTTATTCATAACATTGGCTTTGCGGTTTAATGCGTAAAGTTTGTTTCTTAAATATCAAAATTTCAAAAATATGTTAATATAATTAAAAACATTAGGCTAGTTTAATGTTGCCGAGAATCCCTTTGTGCTTCACGTACATTAAACTGGCCTAGCTTTTTTCATCACCCGATGAAAACTCAAAATTTGGCTTTTAATCCTTAAATAAATACAGTGACATGTATTAAAATACATACTATTTGTTCAACTTGATAATGATCATATACTATCGTTTGACTTCATTGTTCCAGTGGAACATTATTGGAGTTATTAATTTTTTTTTACTATTACATTATGTTCAAATAGTTTTCTTTACACCCGAACACAACCGGGAAATTAGACAACAACGAAATACCGATACGCGGTAACTTGACAGATGTCGACACAATAAAATTGAGAAATATACAAGAAAGTCATTTTAGATAAAGCATTGATTGTGCAGTGAAAATGGTGTTGATCACTCTCGCCATAGGAAGGCCAATTATACTAATAACATGTGAGGGTATTATTTTGCAGTCAGAAATTTAATGTTTCGCTTAATCAAAGTGTATATGGGTATTACATTAAAATGTAGGTCTTCTGTGGCTTTTTACAGACATGCCACTAGTCATAAATAATAAAATACTAAAAGTAACAGTGATATACACTTTTCGTCAAAACATCTGTTTTCTGCAAGCTAATCATGTTTGTCTGCAGCTGATATATTTTATATCCATTGAATGTCCACATTCCATCCTAATCAGCTGTTCAAGGCGATATTGATATAAATAAATGAGCACTGAAGATTTCATTTCTTGTTAATTTTCCTTGAAACATGTTGTTTTACAAGGCTACAATTACATCATTCAGTATTGTTTTAGAATATTAATTTACGAGGATGTGCTGTGTGTCTAATGATAGGGTATTTGCCGTTTCAGTCATCAACATTTATGGCTAAAGTTGTTACAATTGTTTCTCACATCTCCAGAAATTGACACTTCACATCTACTGCAGACTGTTATATTCTATTTTTAACGTTGCAATTAACATAAATACGAGAAGTTCTGAAGATCTCGTCCCAGTCTGCATTAGAGCGTACCATTGATCAAATTAACATTATCTGCGTCAATTTGGTGCCTGTGTTGGGTATTATTGTGTTCACGTTTACGCATAACTTATGTTATTAGTGTAAATTTATTTATTTTACAGTCAAACCTGTGTAAGCGGCCACCTCTATTAAGCAGCCACTTGTCTTAAGCAGCCACATTTGTATTTTCCCATTTCTATGTTTTCAGAACAAATTAACCTGTATTAAGCAACAACCTGTCTTAAAAGGCCACTATTGCACTTTCCCTTGACTGGGTTGACAGGTTGACTATGCTTCGATTATGAAACAAATTGTTGTAATTTATACAGATCACGCTCGAAGTCGTCTGTGTAGAACAAGTACTAAGCATATGCGGAAAATGTGTCTTACTCAAAGACATCACACATGGCTCAGGAAAGGATCGAACAAACGAACCTCCAATCCTAGGTTCAATGTTATACTGTAGACAACCAGACCAAGCGCACCACTAATACTTGCCTGATGATAATAATGAATGTGCGACCAATATTTAAAACTCTTGCTTTAATTATATTACCATATTTTGTTCCGATCGTGTTAACAAGCATCTGTTTAAACATGGCAAAATAATATATTAAAAGGGATCTCCTTACTTCGGCTACGCATTTAAGTTAAACTGAAATAATTTTCTCAATTTAACGTGTAACATAGTTTGTGACGTATTAAAAGAGCCAAGTGATTTCATTTTGATTTCAATATGATCCGTTATACATAGGAACGGATCCAGGATTTCAGGTGGGAGGGGACGCAAGACAAATTCTTTACGGACACACACGTTTTTCGGTAGAATTAAAATTAATTTTAATAAAATTTTTGAGTTTAGTTAGGAGGGGTCGTACGTTGATTCTTTAAGAGGAGAACTGCCATTGATACAAGATTACATTAGTAAAAATAGTTTCTGTTGTATTTTGTATTGTGTATGTAATCACATAACGTGATATGAACAAGTAACACAGATCGTGTTAATACCATGAATTTAATCTAAGAACTAATAAACATATATAAGGTACAAACATATAGAAACTGTGAGCATGCGCAATGGTAGAACCCTAACTATAGCCTTTATCAAATATCACGTATCAATTATACTACATCTCCCTTGTCTTAATAAAATTTGAATATATAATACATTCTCGTATCAAACGTGATATTTAATTGTTCTATAAAATCATTAAATTTAAAGTATTGATGGTAATAATATTTAATTATCTCTAAACGATTTATCATTAATTATGAAAACTATAGTACCATTATTTACAACACTAGCACAGTATAATATGTTCATAAACACTAATCAAACTATTTAAATGAGCTCGTTCATTTTTGCAAAACCCACTGATCACTGCTGTATCGTAAGCAAGGTTTAACTACACTTCCAGACCGTGTTATGTAATTTGATCCTTGAATTGCTGAACTAGCTTGACCGACATCAGTAGGGTCATTATACTCATTCGGTTTGAACAAAGTATGGGGTTCATTAGGGGAGTGAGAATACGACGGTTGTGCCAAGATATTTGCTTGCATTGGTTCAATATCTGGGAGCTTTTCTTTTGTTTTGAAAAGTAATTAGCGGTTACGGCGGTAAACAGCACCGTCTACAGTTTGAACTATGTATGACCTAGAATCATGTCTCTTAATTATCTTGCCGGGTTTCCATATTTTTCCAAACTGAATGCGGACAGGGTCATTTACTTTCAATTGATGTTGGGGTCTTGCTGTCTTATCAAAGTTTCTTTTCTGATTAATTTTTGATTGCATCATCTTTTGTCTTACTGTTGATTTTTCGACAGTTTGGGGCTGTAGTAATTTGTTCGTAACTGGGACGATAGATTTGGTTCTACGACTAAGAAGTAACTGTGCTGGTGAGAAGCCACAATCTAGAGTTGTATTTCTATACTCCAGTAACAAAATGTACGGGTCTTGGCCACTTTCTTCGGCTTTGACTAACAATCGCTTAGCAATACTAACTCCCTTCTCTGCCAAACCATTCGATCTTGGGTGCATGGGGGACGATGTTTTGTGTTCAAATTTCCACTCACGTGCAAATTGTGCAAACTCCTGAGATGAGAACTACGGACCATTATCACTGAAGCATAAATCGCATACGCCGTTGTTCGAAAAATGAACTTTCAGTTTTTGAATGACTGTCGCCGCGCGCGTATTTGGTAACAAGTCAATGTAAAAAAATCGACTGTAGTAATCAATTGTTAATAAGTAGTCTTTTCCATCAAAATGGAAGATATCCGTTCCAATTTTTTCGTAAGGCCTACTGGGAAACTCGTGCGGCATCAATGGCTCCTTCGGGTTTGAGTCTCTGTGAGTAAGACATATCGTACACTGTAACACGTAATCGGTTATTTCTTTTGACATGCCTGGCAAAAAGATGTTATCTTTAGCTCTCTCAAGGGTCTTGGTTACTCCTAAATGACCTGTGTGTACTTTAATAAGCATATCTGACCGCAACGCAACAGGTATGACCAATTTTTGACCTTTGAATATCAGGGAGTCTTCCACTGATAATTCATCACGGTGATTCCAGTATTCTATTACTTGCGGATTGCATTGAGATCGCATTTCAGGCCATCCCTTGCCTATAGTCTGTATCAAAGTTCGCATACAATGATCATTCTTAATTGCTTCTCTTATGCAAACAGCTGTTGTTTTACACAGTGTACATGTAAATCTAAACCCTCAATCAAACCTGGGTACGTGTTTGGAAGAGATTGTCTTGACAAAAAGTCACTAACCGGGATGTTTTTGCCACTAACATGTATCACATTAATCGTGTATTTCTGTAGCTGTAACAGCATTCTTTGAAGTCGCGGTGGTGCTGCACATAACGGTTTTAGCATGATTGATGAGATAGGCTTGTGGTCAGAATGTACGTTGACACTGTTGCCATACGTATATTGATGGAATCGTTTGCAACCGAAAAGGATTGCTAACATTTCCTTCTCAATCTGTGCATACCCTATTTCCGTTTTCGTCAGACTTTTTGACGCAAATGCAAGCGGTCGGCCTTTTTGCATAATGCATGCACCCAATCCATACTTTGAAGCATCGACTTCAAGCGTAAGAGGTTCTGAAGGGTCATAATAACCGAGTACAGGTGCATTCGTTATTATCTGTTTGACCTGTAGGAACGCTTTGTTTTGCGGGTCGTCCCATAGAAATATAGAATCCTTCTTCAAGAGGCTCCTGAGGGGACTAGTTACATCAGCAAGGTTTGGCGCGAATTTGCTAAGATAATTGACCATTCCTAGCAAGTTTTCTAGCTTATTGCGCGTATCCGGGACCTCAAGGTTAATTATAGCCTTGACCTTGCTTGGGTCTGGTTTCAAGCCAGATTCACTGATTATGTGACCAAAGAATGGCACTTCTTTCACGCCAATAGTGCATTTATCTGGGTTAAATCGGATCCCGTTATCACGTGCGCGTTTCATGACAGTCTTTAAGTTTTCGTCATGTTCTTGGTTGTTTTGACCGAATATTAACAAATCATCAACAACGGCAGTAACACCTGGGATGTTTCCAAATATTTCATCAATTTTCATTTGGAAAATATCAGAAGATGACGTAATACCGTATGGTAACCTGCGGTACCTATATCTCCCGAATGGCGTACTGTATTTTGTCAGATACGACGACTCTTCGTCCAACATGATACTCCAATACGCGTGCGTAACATCAAGCGTACTGAACACACTAGCACCGTTCAATTTTGATGTTGCGTCATCAATAGTGAGGGACGGATAGTGCGGTCGTTTAATCGCTTCGTTGAGTGCTTTTGGGTCAAGGCAAATTCTTAGTTTGCCTGTTTTAGGTTTTTCAACCACTACTATCGAGTTGACCCAATCAGTCGGTTCCGACACTTTCGAAATAATGCCATCATTAACCATTCTATCTAATTCATCGCGAACGCGTGACTTTAGCGCTTCAGGTATTCGACGGGGTGCATTAACAACAGGTATTGCGTTTTCTTTCAAATGCAATTTGCACGTGTCAGGAATTATACCTATTCCTTTGAACAAATCTCCAAATTCTTTCTCTATGGATTTTTTTATCAAGAAATGGGCTACAAGGAGGGGTATTTTCAACTGAGTAGGTTAACTTGACAAGTCCAAGGTCAATGGACGTTAGTAGGCTAACGAGGGGAGGGGCTGACGTTTTGACCACATGAAACACAGTGTTAATCACTCGATCTTCGTGGTAACACGGTAATTCAACTGTTCCTAAAACAGGGATGGGGTCTCCACTGTAAGAGGTCAGTTTGTGCTTTGGGGCTACCAAAAGGGAACTTCAGATTCAGTGCGTGAAATTGTGAACTTGGTAAAATATTCACGGCGCTACAGGTGTCAATTTTGAATTTTGCAGGAAATTTTGTTGGGCCAACGAGTAAATGGACAAATGCACGGTCTGGTGAAGTAGAAAAATTGCTTACCGTATCAATGAAATACTCATTCACATTTACTCCATAGTAGTCATAACCACAATCACCATATTGTTCAGTTTGATCTGATACATCATGTACGTTTCTGGGTGAACGACACTGTTTTTGAAAGTGATTTAACTTTTTGCATTGATGGCATGTTTTTCCGTAGGCTGGACACTTGTTTTTGTCATGATTGTATCCACAACTTCCACAAGGTTTTCGTCTTGGTTCATAAACTGGCTGCTGTTTTGTCCTTTGCTGTGGATTGGTCTGGTTGGCCCGCCTGCTCTGTCGAATCGGTTTCGGAATTGCGCCACTAGATGTGCGTCTATTTACGGCATCTACGTTGTTATGTAATATCGTCATTGAGTTCAGTTGTTGCTGACAATATTCGTAGTTTTGAACAATTTGTATGGCTTTGTCCATTGTTAACTTTTCCCCTTCGTTAATAAGTTTCTCCCTTACTTTCGAATTTGTACAACCAAATACAATCCTGTCACGAATCATATCGTCTCATAGATCTATTTCACCAACACGGAAATTGCAGTCACGTGCTCTAATCCTCAGACGTGTGACAAAGGCGTCAATTGTGTCTGCTCCTTGGATCTCGTTGTAGAATCGATATCTACCAAATATGGGGTTTAACTTAGGCTGCACGTGCCTCTTAAAACGTTCGTAGAATGTATCGAGCTTCTTAGCATCTTCTTGTGATATATTGTTCCAACTCTTATACACTTGTCTTCCTTGTTCGCCTACCCATACGAGCAAGTATGATACCTTTTCTTCTTCTTCTTTAGCTTTTAACGGTCCAGAAAAAATTAGCTCGACGTGCGTTTGAAATTTCTCCCATTCTTCGGGTAGATTGGTTGAGTCCCAATTTATTCTCGGGTGTGGAATTCCACTTAAATCCATGATTTATGTATTAAATGGTTGAAATGGTTAAATATTTACTGGTAGTCCAATATCCATCAATTGAAATGTTAAAATTCCGTTATTTCTGACACCATGTTGTATTTTGTATTGTGTATGTAATCACATAACGTGATATGAACAAGTAACACAGATCGTGTTAATACCATGAGTTTAATCTAAGAACTAATAAACATATATAAGGTACAAACATATAGAAACTGTGAGCATGTGCAATGGTAGAACCCTAACTATAGTCTTTATCAAATATCACGTATCAATTATACTACAGTTTCATCTTAGAAAGAGTCCGAATGACGTCAAGCAGTATTTAAATGCTGTCTATTTAAAGAATTGGGATTTCGTTTCAATATAATGAGATGCTTTTTATCTATTTTGATAATAATTGTTTTATTTTTTAAGACATTTCTAGCGTTTTTCCTAATTAAAGTCCCTTGATGTTAATGAGCTTTTGCATTGTTGGTTTTGAAATAAACATTACACAGACAGAAACCGTCCTGTTATCCTCCAATCGTGTGTTATTAACTATGTGTCATAGTGTGCAAACTGCCATAGAAGCATCGTTCGATCCTCCAGTACCGACGAAAACCAATCAAAAGGCATAGCAACGACACTTTCCAACAAGACAAAACTCACCTTCACTGAAATGTGTAACCGTTAACCAAATATAATGGTTATTGCGTTTTATTGATATTCACATCATAAAAACAGATTTACTTCCTACAACTTTGACAAATAAAACCCGAATTCTTTCTGTATAGAACCAATATTAAGCATACGCCGATAGTGTGTCAAGTTTCAAGGTTTCAACACTTAGCAACGGCGGAAGATCGAACTCACTATCTCCCAAATTAAGGGCAGATTCTCTACCACCGGACAACGTGCTCAAAGATATACTTGATTTCAGTACACATATCTTATATAATTGACAAATACGAAATAAAACAATTGTGAACGTATTTGTTTTCATAAAAATAAAAAAAAATAACCCGTTAGTCGAAGTTTGAGTATAATGAATCTTGCTTATAAAAGTAATATAATGAGATAATCAAGAATATGTTATACTGATTTTATGTAGTAATTATATCATTAAATGATGAAATTTTCTGGCTAGAGTTGCATTGTTTTCTGATAGAACTTATTTACGTAATTGGTTGGCTCTTTGTGTCAGATTTAATATATTATCTTGTATAATTACTGATTGCAATAAACATGTCACTTCTTTTTTAGTTTGATAAATGAATAACTACAGTATCCTCTTACTTTTTTCCAGTTTAACCAATTGTATTTCTTTATTTTTTGTGTATTCAGACGTACCCTATTGCTCTTTATGTGGTCTCATTACTTCCTGTGTATTATTTTCGGTTATAGCCGTTATTTTGAAGTCACCCGTCGCTTTTACTAAAAACCTAACAACTCAGCTGAGAGGAATTCAATTCACTCAGTCGATAAAAAAGTAGTTCCATCGAATATGTTTGACAATTGTTTGAATTTAAGCATATTTAGCTATAAATCAATTGAATCATAGATTAAATGACAAACCTCGTCAATTAATCTATAAATGCTCTCAGCAACAATTTTTAAAAACTTTTTTTTCGCAAATATGTCGATTACTTGGTAGTATATTCCAGTCCTAATATCTCCCGAATCAGGTATTTGAACCCCCAATGAAAAGGCAGGAAATTCCATGCCTGTCCAACAATTCATAGCTTTTCAACGCTTACCAAATTGTGACGTCACTCAACTGACCAATCAAAGTGCTCAAAACCCATTCCTAGTTTACGGACCCAAAATAGTTATTTGACGTGTAATATAGTAATACGTTTGTATAACTGCGACGTGACTGATGCTGAAGAAGTCATTTTTCCTGATACTGATAGCTGGTTATCAACTCATCAAATTGAGGACAATCGGCAAAATTGAGTTTTTTTTCAGTCTTATTATTACATTATGAGCATAATTATGGAAGCCTATAGGTCCTTTATAAAAATTGTGAATTTCATGCCCCTGGGTCTCACGGTTTGGCCCTGGGGATGGGGCCCACTTTACTAAATCTATATAAGAGAAAATGACAAAAAACGTTGTTTCTTATGACTGATGACTGAATAGACTTATGTGAATGTGATTTTTGGTGTGATTTTTTGTTGCTAACATGACAGTTAATACCTATGTGAATGTCATGGTCCACACTCCCATGAGGTCTTAGAGGCGGTGCCAAAACAGTCAAATTCAAGGTAAACTTTAAAAATCTTCTTATTATAGGAAGCACTGGGAAACAATTGGTGAGTATGATTATGGACGCCTATGGGTCCTCTATATAAAAACGTGAATTGCACGCCCCTGGGTCTCGCAGTTTTGCCCACTTGACTCAAGCTACACAAGAGAAAATGATAAAAAACTGTTATTTTTTATGACTGTTTACTCAATTGAATGTTTTTTGGTGCGATTTGTTGTTGTCAACATGACGGTTAATACTTATGTTTTATTTTGCTTTATGTCATCAAAGATAATCAGGAGACTGTTAAGGCCCATGGGTCTCTTGTTAGCTCTACTGGCCAAAGGCCAGAAGGCCTTATACGATGGCACGTTGTCAAGATAAGAATCAAGGAGCTAGTATTTATAGGGGCTCTGTGAGGGGACTTGGAGTTTTACATAGGGATACAATGTGAAAACGGAAAATTCTCATTTTTTCAAATATTATTCAGTCTGAGTTCTGAAGCAGCATCTAGTCATAGCAAATAAGATTTGGTTCAATAAGCAAGATTAAATTTCCATAAAGGGCCAGTTGGGGGTCACAAAAAGGCTTAAATTTGAAACTTTTCAACAATCTTCTTCTCTGCAACCGGTCAGTCAAATTCGTTCATATTTGATAGAAATTATCCCTATGAATAGGGGTTTGCAATTTATACAAATCAAGGGGCTAGTATTTATAGGGGCTCTGTTAGGGAACTTTGAGTTTCACATAGGAAGTCTAATGGAAAACGGAAAATTCACATTTTTTTTCATCTATTTGTGCAGAACTATTATTCAGTTTGAGTTCTGAAGCTTTTTCTAGTTGTAGCAAATAATATATGGTTCATAAGCAGGATTTAATTTCCATAAGGGGCCAGGTGGGGTCTCCATAGATTTAAAATATAATTTCAAAAATCTTCTTCCCAACAACTGGTCAGTCATATCAGTTTATATTTTATACAAAATTATCCCTACGTGTAGGGTTTTGAAGTTTGTATAAATCCAGGGGCTGGAATAAATAGGGGCTATGTATGGGGACTTTGAGTTTTACATACGAGTACTATGGGAGAACAGAAAATTCTCATTTTCTCCAACATTTCTGCAAAAACAATTTTGAATTTGACATTTAAACCATTGTATAGAATTAGCAATTAATTTTGTTACATATAGATGATTGATATTCCATAAGGAGCCGGAGGGACCAAACAATAATTGATTTTGTGAAATTTCAAAAACTGATTAGCCGAATTTGTTACATAAAACAACAACCACTATTTACCAGTAGAGTGTCCGCAGTCCCTCTTGTGTTTTTTTTTTAATTTCAAAAATCTCCGACGACAGTACATGGTCAAGATAGTTGGGGTGTCTCATGATATGTCCTCTGTGGTCAGTTTTTGAGTCGCCAGAGAAACTGATATTTAAATGCATTGTGACAAAACTGTCACTGTAGTAGAGATATGACAATCTAAAATTATGTCATTACTGTAGACTGAAGTCGTTAGACAAAAAGGATGTTTGTGCCTACAAAACAAATTGTTCAACCATTTGTTGTTGCTGTATTGTGAGAAATAAATTCAATAATTGGGTAAGAAAGGGAAAAATTGAAAACACTCTTTCTTATTATACTTTTTTCGTGAACTTTCAATAAATATTTCCTTATAAAAACATGCACCGGCCACCAGTACTTATATTACTTTGATTCTCTATTACTTAGAGTTAACCACATTTGTCTCCGTAACTGAAATCAAATAAAACTCATTACAACCAGTGTTGATAACTTTTATAATTTCTTCCAACTGTATGATTTTAATGTAAGAGTAGATGCATGTATCTGAGCATATTTAATGTTTCCAACTGACATTTATTGCTGCCATTGTATCCGACAGTGTATCATTGCTTCCGTGGTAGCTTACGACATATTTTAAAAAAATGTGTGTTGCTATAATTGTAATGCGTTGATTGTAATCAAGCTGTGGTGTCAAACACCGTATCATTTTGGTATTCACTATACATAAACAAATCGAATACGATAAGTTTCATCGTTGACAATCTTTATAAGGATACCCGTTCAAAACTCACTTAACGTTAAGTTTAGTAAAATTGCGATACGACTAGAGTTAATTATTAATAATAATTCATCATATTGATGAGTGTATGTGTGTATATGAGTGTGCGTGTTTGCTTATGCTATATGCATGTAAGTAAAAAAAAAATTTAAAAAAATGTTAACATGTTATGTATCTTTGTTACTGTCGGCAAATAGCTTTATAGCTTGTGTTTTATATTTGTACATCCGACACAAAATAAAGTTTCTTGTATCTTGTATAATGATCGGGAACACAATGATAGCGAATTCATCCAAATGCTTGAAAACCAGGGTAGTAACAATACTTGGATTGTAAATATAGAGTTCAACCTAGAAATACCTTTCAAAGAAAATTGCCATCCAAAGTAATATGTCATGTTTTGAATTCTACAAACTGACCTCAGACTTGTACACTGACAAGCAATCACAGATAATATAAATGAACCATTTGATTAGATAATGTATGTTATTAATAATATTAATACTTATGCAGTATGGATATAAGCTCATTAGAGAGCTGTATTATGTTTGACACTGATGGGTAAAACCGATACAATGTGATAAAACATATCATCACACAAAACCAGCAGTGCGATAGGGTCTATATACATATATCGTCACGCAAAACCAGCGATGCGATAGGGTCTATATATATATATCATCAAGCGAAACCAGCGGTGCGATAGGGTCTATATACATATATCGTCACACAAAACCAGACGTGCGATAGGGTCTATATACATATATCATCACGCAAAACCAGCGGTGGGATAGGGTCTATATACATATATCGTCACACAAAACCAGACGTGCGATAGGGTCTATATACATATATCGTCACGCAAAACCGGCGGTGCAATAGGGTCTATATACATATATCGTCACGCAAAACCAGCGATGCAATAGGGTCTATATACATATATCGTCACGCAAAACCAGCGGTGCGATAGGGTCTATATACATATATCGTCATGCAAAAACAGCAGTGCAATAGGGTCTGTTTACATATATCGTCAAGCGAAACCAGCGGTGTGATACGGTCTATATACATATATCGCCACGCAAAACCAGCGGTGCGATAGGGTCTATATACATACATCGTCACGAGAAAACAGCGGGGCGATAGGGTCTATATACATATATCGTCAAGCGAAACCAGCAGTGCGATAGGGTCTATATACATACATGTATATCGTCACACAAAAACAGCGGTGCAATAGGGTCTCTATACATATATCTTCACACAAAACCAGCGGTGTGATAGGGTCTATATACATATATCGTCACGCAAAACCAGCAGTGCGATAGGGTCTATATACATATATTGTCACACGAAACCAGCGGTGCGATAGGGTCTATATACATATATCGTCACACAAAACCAACGGTGCGATAGGGTCTATATACATATATCGTCACACAAAGCCAGCGGTGCGATAGGGTCTAAATACATATATCGTCACACAAAACCAGCGGTGCGATAGGGTCTATATACATATATCATCACACAAAAACAGCAGTGCAATAGGGTCTATATACATATATCGTCACACAAAACCAGCGGTGCGATAGGGTCAATATACATATATCGACACACATAACCAGCAGTGCGATAGGGTCTATATACATGTATCGTCACACAAAACCAACGGTGCGATAGGGTCTATATACATATATCGTCACACAAAGCCAGCGGTGCGATAGGGTCTATATACATATATCGTCACACAAAACCAGCGGTGCGATAGTGTCTATATACATATATCACCACAAAAAAACAGCAGTGTGATAGGGTCTATATACATTTATCGTCACACAAAACCAGCGGTGCGATAGGGTCTATATACATATATCATCACACAAAACCAGTAGTGCGATATAGTCTATATACATATATCATCACACAAAACCAGCAGTGCGATAGGGTCTTTATACATATATCGTCACACTAAACCAGCAGTGCGATAGGGTCTATATACATATATAATTACACAAAACCAGCTGTGCGATAGTGTCTATATACATATATCATCACACAAAAACAGCGGTGCGATAGGGTCTAAATACATATATCGTCACACAAAACTTGCAGTGCGATAGGGTCTATATACATATATTGTCACACAAAAACAGCAGTGCAATAGGGTCTTTATACAAATATCGACACACAAAACCAGCGGTGCGATAGGATCTTTATACATATATCGTCACACAAAACAAGCGATGCGATAGGGTAGATATGCATATATCGTCACACAAAACCAGCGGTGCGATAGGGTCTATATACATATTTCGTCACACAAAACCAGCTGTGCGATAGGGTCTATATAAATATATCTTCACACAAACCCAGCGGTGCGATATGGTCTATATACATATATCATCACACAAAACCAGCGATGCGAGAGGGTCTATATGCATATATCGTCACACAAAAACAGCGTTGGGATAGGGTCTATATACATATATCGACACCCAAAAACAGCGGTGCGATAGGGTTTATATACACATATCGTCAAGCAAAACCAGTGGTGCGGTAGAGTCTATATACATATCATCAAGCGAAACCAGCGCTGCGATAGGGTCTATATACATATTTCGTCACAAAAAAACTGCGGTGCGATAGGGTCTATATACATATATCGTCACACAAAACTAGCGGTGCCATAGGTCTATATATATATATTGTCACACAAACTTAGCGGTGCGATAGGGTCTATATACATATATTGTCACACAAAAACTGCGGTGCGATAGGGTCTATATACATATATCGTCACACAAAACTAGCGATGCCATAGGTCTATATAAATATATTGTCACACAAAATTAGCGGTGCGATAGGGTCTATATACATATATTGTCACACAAAACCAGTGGTGCGATAGGGTCTATATAAATATATCGTCACACAAAAAACAGCGGTGCGATAGGATCTATATACATATATCGTCACACAAAACCAGCGGTGCAATAGGGTCTATATACATAATATATTGTTACAGAAAACCAGTGGTGGGATATGGTCTATATACATATATCGTCAAGCGAAACCAGCAGTTTAATAAGGTCTATATACATATATCATCAAGCAAATCCAGCGGTGCGATAGGGTCTATATATATATATCGTCAAGCAAAACCAGCGGTGCGATAAGTCGATATACATAATTTGTCAAGCGAAACCAGCGGTGCGATAGTGTCTATATACGTATATCGCCAAGCGAAACCAGGGGTGCGATAGAGTCTATATACATATATCGTCAAGTGAAACCAGCGGTGCGATAGGGTCTATATACATAAATCATCAAGCGAAACCAGTGATGCGATAGGGTCTTTATACATAAATCGTCAAGCGAAATCAGCGGTGCGATAGAGTCTATATACATATATCGTCAAGCAAAACCAGCGGTGCGATAGAGTCTTTATACATACATCGTCAAGCGAAACCAGCAGTGCGATAGGGTCTATAAACAGAGACTTTCAGTACTGATTAAGAATTTAAGTTCATACTTTGTTATTTTAAGCTTGTTTCAGAATCCCTAGTGTATTGAATTATGCAAATCAGATCTGGGATTCCTCGAATGAGTTTGCGACCATTGTCAATAGTATACATGTACGACTGGATGGTGCAATGGATGTCGTCATAAAACAAATCGTGCCCGCAATTTGATAAGCAGCACTTAATACTATCTGAAGTAGAAACCATTGACTAATTAAAAGCGCTGTTGAAAGCGACACTAACTAACGTGAAGTCCTAGTTATAGTAGTGTAAATAATCGCGGTAACTATAAGTTAATGTATTGCCGATGCACACATATCAGTTATCCGTTATGATTATAATGAATGCTTTATGATATGACAATAAAATAGGCATCTCAGACATTTTAACTCAAATACGTCTCTTATCAACATAAAACATCTTTTTCGGAATACGAATATCACATTTTTAAAAAGAAATAACGCGAATATGTCATAACAAAAAACGCACAAGCAAAACAAGATAGTATCTCTTGGAGTTTAATGCGCTTCTAGGAATTAAGACTTATTGCTGTCTTAAAGGACAGTGCCCACATTATTCACGGTATAATGAGATAAAATGAAATACTTGTAACTCTCTGAAGGGGATAAAAGAAAGATACATCTCTAATTAAAGTAGTTTACTTCTTTAATAATGACATGGGGCTTCAAGTCTAACAGTAATAGGAATAAAAGTCTAACAGTAACAGAAATATAATTAAATTTCTAATCGTCTAATCTCTGATGTTGTCTTGAAGAAATATAGCATATTGATGGTCTTCAGACTTAAAACTGGATATCTGCCGACGGTTAGAAATCCTCGAAATTGGTGTCATTTTATCATTTTTTATAATTATTACTTTTCGTAAAATATCAACACATGTGTAATTCTATGATTAGTATTCACTCACTTACCAATTTATTCATTAATTCACTCGGTCATTCATTCCTTATTTAATGTATCAATTAATTCAATAATTAATCAAAAACGATTGTTTTCTTCATTTCTTTATTTGTTCGTTCGTTCATTCGAACAAACGTCAGGTATTAATTTGCATTGGCTAAAATTATATAAAAGCATAAAAAAGAAAACATTTTTTGCAACTCTGGATATTAGTTATTCGTTATGTCAATCACAAAATACAAATGTAAACTTAAGCATAACGCATTATTCACACAATAACTTACGATAAAAATTGACGTCAGTCCATTTGACAATTTCTCCGTTATGTGTTCAAATTTTGATTGACATTCAAAATGATTATATTTCAGAAAATATATAACTTTCTGCATGATTTAAGCCAAGGCTTCATTTGGATGAAAATTAAAAATATTATGAATAATTGTTGATTTACGTTTACGGCGATTTTTGTCGTAAGTTCTTTTGTGAAATGCACCCCAGTATTTAGCTTCACCATTGATTGTAACATTTAATTAATGTCTTACGTTTATACACAGACAGGGACTAGATTTGCAGAACTGTTTGTGATTATGCAAATAACGCCACTATACATGTAGATATAACTCAGCTTGTAGTGTCAATTTCCGGGAGTTTGAGCAACAATAGTGATGAAACTGGCGATAAAAGTCGATGATTTAGAAGGCAAATATATTGTTAGTCACATAGTGTGTCTTCTGAAATTGATATAGCAAAGCAATTACTCAAAGATATCATGTGTATGTCAGCGAGAGATTGCAATGCAAATTCACAGAACAAGTATTTTTGTTATTTGTCTTGAACATATGATTATCTCTACTTAAAACCACTTGAAATACCAAATACCTCAATAGCTTCCTTTATTTTTCTATGTTGTAACACAGCTCACGTAGTCTGTTATTAGCGGCGGTAATGTGTTAATTCAACATTGATGTATGCTAGTATAAACGGAATACTACCGAAATGATAAAAAAGCAATTGGATCAAATATATTACAAGTACATTGCAATTCTTGTGACAAAACTGAAATGAACGTCCCGGTTTAAAAAGGTTATAACGTATTGAAATAAGCTGACAAAACTGTACTCTGTGTTTGACATTCGGATAAGTAATCCACTCTTGCTAATGTAGATGTCAGTTGGCACAAGTTCAGTCAAATGAAATTAAATTAAGCGTGAGGCCAACATTGGATTTACAATCTTCACATAACACCCGGTCGATCTTTACAAACCCTGGTTCTTCTTGCGATTAAATTAGAGGAACTGTATGTTTATGTTTTGGTGAGTTGATATATTTAAATGTCCGTATCGTTTTCGGTGCCACTATTCTAAAACAATATTTAGTTTTATGTTCGTCTCCCCGTTATTCAATATCGTTTACAAAATTTTATATAGCTTATTAATATCGCTTGAGAAGAAAGTACATATTGTTATAAATTCAAAAGCGTTGCTATTTAAATTAGATAAAAACATTACATTTTCAAATAACATGTTATCGGACAAACTCTGAATCTACGTAGTCTGCTGCAAATGAACTGGTAATATCAAGAAGTTGTAAAGTGCATATGGAGAAGGGAAATATATTGAAGAAGTACAGGTTGATAAACGATATACCTATGAAATTTTTTAATTTTGGGACTGTTTTCAATACTCCTTGATTTGCACGCCTAACTGTTAACTTGAATCGGAAACATAACCACGTTTTTAAAAGGTGTATATTAGGAAAACACGCTAGAAATAGTTATTGTAATCATAAATAAAAGCATCTCATTATTAGTAGTTAATAAAATCTGAATGGTCTGGTACATCAAATGCATGAAAACGTGACAAAATTAATATTTATATCCGATTGGTAAACTTGAAAGAAAACCCCCATTCTAAAAACAGAAAGCTCTTTACTACTGTTTGACGTCATTCGGATTCTTCCTAATATGAAACAATTCCCTTCCCCCTTCTCATATGTTTCTTAAATGTATTATGTTTCTACTTTAAACGTATTTGCCCGTTCAGATTTTGTGTTGCACCCTACCCCCTCTCAACTGACATCCTGGATCAACTTCTGTGTATAACGGTTCAATTTAAAATCAAAATGTGACTCACTTGATACGTTTCACAATTCGTTGCACATTTAAACGGGAAATATATTTAAGTCTAAGCTAAGTGCATAGCCCAAGTTAGGAAATCCCTTTTTAATATATTATTTTGACAGAATTTACTATATTATATATATATTTGGCAATACGGGGTCAGTGAATATATGTAGGAATGATATATTGGAAGAAATATATTTTAGCCAATCTTAAAAGTTAAAAATCCTGATAAATTTCATTTAAGTAGGAACTTATGCTAATAAATCATCCCGCATGAGACGTTTCTGTAAAATTGTTATTCAAAATTAAATATAGGAAATCTTAAACATTCAGTCTTAATCTCACAATAAAATACCAGTCAGTTCTTAATTTTATCTCAGCTTCATGTGTGTTCGTTATTGTTCATATAAAACCAGTATAACGTCAGTACGTGTGCAAAAGGGAATTAATCTACATTTCCTTAATGTGCATATAACATTCTTCTGATAGCAATTAAGTAGGAAATCTTAAATCTTTTATCGTCTTGAGACTAGAGATCGACATACTGTCCAACTTAACATCTCACACAACAATTAATTTTGCACTATTCTACATATAGAAAAATATTCTTCTGGAACACTGAACACAAAACCAATGGTTCTAAAAGTGCCTTAATTTCATGATAGATATTCCTCTATTGGTTCAAATATGCTAAAAAACATGAGGTTGGGCACATTTGTTCACAATTACGATGGTTGGATGACACCCCTTCAAATTTTACAAATATTCCCATCTGTTGCAGTGTATCACTACGCACTTTTAAATAGTTATAGCTTTATGAAACAATACCCGATATCATCCAAACTTGTCAGAACTCATGAAAGTATAGCATGTACAAAGAAATATGATAATATCATGCATTTTCAACAAAATAAAACTCAATCGATTTACGGAGCACACATTTCTTTAGCGGAAAAATGTTGCTACCATCATGCTAAGAAGAAATTTCTTAAGTGAGAACTTAATGGTCTCACTACACAGTCAGAAGGTGCTGTATAATTTATATACAACAGTGTATGGCTATTTCACTATAACTGTTTGTTACATATACATTTTTTAAAATATAGTTTCTTTCCAGAGAATGGATGTATTTCTACCTAAAAATGCACATTAACTGGCATGTTGACCAGTTCTTTTTGTAAATGCAGTGGAGTCTGTCACTTCACATTTTATTAAAAAGCAGTTCATGCCTGTTCCTAAATTCACCCGCCTCAAATCAAATACTGTGGATCCAGTAGAAGCCCATCGCTGTATATTTTAGCAAAAATTTGTTTTACACATCTGAAAAAAATCATAATTTCTTTGAACTACTTTCAAAATAACGCAGTACTTTTATTTTGGGATAAGGATAATGCTGTCGTGGCTTAAAGGCTGCAAAACTGTGTAGTGAGACGTAAACAGAAAGGCTGAACCTAGTTCGACATTATCAATGTTGTGCTTCTCTGAACTCTGCCATATTTTGCACTGTGTTAGCTTATATATATGCAATGATCACAAAATCATCATTAAGGAATTATTGAAGTCTCAATTTCAATCCATATCCGACATGATTTATGGAACGTTTAGTTATTTAATGCCATTGATGTTAACCAAATAAGT
This sequence comes from Panopea generosa, assembly GCA_029582155.1. NCBI lineage: Eukaryota > Metazoa > Mollusca > Bivalvia > Adapedonta > Hiatellidae > Panopea > Panopea generosa. The sequence continues at coordinate 69,127,548 of CM055904.1, forward strand.
ATATATTTCTATTAATATAACTCTTATTATCAAAATGTTTTTCCTCAAAACAAATATCAACATACTAATATATATATTTTAAAAATCAGACGGCATTAATATATCACAGCACGACATGGAGATACATTAGCTAGACCTAAAATAAACGTCCATTCAGATGAGGATGTAATCCGAAGGAAATTAATGCGCGTCTAGTAAATACGATTATTGAAATTCAGTGTTGTCTGAAAGGGCAACGTTAATAGTATTCATTGTTTGATTAAATCAAGTGAAAAACGAGTAAAGGTGAAAACTAAATGGAAATGTGTTTCCCTTTGGAGTATTTATATGCTTTATGATACTGTGTGGATGGAATAGAAATCACGTGGATGTATTACATCTGAAGCAGTCTGACAGAAATAGGAATCACGTGAATGTCTTACATCTGGTGCAGTATGGCAGAATTGGCATCAAATAGATGTATCATTTCTGGTGTAGTGTGGCAGAAATAGGAATCAAGTGAATGTCTTTTATCTGGTGCAGTCTGACAGTAATATATATCACGTGACTGTCTTATATCTGAGGCTGTCTGACAGAAATTTGAATCACGCGAATGTCTTATATCTGGTGCAGTGCAGCAGAAATTGGAATCAAGCGGATGTATTATTCTTGGTGCAGAGTGGTAGAAATAGGAATCAAGTGAATGTCTTATATCTGGTGCAGTCTGACAGTAATAGGTATCACGTGACTGTCTTATATCTGAGGCAGTTTAACAGAAATAGGAATCACGTGAATGTCTTACATCTGGTGCAGTATGGCAGAATTGGCATCAAGTGAATGTCTTATTCCTGGTGCAGTATGGCAGAAATAGGAATCACGTGATTGTCTTTTATCTGGTGCAGTCTGGCAGAATTGGCATCAAGTGAATGTCTTATATCTGGTGCAGTCTAATAGAAATAAGAATCACGTGAATGTCTTTTATCTGGTGCGGTATGGCAGAATAAGCATCAAGTGAATGTCTTATTCCTGGTACAGTCTGGCAGAAATTGACATCAAGTGAATGTCTTATTCCTGGTGCAGTATGGCAAAAATTGAAATCAAGTGAATGGCTTATTACTAAGAAGTAAGAATCATGTGAACGTGTTATATCTGGTTCAGTCTGGCTGAAATTGGAATCAAGTGAATATCTTTTTCATGATGTAGTCTGGCAGAATCGGATTCAAGTGAATGTCTTATTCCTGGTGCATTGTGGCACAAATAGGAATCACGTGGATGTCTTACGTCTGGTGCAGTCGGGCAGAAACTGAAATCAAGTGAATGTCTTATATCTGGTGCAGTCGGGCAGAAAAAGTCAATCAAGCGAATGTCTTATATTTGGTGCTTTCTGGCAGAAACTATAATCAATTGAATGTCTTATACTCGTTGAAATTATGACGAATTGTATTTGTTTTTGTTAAGTATGTTTTCGCAGCTTGGGAAATTATTTTGAAAATACAATACAAAAAAAATATTTTTTTACAACTGTGGCGATATGTCCCACAAAGGTTCCATTATATAGACGGGAACGTGTTTACAAAATACCGATATCTAACTCAGTCAAACATTATTTAATTAATAACTAATTCATAGTTTAAAGCACAGTCAGAGACGAAACTAATATTCGTATTGATGTAAGTATCACCACAATCACTGTATTGTCGTTTGTTGTGGAAGTAAAATAGCGCTTTCAGGGGCTATTCCTGATATTCCAGAGCAATTTTTCGAGGATATCATTTGTATGTCAGCCAGATATTGTGATGTAAACATCGATATTTGTTATTTTTCTTGAATATATCATATATATACTTCTACTTGAGACCACTTGAAAAACCATATCGCAACTGTCTCACGTAATCCATTATTCTGTTAAATAGAAAAAAAACGCAGCGTCGGGCAAGTGGCAGAGTGTCCGCCTCACATGCTGAATGTCAAGGGTTCGATTCCAAGCCGGCTCATAAATGGTCTAGAAGCTGACTCGCAGCTTGGCGCTCATCATTTAAAGAATAAATCAAGGTCTGGTCGGCGCGGTGTCAGTATATTGTGACTGGATGGGGTATCATACCGTGTGTCTGCAACATGGTAATCCAGTGTGGTAGCGTTCAGAATACTGTCTCAAGTATACACCGTCGTGATATGACTAAACAATTGTTAAAATCGCCGCTAAACATCATACAACAAAGTAAATATGAAATACGTACTTACATGTAATAGTCAACCAATACTTTAAATCGATTATATCAAACAAGGCTCAACCGTTGCTGCTTTTTCAGAGAAAAAATATACATAGCTTATTATGTAAACTATAAAAGAAACACGTAATAATTTCAATTTTATGTTTTCTACCAAGGAAGCGGACTCAAGAGCGGTTTGTTTAAGTTCTGAGCTTTCATAGCAATCGAGCTAAAATAAATTAGTATAAACTAATCAGTGTTACACACACATGTACATACATACGGTCGAAATCGCATTGGGACGAAAATGTCTTGATACTCGCTTGTATATTTCAATTATTCTGAACAATATTAACTTAACTATTTCTTTAGTGCTTTACTGATGTGTACATTATACATGATGTCAGTTTTTTTAGACGTTTGCGTTTCCAAAATTAAGCACCGAAAATAAATCAAGGAAAGTATTGTAAGAGGCACATATTTCAAATCATTATATTGTAGTAGACGTACAGAAAGAAAGTTCTTTGACATATGGCTTACGAAAAAGGTTATTTAAACTTCTTTGTTTCTCAATATAATATATACAATGTAGTAGCAAAACATTGATGTACAATAACAGAAAAGGTATAAGAACAAAGTAATAAAATAAATCTATTTGGATAAATATCTGTTACATGTAAAAGTACACGACCATTCTTCTCAGTGAACCGATATGAACGTCCCGGTTTACAAAAGTTATACCTAATTTGCAACTGATAATGCTATACCACGTGACTGACATTCGGATAAGTAATCCACTCTCGCTAATAAAGCTGTCAGTGGCAACAAGTTCATTTCAATGAATATACAATTCAGCGTAATATATTACACTATCGATCCTTTACAAACGCTGGTTCTTTTTTAATTTAATTAGAGGGATTGTACTTTTCCGTTTGTTAGTTTAATTGACGTTATTTCAATGTAAAACATCTTTCATCATAGAAAGAGTCCGAATGACGATGAGAAGGTCTTTTTCAGAATGGGGATTTTGCTTCAACTTTTCCACTCCAACTTAAATATCGATGATGGAATGGTGGATTTGACATACTAAACTATTTGGACTATATTCATTAATGCTAATGATATAATTTTGATAATTATCTATTTTTTAAGACATTTCATTCTGATATACTCCCTTTAAGACAGTATATTGGAATATTTGTATTTTCGCCTCCCCATTATCCTATATCGATTGCAAACGCCATCTATCTGATTAATTTTGCTTGAGAAGATGGCGACATTTTAGATTATTTTGTATTGTCTGTTGGAAGATTTTAAAATGTTGTGGATTTTTTTGCAAACAGCACCCTAGTCTGATAATTAGATGATTTTTAAATTTTGGATTTTCTGGGTTTTTTTACCGAATCATGAATAAAAACCTGTAAAGGTAACTTCGTAGTTTCTAATTTCCGCGGCTACTGCTCTGCTTACGTATCATAATGGAGTTAGTTTCGTTTCTTTTTGTTGTATATAATGTTAACGAATGCATAGCAAGAATACAACGTAATACACTAATGTCTAGGGTGTTTATATGAAAGGGAAACGTCATAGAATATTGATTGACACATATGGACGTGTACTGTTTAGGAGATCATAATAAAACGCGCCAGGTAATGTGTACATGACAAATTGCGTTGATGTGGGAAGGGAAGTTAGCTGTTGATCGATGGTAAGACTTTGTGCCATTGTTACTTTGTAACCATAAATACAGTACTATATAATAAATACAGTACTATATAATATAACCATATAACCTACAATAATATTACAGGTAAGAAAACTATTGAAGCATTTAATACAAAATAAAGATACTTATAAACAGGGTAAAGAATCCTAGCCTAAAATAGTTTATGAATCCAGTAACCATATCAATGGGCATGCAACGTAAGTCATTTAAATTGTTATTGTCTCTGCTAAAAGCAGCAGCAACTTGAGCAGAAGAAACATGACCAATATAGTCTTTAGCGCGTTTGACAATCAATCCGTGAGTTCGAATTCCCGCCCGGCAATGATGTTTGATATCACGCAATATCAATCAACTTAAATGCATTGATCAAAAGTTATAAATTCCTTATTCCATATAAAGTAAAAAATGTAACTGAACATTTCTACTAGAGACAATGTAGTAGTGTTTTATTTAAACAAACATGATGCTGAAAGTCCATAGAGATGCATAAACAAGCATATCTTATGAAGACATATTGTTAATGCACTATTATCAAAATCGCTGCGAGCCGCTTCAAGCTTCACAGTGGTGTTTTACTACCGACCGTTCCTATACATTGACCACTGTTGTCATTTTTTCTGTATGTATACTTTGTACATGGTGGTTCCTCTATACAATGCCTTTGTTAATGATGTTGTTACGACTGAGGCATTCGAAGGCTAGGTCTCATGGTGAACATACACATTCTTATTTTCTAAGGTACTTTCGAACAATAATTTGTTAATATTGCTATTTCAAATACATGTAGTTATATTTGTTCACGAAGAGTGTGTCTAGACATTGTTTTCCATGTAACTTTTTGTGTTATAATGGATGGTTACTGTATAAAATTTTGCTAGTGAGTCATTGACATTACTAGCTCTATGTTTGAACTTGTTTACCTCGAGATGCATTGCGAGATGCAGCTGCATTATCTACTTAGGTTAAGTGAGTTTGGACTTTCAATGTTTAATGTTTAGTGGAAAATGCGCGCTATTTGTATAGCAATGTGACACTTAACATTACTCAACAACGAAAGTTGATTATGCACAAAGTTATTGCGAATAATATCAAATGATTCCATTTGCAGAAATGCAATTTCATGGGAATATGGACAGCATTTATTATATTCAGTACTTGGATTTACGCAAGTTGACCTTCAAGTCTACATATTGACTTGATCAGCGTTTGTACATCTACTAATTACGTAATTCTGTTGTTTTTTTATAATTTATCAAAAGATAAAAAAATATGTCAACCAGAAGATATACGAAGCAACAAAATGAATATAGTAAATACGTAAAATATGTGTGATGACAAACATACAACATAACATGTAGACGTACAACACAAACATGCAGACGACATTATTGCTACAGACCCTAAACCACTAAAGTACCCCATAATTGCACTCCGTTTGCGCTCAGTTTGCACTCTGTTTGCGCTCTGTTTGCGCTCAATTCGCGCTCCGTTTACACTCCGTTTGCATGCACTCGAATAAGTGCGGTTAATTTAATGCACTCACAAACGCATGTATTCGGTCACGAGCGGTGTATATTTGAGTGTTCTATAAGATCTTTATTTAATACTCCTCTCAGCGTTCGCTTCGTTCATTCAGCGTTCACTCAACGTTAAGTTCGCTCGGATCGGTTTCTAGCCCAGAACCAATCGCAACATCTTAACTCTTAAATTGATTCATTTTTTTAATTTAAGTTGTTCCAATGGAGCAATAAATAAAATGCAGCGACAGGATTTAGTCATGGTAATTGGATTCATATTCCGATTGTTTGTCTATATATTTTGTCACCCGCATTGCGAAAGGTTATCAATTTTGGATAAACTATTACAGATAGTTGGGAAGTTTAATAGAAGAGTATGTTATTTTGATAATTGATCAGTGGTCTGTGTGATCAAAGAATACCGCAAGTTCAATCGACTTTTATTATCAAGACCGAAATGTGTGTACGTCATTAACTTTTTTGATATACCGTAAGCCGTTTGTAACAGGAAAGCAAAAAAGGTTGTCCACAAAATTTACAGATACATTATCAACATAAACTAAATATATTGTATTTTTATTAATTACTCCATACCCTTTATACATGTTTGGCTTAACAGTAATCAAATAATTTGATCAGTGTAAGCAGTGACTTAACAACATGTGGATATCTCACTGGTTTTGTTAATGTTCAAATTTAAATCATCTTTATAATCTATAATATGCATTGCATACATGATGAAAAGTTTATTAAATCTGTGCGAGAGAATTTGAAATATTATAAATGAATTTTGAGAAAAAAATCATGTAGTGTTTTTCTCGATTTGGCTTCAAATATGGCTTCACTAAACTTAAAAACAATATTTTGATATTATAAGATTTTACAAATATTTTCGTTATCATTATGTCAGTATATATATATGTATGGTACCTGAAATGAATTTTTCAATGTGTTTCTCAAATTGGTTGCAAATGTCATTATTTTTTTTTTTACTGATACATATAGTATGATTTATGTTAATATATTGTTTAAAATGTCAAACTATATGAAACTTGTTTGAAAAAATACCCACTGTGTTATACCGCTACGTATATGACATGCAGCAACACAGACACCCATGGTGTTAATTACGTTACTTCACATGTCAGTTAAATCTGTGTCAATTAAATTATACGCTAAAGTGGTGACTTATCGGACCACGGAAGAACCTTGCTGATATGAACAGAACAGAACAGATATTTTATTTCAGACTTGTACATAAATACATCGTCATAATAACATATTTACAATAGATGATATCGCGTAAAATATACTGTTAATTAATACATAAATTGTATCTCCATTTTTCATTTACATTTAAACAAAGTTCATTTTTTATGATCGATATCGAAATAATGCATGAAGTCATAAATTCATAAAAACAAGAGGATGAACAAATTTATTAAATATCTAAATGATTTTCTTTCACTGATTAAGTGAATGTTTCCGAAAATAGATAATAGATAAAAGATATTCAATACATTTACATAAACTATTAAACGTTTAAAATGCAGTTTCTTAATTTCAGAGATTTCTTAATATACTGAGCAAAACTGACTAAAATACTTTTATCATTTGTTTTAAGTAATTCTATAAGCTTGTACAAAGACGGTCTTTGAAAAACATGTTTATTTATATAAGTCTTTCAAAAATCACTGTAGCAAGGACAGATGCAAATAAAATGGCATATATCTTCTACTTCAGTAGTGTTACAACAAAGACAATATTTCTATTTTCATGGAATATGATTTCTTGCATAGCGACCTGTTTGAATTCTAAGAGTATGTGCTGATAATCTAATTCTAGTAACAAACAATCTTAAATCATTTTGGAGAATATCTAAATATTGTTCGTATGCAAAACTACTTTTGAAATATTTATACTCTTCTATAACATGACTTTTGTTAACTGGGACATACCATTCTTGGATAAAACAACCAATAACACGCTTTTTGAATATACAAGGAAATGTTTTTTTATTAAAAGAAGCATCTGTAAATAAGTAAGAAAACCCATACTCATTTAATAGTTTCTTAACATTGGAAACCCAATTTTTACACCCTTTTGCATCATCATTTACACCTTGTTGATATAATTTATGTATAATGATATTGTCAGTATTAATAATTTTACACCAATACTTTACAATTTTACTATATCGGGTAATGTAAAGCGGATAACGTCCAAGTTCACCGTAAACCCCTGTTGTACATTTACTTAACCTAACGTTTAGAACACGTTTACAAAATTTTAAATGAAGACGTTCAATTTCCTTGGACTTAGTGAAACCCAATATTTCAGAGGCATACCACAATATTGATCCAACAAATGAATCAAATAACTGACACAAAATTTTGGACTTTAAATGTATTTTCTTTCAATGTATCAATAAAATGTTTAAAGCCCTTAGAGCTTTACCTACTAAATGTTCGTTATTCAATGAAAAAGTACCAGTATAATTAAAAATGGTACCTAAGTAATTAAAATCATCTACAACCTCAACATTTTGCCCATTATACGACCAATTCTCGTCATGTACTAGTCGTCTGCGTTTTCGAAAGACCATAATTTTTGTTTTAGACCTAATTACTTCCAAACTCCAATTATTACAATATGTATGTAAAATGTTTAAGTTATTTTGTAACTCTTCTGGTGATTTGCCTAAAATTACCATATCGACAGCAAAAACCAATACTATTAATACTATGTTATCAATCAATAATCCAGAATCAGCCTTTTTTTGCAAATACAGTTCTAAGTCTTCCATGAATAAAGATACTAAAATAGGCGAGATTATATCCCCTAAACGTAAACCTATCGAATATTCAAAAAAGTCAGAAAAATTGTTACAACTTTTAACACATGACTTCACCTTTTCATGCATATTTTTAATGACCCGTAAGATTTTACCCTGTATGCCAGTTTTGTATACTTTTCACCATAAAGCGTTTCTGTATATACTGTCAAAACACTTCTTCAGATATGTATGATTTTATTAGATTGTAATAAGTGCGAGATGAATGAATCTTAATTGAACCCGCAGTATGTGATTGAAAAGAAAATATGTAAGAAAAACTGCCAGCAAATTAACAACAAATAAAAAAAATCATTTAAGATATTGGTTATTTGAGGTTTTTAGAACGATACATTTGCATGTAAACCCATGATGTTAATATCATATATTTTATTATGTGGGGTTTTCGTTAATTTAATTAAATAAAAAAATATAACCAGTACTGAGTGAATGGTAGAAAGTGTGACATATGCTTATTAAGGGACGTGTATTCAGGGTTGACGATTTACCACAACAAGTATTCTAGATATTGACTTTTGATGTAAAAATTATATGAATTTAAAACAAACATAAATAAATGTGCATTTATTATTTATTTATGGGCATTATACATTTTACATAACAAATGCATGTTGTCATACATTACCAATCTATTTGCAGTTTGAAATGTTAGTTCAAAACCCTGCATGGGAGATATGCTAATTTAAGTGACAATTAACACATTTTTTGACAGCTTGCAGTTATTGTCCATTAATTAACTGTCATTAGACTCGTTAGTTAAATAAACAAGTCAAGTACATTCCCAATTTACAAGAGATGAATGTCAGCATATATTTTGCATCAATAACACATTTTATTGCACATTAGAAAAAAAACATTTATATCACATATTTTTTATTTAAAGAACTGTGCTAAATGAATTCGTGACTTGGTAGCGATAGCGTATAAAACAGATAAAACTAAACATCAGAATTGTTAAGATAAAACAATTCTACAATTTTAAAAATAATGAAAATGTTTTTTTGTTTTTTTTTATTATTATTTGTTTTATTTTTCGAAATATTATTATCATTGGATCTATTTTTATATATTATTCTTTATTTCCGTCTCATCATAATATACAAACATACAATAAAATCAATGTACATATGCATGAAATAGAGTATATTATGCCATTCATATAAGAATTATAAGATACACCATATTAAAAAGAAGAAAAAAAACTAAAACAAACAGTATTCTTACCGTATACAGTTATGATCCTTCAGTGGACTAATTTATTTATATTCGTTAAACATATCACATACATAAACATGGCGAGTTATTGTTATTTGTACCGAATGCATCACAACGTGATACAGACGGGTCTTAAATTGTATTAAAGGAATAGGAATAAACTGTGACGTTTGTAATCAAGCACCTGGGGGCAATTCCACCCACCTAATAAGCGCAAATAAGTAATTGTTTAAAAAACAAAAACAAAAAAAAACAAACATTTATCACATCAGAAAAGATCTGTTATGACCTGATTAACAATAACTGTTCACAAAATTCACACATTATGGTTTATAAAATAATATATTATCTACTACGACTTTGGACTAGAAATGATGTTTAAAATAAACTAAAATACTAACTCGATTATGACTTGCTTCGTTCGTATGTACAGACATTTTCTCTACCGACATGTGTACATGTAGGCTGATCGCCTTTGCAGAATAAAATAGCAGGCTTTGGCACATTTACGTATTATATTTTCGTTTGACAATAAGAATGTATTTTTTTTCACAATCTGTTAGTGTATTAAAATCGAAATTTATCACAGATGCTGTATTAAATAGCTCAAATCTTAAATCTTCGTAAAAAGTACAATGTTTCATCTTCCACGCTCTTTTTGCAGAGTGGACATAATCTCTGTGAAACTTCAAGTCGCTCATATCTGCCCGTTTCTAAACGTAACGGAGCGACACCACATCGGAACTTTGCAAATGCAGTCTTATATTTTTGTGGCAAAACAATTTTACAATATACCTCAGTATGAAAATCGTGCTTAAAATTCTTATATGTTCGTAATTTATTTCCAACCCTACCCGATATACCATGATCTGCATTTATACTGAGTTTCCAATCATCTTTAAAAGCATTTAAACAAGCACATTTAACATTGTTTACCATATATAGCTTAACAATTGGCATATTAACATTGACAAATTCATGAAGTTGAAATGTCTTTAAAATCTCTATAACTCTGAAGTTCCAATTTCTGCACGAAGTTCCACCTTTCATTAAACAATAGAGAAATACCTTTTAATTGTCACGATTATTTTGCATGTTTAAAAATCTACACCAAATATTTGAAACACATTTCATCTGTTTAACAAAACATGGCATCCAACCCATATTACCAGACACAGCTGCAGATAGGATATACTTGCCAATTCCTAAATAAAAACGCATTGCTCTATTCTGTTCTGCATCGATACAAGAAAACTTCTTTGTGCCCCATATCGCGGCACCATAGGCAATAACGGACCATACCATAGAGTCATATAACTTTTTAAACACATAATAAGGCATTACACCAATACTTTTACATTTTGCAATTACCAAACCCAGAGCTCTGCTGGCAGCTTGTGAAACAAACTTGGCCGTTACACTGTAATCTAAATGCTCATTTAACAATATGCCAAGATATAGGTATGTATCAGTTATATTGATCTCTTCATTATTGCACTGAAATTTAGATAAAGCACGTTGCCTGGTTTGCGTTCTAAAGTGAATAACATTGCTTTTAGCGGCATTAACCTTCATGTAATTAGCATCACACCATACCGATAAAATATCCAACATAGACAGCAAATCTGTTTCACTTTCAGCCAATAAAACAATATCATCTGCATATAAAAGAATGGATAGCTTCTCGTCATCTCCAACGTCGACACCTGAGCCTAGAGATTTTATTTGTACGGCCAGATCATTTATAAAACAATTAAATAAAATCGGAGACAAGGACCACCCCTGTCGAAGGCCAGTTGTTACATTAAACCAGTCTGTCGACAGACCATTTATCCTAACGCAGGATCTAACAGATGAATAAAGTGACTTAATTGCATTAAACATTTTCCCGTTTACACTCAAAGTGTTAAGTCTTTTCCAGAGAGTATACCTATGTATAGAGTCGTTTGCTTTTTTGAAGTCAATAAAATAAATGCAACAAATGATGAGACCTTCTTTTTTAAACGTGTCTCAACTATAGACGTAAGTGTTGATAAATGATCAACTGTACTGCGTTTTTGACGAAAACCATTTTGCTCATCAGCAAGTTTTTTTTATTAGATTCGGTCCAAGAAGACAGTCTCTGATTAAGTATAGAACACTACATTTTATACATGTTGGGGGCTAATGTAATACCATAATAATTCATTGGTTCTCTAGGATCTTTGGTTCCCGACTTTGGTATGGGCTTGATAATGCCCTTTCCCCAGTCCGTCGGTATTATTATAATATATATGTTGACTTCTTTATTTGTCACAGCTTTTATATTGGATTTGTGCATGTGGTCAGTCGTTCATAATTAATCAAACCCACTGTGTGGGTATTTCCTGGAATTATTGATTTTTTATTTGTCCAAATCGAAAGATAAATGGCGAGTGTTTAATTTTTTCACCGCAAAATATTTCGTCATTTTACAATAAATCAACTAATGTTACAGAGTTCCTCTGATAATGGAAACAATAGCTGTTACGATATTATTGTATATTAGATCTCGAGAATTTGATGTCAACCAGGACCGAAGTGATTATTCTTCGCGCTTACTTTGCAGCGTATAGTTTTTTTATCCACTTGAGGAGTTAAATTAAATATAATCGTCAGGATTGGGATTATAAGAATTTAATTCATTTTTTCTGGTTTTTATGCATGTGTAAAGAATGTCGAATCACGCACAAATCAAATAAAGCACTGCGATAATCCTCCATTTAAGTTCAAAAGAAACACATGTATAGAGTGATTGTGAAAAATAAATAAACACGCCAAATAGACAAACAGTCTTTGTAAATCTGCATCACAGAAAGCCGGGTTTCATCAAATTGATTTGTCAGCAATGCTTAAAACTAGCATAATCACCAAAACATTTTAGTTTTACTATACACTTCCATGCAAGGTTCAGTGCTGTATCTGCCAGACTATACATGTCCCGCGAGACAAGCTACAGTCAGTTTGTAGTTAATCTCGAGTTAATAGTTTAAACATATTTTATTGCTTTATATATCACAACGTAGCAAAAGGGTAGTGCTGCATGTTCTAACAACATTAATTAAGGCCCTTTCCGACAAAATAGTTGTATACAAATACTGATCAAGATGAGTTACAATGACGTCGTACCCGGTAACGGCAGCTCTACGCGTAGCACGACGTTAACGCTAACATTGTAAAAAATGTTTGACAAATATCGGAATATCTGTTACTTCAATGGAATCGTAATACTTTGCGGATAATAGATGTATTAAAATCAATAAGATTCTTCTGTCTACACGAACTATTACAATGTGCATAAATAGCGGCGTCCATTAGTTCTTGCCGTATCAAAACAATGTCAAACTGGCGTTGTTAATATTTGATAGAAGACATCGGAGATGCTTGTTACAAGGTTCTTAAGTTTTCCAATATATTGGAACGCTAACAGAAACTTAATTTACTCGTTAATAAAAATTTTAAGAGACAATGTTCTGTGATAAAAACGTCTGTTAACGGAAATTATGTCACTGTCTCCGGTGAATAGAACTAGCGCAGTTTTTAAACATAGAATTTATGCCGGGACCCATATTAAATGGTACGTCGGGGCAATGGGCAGTTAGAAGTTAGTTTGAAATTCATTTTTCGTCTTTAAATATTTAATGGAGTAACTCTTCAAATTGGAGGTTAGGGTAAGGGTTAGCGGTAGATTCATAATGAATATCTAATATCAGACTGACTTCAGTTTGCCGGGAAAATGACGTTAAATATGACTTACCGTCAAATTATAATATATAAATCATGTCAACAGCATATGCTATACCCGTCAACTAAAAAGATCGTTCCGTAACACTTAATTTGATATATTAATTAAGTATAATTCCAAAAACGATCAAGTATTTGGAGACAGCTTTATATATTTCGGGTATTACTTTTATTTCAGGATTAAAAGCCTAATTTTTAGTTTTGATCAGGTGATGAAAAAATAGACCAATTTAATGAAGGGCTTCTAGGCAACATTAAACTCGCCTAATGTTTTTCATCACCTGATGAAAACTCAAACTTGTTCTTTTAATCCTTTATTTACATTATATTACTATTTTAGATACAATAATTACGTTATTTTTGTCATTTTGATATTTAAAAAGCAAATTATACGCATTAAACGCAAAGCCAATATCACGAATGTAACAGCGACGTTGTCAACATACGCATTTGTATGGCAACTTACGGAACCTAACGGCAACGTAAAATCTCACTAGGAAAACAAAATCCTGCAACCAATGAAATGCAAACTGGTATTTTTTTGCTCTGTCCAGCTGCAAATGATTTTCATTGGGAAATGAAATGCAGTTAATGTATATAGAGATCTGGTTCATTTAAGCCGATTGCATTAAAATGTAAATATAATTTAAGTTCCGCATTCTAACACCCTTCAGAAATTTCCTCTGATTTCATTGGTTGGTGCGCTTAGATTTGCGGGTATTAAAAACTTCTATGTTTTACTACATCATTTGTTTTCAATGTCACTGAAAACAATCGTCATCGCTAAACAGTCACATGCGGAAACATACATATGATAAAATTATTTGAGTTTCAGATTTTTAATACCGGTGATAAACCAGTTGTGTGTCAGGTTTGTAATAAGAAGTTTATACATTCGTCATCTCTGAATCACCAATATGTATCCGCATTTGCCTGTTTAGAGATGACGAATGTGTCAACATCTTATTACACAACTGAAACTCAAATGGTGTATCACCAGTATGATTGTCGAAACGGAAGGACGTGTTTTCTGGGGCACCATCCTTCAAAGTAGGTTAACAGGATGATTCTAAATTTCTGTAATGACAAAAAACTGTTTCTACAACCGCGATGTCTTTACCATCTGTTCCTGCCAGTGATGCAGTACCGGGAGGAGTAGCGACACTGCCGATGCTGTCCACTGGCTACATAACCATCTGTTCCTGCCAGTGGTGCAGTACCGGGAGGAGTAGCGACACTGCCGATGCTGTCCACTGGCTACATAACCATCTGTTCCTGCCAGTGGTGCAGTACCGGGAGGAGTAGCGACACTGCCGATGCTGTCCACTGGCTACATAACCATCTGTTTCTGCCAGTGGTGCAGTAGCGAGAGGAGTAGCGACACTGCCGATGCTGCCCACTGGCTACATAACCATCTGTTCCTGCCTGTTGTGCAGTACCGGGAGGAGTAGCGACACTGTCGATGCTGTCCATTGGCTACATAACCATCTGTTCCAGCAAGTGGTGCAGCACCGGGAGGAGTAGCGACACTGCCGATGCTGTCCACTGGCTACATAACCATCTGTTCCAGTCAGTGATGCAGTACCAGGAGGAGTGGCGACCCTGCCGATGCTGTCCACTGGCTACATAACCATCTGTTCCAGCCAGTGGTGCAGTACCGGGAGGAGTGGCGACACTGCCGATGCTGTCCACTGGCTACATAACCATCTGTTCCAGTCAGTGATGCAGTACCAGGAGGAGTGGCGACCCTGCCGATGCTGTCCACTGGCTACATAACCATCTGTTCCAGCCAGTGATGCAGTACCGGGAGGAGTAGCGACACTGCCGATGCTGTCCACTGGCTACATAACCATCTGTTCCTGCCATTGGTGCAGTACCGGGAGGAGTAGCGACACTGCCGATGCTGTCCACTGGCTACATAACCATCTGTTCCAGCCAGTGGTGCAGTACCGGGAGGAGTGGCGACACTGTTGATGCTGTCCACTGGCTACATAACCATCTGTTCCTGCCATTGGTGCAGTACCGGGAGGAGTAGCGACACTTCCGATGCTGTCCACTAGCTATATAACCATCTGTTCCTGCCAGTGGTGCAGTACCGGGAGGAGTGTCGACACTGCCGATGCTGCCCACTGGCTACATAACCATCTGTTCCAGTCAGTGATGCAGCACCGGGAGGAGTAGCGACCCTGCCGATGCTGTCCACTGGTTACATAACCATCTGTTCCAGCCAGTGATGCAGTAACGGGAGGAGTAGCGACCCTGTCGATGCTGTCCACTGGCTACATAACCATCTGTTCCAGCCAGTGGGGCAGTACCGGGAGGAGTAGCGACACTGCCGATGCTGTCCACTGGCTACATAACCATCTGTTCCTGCCAGTGGTGCAGTACCGGGAGGAGTATCGACACTGCCGATGCTGCCCACTGGCTACATAACCATCTGTTCCAGTCAGTGATGCAGTACCGGGAGGAGTAGCGACCCTGCTGATGCTGTCCACTGGCTACATAACCATCTGTTCCTGCCAGTGGCGCAGTACCGGGAAGAGTAGCGACACTGCCGATGCTGTCCACTGGCTACATAACCATCTGTTCCAGCAAGTGATGCAGTAACGGGAGGAGTAGCGATACTGCCGATGCTGTCCACTGGCTACATAACCATCTGTTCCAGCCAGTGATGCAGTACCGGGAGGAGTAGCGACACTGCCGATGCTGCCCACTGGCTACATAACCATCTGTTCCAGCCAGTGATGCAGTACCGGGAGGAGTAGCGACACTGTCGATGCTGTCCACTGGCTACATAACCACCCGTTCCAGTCAGTGATGCAGTACCAGGAGGAGTAGCGACACTGCCGATGCTGTCCACTGGCTACATAACCATCTGTTCCAGCAAGTGGTGCAGCACCGGGACGAGTAGCGACACTGTCAATGCTGCCCACTGGCTACATAACCATCTGTTCCAGCAAGTGGTACAGCACCGGGACGAGTAGCGACACTGTCGATGCTGCCCACTGGCTACATAACCATCTGTTCCAGCAAGTGGTGCATCACCGTGACGAGTAGCGACACTGCCGATGCTGTCCACTGGCTACATAACCATCTGTGCCAGCCAGTGGTGCAGCTGCGGGACGAGTAGCAACACTGCCGATGCTGTCCACTGGCTACATAACCATCTGTTCCAGCCAGTGGTGCAGCATCGGGAGGAGTAGCGACACTGCCGATGCTGTCAACTGGCTACATAACCATCTGTGCCAGCCAGTGGTGCAGCTGCGGGACGAGTAGCAACACTGCCGATGCTGTCCAATGGCTACATAACCATCTGTTCCAGCCAGTGGTGCAGCATCGGGAGGAGTAGCGACACTGCCGATGCTGTCAACTGGCTACATAACCATCTGTTCCAGCCAGTGTTGCAGCTGCGGGACGGGTAGCAACACTACCGATGCTGTCCACTGGCTACATAACCATCTGTTCAAGCCAGTGGTGCAGCACCGGGACGAATAGCGACTATGCCGATGCTGTCCACTGCCATTTGTTCCAGCCAGTTGGGCAGCACCGGGAGGAGCGGTGACCCTGCCGATGCTGTCCACTGGTTACATTACCATCTGTTCCAGCCAGTGATGCAGTACCAGGAGGAGTGGCGACCCTGCCGATGCTGTCCATTGGCTACATAACCATCTGTTCCTGCCAGTGGTGCAGTACAGGGAGGAGTAGCGACACTGCCGATGCTGTCCACTGGCTACATAACCATCTGTTCCAGTCAGTGATGCAGTACTGGGAGGAGTGGCGACACTGCCGATGCTGTCCACTGGCTACATAACCATCTGTTCCAGCCAGTGGTGCAGCACCGGGACGAGTAGCGACACTGCCGATGCTGTCCACTGGCTAAATAACCATCTGTTCCTGCCAGTGGTGCACCACCGGGACGACTAGCGACGCTGCCGATGCTGTCCACTGGCTACATAACCATCTGTTCCTGCCAGTGGTGCAGCACCGGGACGAGTACCGACACTGCCGATGCTGTCCACTGGCTACATAACCATTTGTTCCAGCCAGTGGTGCAGCACGGGGACGAGTAGCGACACTGCCGATGATGTCCACTGGCTACATAACCATCTGTTCCAGCCAGTGGTGCAGCACCGGGAGGAGTAGCGACACTGCCGATGCTGTCCACTGGCTACATAACCATCTGTTCCTGCCAGTGATGCAGCACCGGCAGGAGTAGCGACACTGTCGATGCTGTCCATTACCTACATAACCATCTGTTCCAGCCAGTGGTGCAGCACCGGGAGGAGTAGCGACACTGCCGATGCTGTCCACTGGCTACATAACCATCTGTTCCAGCCAGTGATGCAGTACCGGGAGGAGTGGCGACCTTGCCGATGCTGTCCACTGGCTACATAACCATCTGTTCCTGCCAGTGGTGCAGCACCGGGACGAGTAGCGACACTGCCGATGCTGTCCACTGGCTTCATAATCATCAGTTCCAGCCAGTGATGCAGCACCGGGAGGAGTAGCGACACTGCCGATGCTGTCCATTGGCTACATAACCATCTGTTCCAGCCAGTGATGCAGCACCGGCAGGAGTAGCGACACTGCCGATGCTGTCCACTGGCTACATAACCATCTGTTCCTGCCAGTGGTGCAGCACCGGGAGGAGTAGCGACACTGCCAATGCTGTCCACTGGCTACATAACTATCTGTTCCAGCCAGTAGTGCAGCACTGGGACGAGTAGCGACACTGCCGATGCTGTCCACTGGCTACATAACCATCAGTTCCAGCCAGTGATGCAGCACCGGGAGGAGTAGCGACACCGCCGATGCTGTCCACTGGCTACATAACCATCTGTTCCAGCCAGTGATGCAGCACCGGCAGGAGTAGCGACACTGCCAATGCAGTCCACTGGCTTCATAACCATCAGTTCCAGCCAGTGATGCAGCACCGGGACGAGTAGCGACACCGCCGATGCTGTCCACTGGCTACATAACCATCCGTTCCAGCGAGTGATGCAGCACCGGCAGGAGTAGCGACACTGCCGATGCTGTCCACTGGCTACATAACCATCTGTTCCTGCCAGTGGTGCAGCACCGGGAGGAGTAGCGACACTGCCGATACTGTCCACTGGCTACATAACCATCTGTTCCTGCCAGTGGTGCAGCACCGGGACGAGAAGCGACACTGCCGATGCAGTCCACTGGCTACATAACCATCAGTTCCAGCCAGTGATGCAGCACCGGGAGGAGTAGCGACACCGCCGATGCTGTCCGCTGGCTTCATAACCATCTGTTCCAGCCAGTGATGCAGCACCGGCAGGAGTAGCAACCCTGCCGATGCTGTCCACTGGCTACATAACCATCTGTTCCAGCGAGTGATGCAGCACCGGCAGGAGTAGCGACCCTGCCAATGCTGTCCACTTGCTACATAACCAGCCGACGCTGTCTACTGGCTACATAACCATCTGTTCCAGCCATTGATGCAGTACCGGGAGGAATAGCGACACTGTCGATGCTGCCCACTGGCTACATAACCATCTGTTCCAGCCAGGGGTGCATTTCCGGGAGGAGTGACGACACTGCCGATGCTGTCCACTGGCTACATAACCATCTGTTCCAGCGAGTGATGCAGTACCGGGAGGAGTGGCGACCCTGCAGATGCAGTCCACTGGCTACATAACCAGCTGTTCCTGCCAGTGGTGCAGCACCGGGAGGAGTAGCGACACTGCCGATGCTGTCCACTGGCTACATAACCATCTGTTCCAGCCAGTAGTGCAGCACTGGGAGGAGTAGCGATACTGCCGATGCTGTCCACTGGCTACATCACCATCTGTTCCAGCCAGTGATGCAGCACCGGGAGGAGTAGCGACACCGCCGATGCTGTCCACTGGCTACATAACCATCTGTTCCAGCCAGTGATGCAGCACCGGCAGGAGTAGCGACCCTGCCGATGCTGTCCACTGGCTACATAACCAGCCGATGCTGTCCACTGGCTACATAACCATCTGTTCCAGCCAGTGATGCAGCACAGGCAGGAGTAGCGACCCTGCCGATGCTGTCCACTAGTTACATAACCAGCCGATGCTGTCCACTGGCTACATAACCATCTGTTCCTGCCAGTGGTGCAGCATCGGGAGGAGTAGCCTCGGACCCCGCCGATGCTGTCCACTGGCTACATAACCATCTGTTCCAGCCAGTGATGCAGCACCGGCAGGAGTAGCGACCCTGCCGATGCTGTCCACTGGATACATAACCAGCCGATGCTGTCCACTGGCTACATAACCATCTGTTCCAGCCAGTGATGCAGCACCGGCAGGAGTAGCGACCCTGCCGATGCTGTCCACTGGTTACATAACCAGCCGATGCTGTTCACTCGCTACATAACCATCTGTTCCTGCCAGTGGTGCAGCAACGGGAGGAGTAGCGACACTGCCGATGCTGTCCATTGGCTACATAACCATCTGTTCCTGCCAGTGGTGCAGTACAGGGAAGAGTAGCGACACTGCCGATGCTGTCCACTGGCTACATCACCATCTGTTCCAGCCAGTGATGCAGCACCGGGAGGAGTAGTGACACCGCCGATGCTGTCCACTGGCTACATAACCATCTGTTCCAGCCAGTGATGCAGCACCGGCAGGAGTAGCGACCCTGCCGATGCTGTCCACTGGATACATAACCAGCCGATGCTGTCCACTGGCTACATAACCATCTGTTCCAGCCAGTGATGCAGCACAGGCAGGAGTAGCAACCCTGCCGATGCTGTCCACTAGTTACATAACCAGCCGATGCTGTCCACTGGCTACATAACCATCTGTTCCTGCCAGTGGTGCAGCACCGGCAGGAGTAGCGACCCTGTCGATGCTGTCCACTGGAAACATAACCAGCCGATGCTGTCCACTGGCTACATAACCATCTGTTCCAGCCAGTGATGCAGCACCGGCAGGAGTAGCGACCTTGCCGATGCTGTCCACTGGTTACATAACCAGCCGATGCTGTTCACTGGCTACATAACCATCTGTTCCAGCCAGTGGTGCAGCACCGGCAGGAGTAGCGACCCTGCCGATGCTGTCCACTGGATACATAACCAGCCGATGCTGTCCACTGGCTACATAACCATCTGTTCCAGCCAGTGATGCAGCACCGGCAGGAGTAGCGACCCTGCCGATGCTGTCCACTGGATACATAACCAGCCGATGCTGTCCACTGGCTACATAACCATCTGTTCCAGCCAGTGATGCAGCACCGGCAGGAGTAGCGACCCTGCCGATGCTGTCCACTGGATACATAACCAGCCGATGCTGTCCACTGGCTACATAACCATCTGTTCCAGCCAGTGATGCAGCACCGGCAGGAGTAGCGACCTTGCCGATGCTGTCCACTGGTTACATAACCAGCCGATGCTGTCCACTGGCTACATAACCATCTGTTCCAGCCAGTGATGCAGCACCGGCAGGAGTAGCGACCTTGCCGATGCTGTCCACTGGTTACATAACCAGCCGATGCTGTTCACTGGCTACATAACCATCTGTTCCTGCCAGTGGTGCAGCAACGGGAGGAGTAACAACACTGCCGATGCTGTCCACTGGTTACATAATCATCTGTTCCTGCCAGTGGTGTGCAACACTTTCATGATTGCAGTGCCATCACAGAAACGGAAAATCACGAAATCCAAGATTTTATTTCTTCGCAAACGGAATATTTTCTGCATCTTTTTTAGTGAAAATATATCACCAATATCTCCTTTAAATCTCCTTTAAGGCGCGTGTTCCAGTGATAGAGCATATAACCCATGGTCGGATGGTCCTGGGATCGACTCTCCCTACGGACATGTGTGGTGTCATTGAGCAAAATACTTTTTCCACATATGCTTAGTACTGGTAATACCAAGGAAGTTTTCGAGCGTGATTTGTATAAGTTGTAAGAATTTATTTCGCAATTGAAGTAAAGATAAGTTAAAACTATTAAATTTGCCCGTGTTGTATCTATTTAGAAAATAACCACATAACAAATTTTCACTCCATCTATAACATTTTAAAACAGAATGTTTTATCTATAAAAAAAAGTATGTTATTATCTAATCCGTTTCTTAATTATTCTAGGAATTGGAAAAAAAACAGATAATCTTGGTGACACTGCAATACGCGTTTAAGTATCACGCACCCATACACGCATCCTTGCACGGAAGTTAATAATCATGGCGACATTGCCTGCCTGTATATGTTGTTGATAACAAATATATACACGATTCACAACTGAAAATAACATCACGTGTATGCTAAATGTAAATACAAAAAAAACATATATCATACATATTAGCAATTATGCATGTTTTGTTATCTAAAAGAAATGCTATGTATACAATATGTTGTATTTGTGTATTTTAACATAAAATAAATTTCATGATGAACGGTACGACAAGATGTGTTTATTTTCAATATCCGGACAGCCCACATACGAGGGTTATCCTGGAAGTTAGCGGAATTTCGCTATAACTAAATATGACGGATACAAATATAAAAACAAAATACATCATGAAAAACAAGAAATTAA
The DNA here is from genome assembly GCA_029582155.1 of Panopea generosa. Classification (NCBI taxonomy): domain Eukaryota; kingdom Metazoa; phylum Mollusca; class Bivalvia; order Adapedonta; family Hiatellidae; genus Panopea; species Panopea generosa. Next base: position 69,149,346 of record CM055904.1, read on the forward strand.
TAGCTCCTAAGTAGTAAGATATCAAATACGCACAGTAAATATCGATAATATTTATAAATGAAAAAGCAAAGACATCACAGGCCGTCATCCGGAGCACGTTGCCGCGTTTACGACGATACTCTATGTAGTCCACGCGTGTTGCAACACATTTACGATACTTGTAAATCCATTTCATAAAAATGTCGTTGTACCATTTGTTACTAATTCCTGCTACAGCTTTCTGTGCGCATAAAAAACAATAATATCCACGGGGACAAGGTCATAACTCTTCTGTACTATTGACTTCTTAGATGGAGGATTTCTCGGGGTTTTCAAAACGGATGACTGCATTTTTGTTTCTGGGTCAAAGTGGTGGAGCCATGTTTCATCAGTCGTGATTGTGCATTATAGGAAATCGTCTCCCTCCGTATCAGCCGCCGTAGCAACGTTGTTGAGCATTTAACTCGGCGTTGCTTCTCTTCTTTAACCAAGCGACGGACCGAACGTGTGCAGACTGCACATTCGCGCTGACTACACATTCAAAGGTCGGTTGATAATATTTGATGAAGAACATTACGCAAAATTTCAAGTATTTCAGCAATATCCCATACTGTCATTCGCATGTGCGTGTCTATCAGCTCTTTCACTCTAACATTGTTACATGCCATCAGACCTACTATTGGTGGGCGACCCGCTCTTCCGTCATCATCAATTGCTCTTCTTCTGTTTCTAAACCGTTCGTACTACTTATAAACACACGTCTTGCTACAAGGTGGTAATGTTTTATATAATCTAATCATTCTCAATGTCTCCGCCGGTGATTTTCAAAGCCCGAGTAAAAACACTCTGTAATTCAATGTCGCCCGTAAACGCCATCGTTCCAAACCGTTTTAACCGCTCTGTATTTTTTTATATAAAAAATAAACAAGTAGGCCTATAGCCGCAGACGTTAAATTCAACAGAAATACATTCACTATTACCTGCTAACGTTATGCTGCTTTGCGGGCATTTTGCTGTAGCAGAAAAGGTGTAACAGGACACTAATTGATAACAAAATTTACAAATATATGCATATTTTTAACGTGCGCCGGGAATATGTTTGGCTGTTACTATGGAGACAGATATTTAGAACGAGGAATAGTATATAACAAATATTCAGTTTAATCAGACAAGAGGCTACTTTATTTGTTTAAAGTTTAAGTCCAAACATCCCATAGTTATTCAGGCTACAGAGAAATTCCGCGTACTTCCAGGACAGTTTCGTATATCTAAGCGGGGCCTTCAGGAAGTCGGGGTTTTTTTTATCCATGCATGCGTCAGTATGAAATATAAGCTTTAATTATTAAGTTATTAATTATATAAACTTAACTACTACAGTCATGTTTTGATTATCCGTCCAATATTACAATTAGTGTAACAAATTCGATCCAAGGCTGCGTTCAGTTCGGTTAAACGTTAGCTAACATATTTTGCTGGACATTGGCTCAATCTCAAATGAGCACACAGCAAACAACACTTTAAGGGAACCAGATATTAAACGTGTTTGCTGTTTAACGGTGCTGAACACAGTCCAGTTTCTAAAATATTCTGGGAGTTTAAAACACTCACTGTTTGATTTTTTAAAATCACGTGCAATATTTTTTTTTTATTGCTTTTTCTTTTAATTTTAAGTTTCAACACATTGCATATTTCACAAATTGTATTTACAGCATACATGGTATAGTTTACAGCATATATGGTATAGTTTCAACAGTTATAAAAATATTTTGTTCGGTTTCATCTGAACAACAAGGGATGTAGCTTGGCTGAAAACGATGTGTAGACAGAGTTCTAGGTGGTCCAGGAGTTTGTCCTAAAAAGCAGCTTGACTATCATAGGTGCGTTTTGGCGTGTATATTATGTTTTTGGAGGCTTGATTATCCTTAATATTAACATTGAATTCACTGTTTTATAACCAAATAACTTAATATCACTTGTGATGTTTTAAGGTGTGTTCATCAAATAAAGTAAAAAATGAAGTAGCCTTCCTAGGGGTCCGAGTATTATTACATGTTGGCTTGTTTATTTGTTTACGTGCCTACAGTGCCTATAGGACACTAGGTTCCTAACAGTCCTACAGTACTTAACACTCGTTTGTTTTCAAAGGTTAACAAAAAGTCGCCAAGCTGATCGGATGCACGGAATATTCATCCCGGTTACTTATATACGTATACTCCGTCTGTGACAGTATAGCGTTCACATGGATTCAGATTCTTGTGGTTCTGTTGTAATATGTCTCTGGCTGAATAAGTGAATGCTCAATTAGTAGGCCTGCAGTATTTATTTAGTTTTAAAATACAACAAAGATATTAAATATATAGTGCCTCTTTGTTTCGTACCGTGCCCGAAAGACAGGCAGGCACCGACTTCCCTTGGCCTCAGAGTAGCTACGGGCCAGCTTTTTAATTTATATTTTTTAAATACTAACAGTCTTTGTCGGTATGACGACGCAGGTCCCCAGGAGGGGTTTGCCCCGGTTTGGCATTATGAAGATAAGGGTGATAGACAAAATGCGAGCAACACGTGTAAGTCATGTGACACAATAGGAAAAAAACACAAGCAAGCGTCCCAGGTGATCAAGATTATTAAAACCCAAATTTTTAAGCACATGACAAATGGAACTTAATTATTGAATCTTCGATTTATTCAGAAACGAGAGCCAGACAGTAAGTATAAAAAAAATAGAATGAACTTGATATTCCAGGTTTGTTTAACACGTTTTATTTTAGATAGAAAATTGCTCTGTAAACACACGAGTCGCGATCAAATGTAATTTGAGAACTTTTGTCATGTGTATTCGCGATAAAACACCAGCATCATCAATTCAACATTTCGCGGCAACTGTTTGTTATAACGATAAGTGTACAATAGCAGAGCTGTAGTTATAAAACAATTTTAAGTTAACAGTTATTTATTAATATTCTCTGTTATATTCAAAACAGTTAAATATGTAATACACAAAGTGCGTTTATGCCCCAGAGTGTTACCTTCACTTTACCAGGAAGAACAAGAACATGGGCTCGTTTATATCACAGGAGCGTTCCTGTGGTTTTTATCCCAATATAGCATACCATCAGTGACTAAGTAACAGAAATGTCACTGATTCTATATAGGGAAATGAAACGTATATTGACACTAGCACCTGTAGTGTAAGCCACAATTGTTTTCCTTCTTATTTCAACAATGAACAAAACATTTAAGAAGGACAGATGGACAGACAGTTTGTCATTCACACAAAAACTCATAGAAAACTTACATTATTTTTCTTGACACCCAAAGAGCTAAAATGTAATTCGAAATGAAGGGGATCATGTTTCCCTAATTTGTTTTTTTTTTGTCAATTCATTAAGTACACTGTAGACAAAGTGAAAGTAATGTATTTATTCCCCAGTTACCAACATTTGATTGTTTTCTACATTCACAATTTAAACACAACATTGCTTCGAAAATGTTCCAAATAACTCAGTTTGTAATGTGTCTGATTATCAATCCAGGGGTCAAGAGTTTGAATCCCTGCCCGGCAACAATCTCTGTGTTGATTGATATACGACATTGTGTCTCATTATCAGTCCTCTCTCACTCTGCTGATTCAAGTTGGAAAGTTATCAGTTCCTTGTGGAGATGGGGTGTGCTCGAGTACCGGTTAACCTTTCTGGATCCCAGGAAACAGTAGTTAGGTTAACTGATTGTCTGTTAACCCTCGATGACATAAAAATGATGCTAAATAATTCATCAATAGTCAATTCTCTATGTAAGTCCTTGATGTACGAGTGTATATATATATATATATCTGTGGATTTGTTTGTAGGAGACAGGTGTGAAGATAGCCAACTGCGGTCATTGCCCTGGCTACATGAAGGTGTATGTGTGGAGAATACAATAAAGTTGGTCCCACATGCCAGTGTGTAGGCATCTACCTGGGGTCACATGTAACAGTCAGACTGATAGATCCGCAGTGACGGGAGGTGACAATGGAGGAAGCTGTGTTCAGATATATAGAGGTATTGGTTTAGACAAATCATCTTTTCTCACAAATGCAACATCCGAAGGTGTGCTTATTCTTTATTGATATAAATAGATAACCATGTGATGTATAAAACAGTCAAATACAATAATATTTATCAAACAAGAAGTACAGATGTTAAACATGATAAGGCCAAACCAAAAAATGTCTGACTGTTTACCTGACTGACCCTAAAATTGGGTCTTGACCCTAACTGTTTATTTTCATCTTGGATTTTAATTTAATGTGAAAGTATGAAAATCTTTGCAACGAATCTGCTTAATGTGTCAAGAAAATTATATTTGTATTGATCTTTATTGATTTACTATCATAATATGTTTTTTTATAGAACAGTAAAACAAATATCAATTTGCTTATATAATAGTTAATAATTATGGCATTTTAAGGTCTGTCCCACCTGCACCTGTATAATGGGTGGTAAGGTTGAATGATGGATAGTTTATAAGATGTGGCTTGAACCTACATATGTATTTGTGGTGTACTCGACTGGCAACAACTGGGATGTACTAAGACAGAGTGGAATGGTACAGATTTGTCCTCCCACATGCCAGTGTGTACCAGGTGAGAGTCTTGTTTTAATATTGTTCAGTGCCATTTCCAACACATAACAGGTTCTGTATTGCATCCAATTTTATTGGTGGAGGAAGAGGTCAGAATAAAGCAGAGTAGGAACCACCATTCTTCTGCAAGTAACGGGTAAACTTTCCTCACATAAAGTTTCTGGGTCAATCAGGGCTCTAATCCACGGTCCCAACATTGAGAGGCAATAATGTTTGGCTGCATCTTGGACCACTTTGCCATGGGGGAAATCCTTCTTGTTTTAACCTTTTACTCCATTGATACATGTTTTCCCGCACCAATCACAGAAGGCCTTTACGAGCAATTTGAACACTTCCTGCACTGTTTTCCACTCTGTCAGTTAATATAAACATAATGCGACCGTGCCCCATTTGCAGACAGTGTAGACCCATATCTGCCTATGAGTACATACTTCCTACAAACAAAAATTGACTGAACCTTTTTTTTGAAAAAAACTTCAGTTCTACTGGAGATATTTCAATCTGTAATATATATTTCAATGCCAGCTCCAGTTTTTTGGGGGTCATTGATGACCCACTGACTAAAAATCTCATGGTCATTTTCAAAATCTGGGGGTCATCAGTTGACTAGTTTTAAACTTAATCAACTTGAATAAATAGAGGTAAAAACAACATATTTTAATAAAACAGTTTTACTTCCAATTTCACACAAATTTTAAAATCCAAATTGTAACTTAAGTTAACAACTTCAAAACAATTTAACTTCCAAACGAATGTTTATCTTCTGGCCCAATAAGTTACAACAACTAGAAACCAGTTTTCTTTTCCTTCCTCATGGCAGTTTTTATGATCATGGCCACAGGGCTTTTCAAATGTCATGGCTCCAGCTCAATCATCATTGCCCCATCTTTTTTTAATGAAAAACACTAAAATTATTACTTTAATTTTCATATATTTCAGCAGTTTAGCATTACTAAGCATTATACTTCTTGGAAAACAAAACTTTCATTTTCCCATAAGCATTTCACTTCTGTCTCCTACCCATTTTAGAGTAATGTTACCTTAAAAAAAATATTAAAACATTTTAATGGTAACTAACAAAAATAAATTAAATTTCTAAAATTATGTAATCATTTTTCAAAATGAATATAATTTTCTAAAAGATTCTTTATTCCATAATTCAAGGGATTATATTGGCAAGTAACACAAACACGCTGTTAATCCAGACTTTTCCCGTATGCAGTGTGCACAAAATAATGCTTATGTATTGACGTATAACCTTTATTTACTTGAAAGTTATCAATTTAACAGTAATTGAATATTGGCCAAAACTTTAATACATCCCGCAATAAAGTATTGCGCAATGTTTACATTGAACTCCGTAAACTTCCCGATAAAGCCTCGAAAACGAGATCGGGAATGAGTCTTCACGATGTTATCCGATTATTGATCGGAAACCCGAAAGAGGTTCGTTGAAAATGGTGAATGTAAACAAAAACAAAAACGTGGCTTCAGAAATCCCATGTTTGTAATAAAGAGGTTCTTGATTTAGACACTTTAGACGTGTATATATTTCTAAGTTATAAGTGTATCTTCATGCTTGGCGTGTGTTTTTAGGACAGGGAATTAACGGTAACATGCCAATATAATCCCTTTAAAGAAATATAAACGGCGCCAGGAATATCCTCGTAAAACATGGACTGTCCGACGTTTAAACTAGTATTAAAATATCTCCATGTGCGTCTCAATATCTTATAGAAAACAAAGTAAAAAGCTTTTCAGATAGAGTATCGTCCATACATTTTAAACAACTTTTTTTATAAGTTTCACGATCTCCACATTTCATCTTTATATACAAACAACCAAAAACTGGGTATATCCCTTATATACCTAATACCGCGATATACATATTACCCCAATTGCCCATATAATAGCATTATCTTACACATGCACACTTATAATTTCTTACCTAGGGACAGTGTGACAATTGAAATGATTGGTGCACTTAAAATACTGTACACCAATAAGATTTCTTGGGAGGGGGTACCCGCAGTTTAGCAAAACTAGAATCAGCGCAAAAATTATTAAGTGTACAAAACTCACTGTTTATGTTGATTTAAATTTTATATTATATTTTTCATACAGAACTTACTTAAAATTATTTGAAACTTTAATCCAGTATCAGTATTTTTCCTGATGACACCATTACTAGCCATCTGAATGGCCAATTCGCGGTAATATGACATTGTTTACTAGGAAAAAATTAAAATTGCCTACTTTGTATCATAAATTACCACTGTCTTTTCATGAGTTTATCGTTTTCAAAGGTATAACTACAAGAAATTACTTTTAGAAGGATTATTCAAGACAATAAAGTAACTTTATTACTGTTTATTATTGATGTCATCATTTACATGACTGATGAATCTTTATACTCGCGGTAATAAGTATAACCAGCATTTATAAGTGCTATTGTTGCAGTGTACGTTTGTTATCAAAGATATTTTTTCAAACTACAATATGCTTCGCAGAAAATATGTACTCGATCATAATCGTCCATGCAATTGCATCAATATAGCTTTAATAACCAATTAAAGCATTTACATTTATAACTTAGTAGAACTGCGTGACTGGGGCTTCCCTGAATCATACCATGTGATCTGTCAAAACTGCTAGCAGTGTAAAAATAATAACTCTGAAACCCACTTGCCAAAACAAATCTGTGTAGTTTGAATTTCTGTATTTTTAAGGTTGCGTTATAGTGGACGCACTGAACAAACTGAATTGCGTCAAATGAGATTTAATTGCATCACAAATGCAAGATAGGCACTCTGGAGAAAAAACTGCAATGGGAACCTACCTGAAAATTTAATTATTTTTTACCCAAGTCTTGTATGCTAGGACTAGATGACGCTTCAGATTTAAAACTGAATAATATTTTTTTTGCAAAAATGGATGAACAAATGAGAATTTTTCATTCCCCAATAATATAGTATCCCTATGTAAATCTTTGAATTCCCCATAGTAAGGCCCCTATAAATATGAGCCCCTTCATTCATATAAACTTGAATCCCCTACTCATTGGTCACATCTGTGCCACATAAGAACAAATTTGACAGACTGGTTCTTGAGAAAAAGGATTTTAAAATATACCAATATTTGGGGCCTCTCTTCATAAGACAGTGGAACCAAGTCATTTTAACAAATCTGAATCAGGAGAAAAAAAATGGGGTCATTTTAACCCAATGGACAAATGTGCCATATCAACAGCTCTAGTAGAACTATATTTGGTGATGATTTCTAATTGAATATTTTCAAAATTTGTTTGGCAGTTTCATTATGAGAAGATGATTTTTTAAGATTTTTACTACTGTTTTTTTTTTAATAATGATGGCCAACTTAAATATGATAAAATGTTGTGTATAGATTCACATTCATATCCATGAGAAGTATAAGCCCAGTAGTGGTTTTTATGGTTTCAGAGAAAGTATTTATTACCTCCCTTTATGTTATTTTACATATTTTTTTGAATGGGCTTTAACGCCATTTTCAACACATTTCAGGTTATATATGGCATATCTAGTTTTACTGGTGGAGAAAGACCTCAGACTGAGTCAGGTTATATATGGCATATCTAGCTTTACTGGTGGAGGAAGACCTCAGACTGAGTCAGGTTATATATGGCATATCTAGCTTTACTGGTGGAGGAAGACCTCAGACTGAGTCAGGTTATATATGGCATATCTAGCTTTACTGGTGGAGGAAGACCTCAGACTGAGTCAGGTTATATATGGCATATCTAGCTTTACTGGTGGAGGAAGACCTCAGACTGAGTCTGACTGAGTAGAATCACCGTCCTTCAGCAAGTAACTGATAAAATTTCTCACATAAAGTTTATGGAGCAAGCAGAACTCGAACCTATGACCTTAGTGGTGAGAGGTAAGTGATCTTGAGATGGTGCCTTAGACCTCTCAGCCACAAAGAATCCACTGTTAGTCTACAAAGCATGAGATGTTCTTGTGAAGATGAAGCTCTCCATTGTAAACTACTGGTAATTGTTGTTTTGGTATTTCTGTTGAATTTATCATGAAAAGATCTAGTTATTTCTGAAGAAAGTATTTAAATTGCCAACAAATTTAAATATACTGTGTTATATATATTTAATTTAAAAAAGGAAGTCCAGTGTTCATAAGTTTTCAATAGTTGCAGAGTTGCTGTGTCTTTATAACTATTTTGTGAGTTTCATACTTTATATTATAAGTGGTTCCATAAGTATTTCATTTTCTTGATTGATTGTTGTATTGTGTTTAGCGTATTTTTATTAATTATTCAGTCATATCGTGTCAGACTATGTCTGCTTGACAGTATTCTGAGCCACTCTGGAGTATCATGCTGCAAATACATGGTATGATACTCCACCCAGTCACATTATACTGACACTCCGGAGTATCATGCTGCAGGCACATGGTATGATACTCCACCCAGTCACATTATACTGACACTCCGGAGTATTATGCTGCAGACACATGGTATGATAGTCTACCCAGTCACATTATACTGACACTCCATAGTATCATGCTGCACACACATGGTATGATACTCCACCCAGTCACATTATACTGACACTCCGGAGTATTATGCTGCAGACACATGGTATGATACTCCACCCAGTCACATTATACTGACACTCTGGAGTATCATGCTACAGACACATGGTATGATACACCACCCAGTCACATTATACTGACACTCCGGAGTATCATGTTGCAGACTTATGGTATGATATTCTACCCAGTCACATTATACTGACACTCCGGAGTATCATGCTGCAGACACATGGTATGATACTCCACCCAGTCATATTATACTGACACTCCGGAGTATTATGCTGCAGACACATGGTATGATACTCCACCCAGTCACATTATACTGACACTCCGGAGTATTATGCTGCAGACACATGGTATGATACTCCACCCAGTCACATTATACTGACACTCTGGAGTATCATGCTACAGACACATGGTATGATACACCACCCAGTCACATTATACTGACACTCTGGAGTATCATGCTGCAGACACATGGTATGATACTCCACCCAGTCACATTACACTGACACTCCAGAGTATCATGCTGCAGACACATGGTATGATACTCCACCCAGTCACATTATACTGACACTCCGGAGTATCATGCTGCAAGCACATGGTATGATACTCCACCCAGTCACATTATACTGACACTCCGGAGTATCATGCTGCAGACACATGGTATGATACTCCACCCAGTCACATTATACTGACACTCCGGAGTATCATGCTGCAGACACATGGTATGATACTCCACCCAGTCACACTATACTGACACTCCAGAGTATCATGCTGCAAGCACATGGTATGATACTCCACCCAGTCACATTATACTGACACTCCGGAGTATCATGCTGCAGACACATGGTATGATACTCCACCCAGTCACATTATACTGACACTCCGGAGTATCATGCTGCAGACACATGGTATGATACTCCACCCAGTCACATTATACTGACACTCCGGAGTATCATGCTGCAGACACATGGTATGATACTCCACCCAGTCACATTATACTGACACTCCGGAGTATCATGCTGCAGACACATGGTATGATACTCCACCTGGTCACTACTTAGTAAGTAAGTTGGTTAGTTGATTTAAAGTGGTTAACCAATCTTCCTTGAGGCCGTCGTATAAACAAACAAGTACAAATACATTGTTAAAAAGATAAGAAATTTATAACTTTCCTTCGTTTTCTTCATCTATCACACATTATAAATAACCAAAAATCTTGCAACATGTACATGATACCCTTTTCCATCTACACACACACATATCTCGCTTTTTGTATTCGTATTTCAATTCTGATACACATGCAATTACACATGGAAACATGAATATAATTGTAAAAAAACACAACAATAATAAAATCAAAACAAACACAAACAAAAAGCAATTATCTTTACAAAAACTAGTAACTGTAGACAGGTATGGTATTTATTAAGCATATATAGCTGTTAGAGGTACATGTATTTCTAATTTAAGTTTCCTTTTATCCAAATCAAACAATTACTTGGAAAAACAACTAACAAACAGTGTTACTTATACTAATACTTATATAAGTTGAATGCTTTTTCATTAATGCACCTGAATTTAAACAGTTCTATTTTAGGTCTTGGAATAAAAACATTTTTATTTAAGCTTGAATATAACAGATGGATTCATTGACATCCCAAAGTTGAATAGTTAACACAAATATGGCGGAGCTGTACCATTTGCTATGTTACACATGAGTTTTACCTTTATATAAATACAGTTTGGTTGATAGACAAAGTACTCAGTCTTTTGAATGAAATATATAAACTTTCATATTCATTTTCTAAAATATATTTGCATGTTCACCTCTGCAGTTTAATTAACTTATTTATATTTCTATTTGAAATATTTGTACAACAATAATTGAAATGTGATTGTGTGTAAACTTTGTAATACAACATTCTATGGTTGATTAAGAATGGTAATGTTTTTTAGAGAGAGATTGTAACTGTTTATTCCATCGTATTGCAATTGTCAACACATATTCCAATGATTTTATTGCCTGTTGTAGCTGTTAGTTCTGTACTGTTGTACGCAAGTTGAAAATTTATATGATTTCAACGCCTTGGTTTCTGACGAGAGTTGATTAGCATTACTCTGATGTCAGTATTCAATACCATACCATGTTGAATGCGCCACATATAGGTCAGTAGCCTGATTAAATAAGGTTTGAATAGACAGCTTTTTTATTATTTAGATATCCGATCTGCTGTCCATAACGCTGTCTTGGCAGAAGCAAAATAACATCTTGAAAAGGCTCCTTAGAGACATGCAATATGTTGCACTAATAGGTCAGTTGTTGAAGCGTTATTTATAAACAATGGGAAATAATTTATGAAAAGTAAAAATAACAATGTACCTAATATAAAATCCTGCAGAACCCCTGATGTTATACAATTGGTTCTTGAAGTTGCTGAATTTATAGACAATACTTGTCCTGAACATTATAAATTTGGCCTGATTTTAATCAGTTTTTGAAATAGAGGCAGTATAAAATTTGGTCAAATTTTAATCCTGTAGAACATTTGTCTAGAAATGAACAATTCTTGTAACTGGTTATTTGGTTAAAGCAATTGTCTTTGCAAGTAAATATGGTAAATATTTGCCTTCAGGATTACGTTGTGGCACAGAGATTGATGAATGTGCCCTATACACACTATGCCTGACCAAATCTACAGGATTCCAACAACTGCCAAGGTCACATAGTTGGTATAGTCATGACTTTGCTATTCTAAATATGTTTTAAAAATCTAACTAATATTCTAGTGTTTTGATGGTTGCTGGGAATGATGTCAATAATGCGTGTTGATATCGAGTTAGATACACTTGTTATGTAAACTACTCAACTAAATATATTCATGTATACGTTATTAAATGGCCTCACCTTAATAAAATCACTTATATGAATACTACCGCTAAAAAAGGATTCTTACAATTTATTACTTGAACGAGGTTTAATGCAATTTTATACACATTTCAGGTTATATATGGCATATCCAGTTTTAATGGTGGAGGAAGACCTCAGAATGAATCTGAGTAAACCACCATTCTTCCACAAATAATTGGCAAGCTTTCTTACAAAAAGTTTTTGCAGTGGATCGAACCTATGACCTTGGGGGTCAGAGGTAAAATGAGACAGTGCCTTAAACCACTCGGCCATGGATGACTCAAATATAATACTACTTTCTGTTTTTTATTGTTTTTTGGTGAAACCATACAAGTACCTATATGCTTTTTATAAATCACAATATCTTCCAAATTGTTTCTTTTTCAGATAGCTAGCAGCTTTAAGAATTTACTTTTTGTATTTCCTTGTATCTCATATAGGTTGAATAAATTGACTTAATTTTTCTTGATTTTCATTATCTGTTTAAATGATATTTACAGAGATTTTCTACCCCTGGACGATGGTAATTTCATCATCAACACCAATATTGCGCTCCTTGAAGATTCTTCATCACACAGGAGTTGAGGCAACATACAAGGTTACAGAGACAAACCAACTGAAGTTTGTGATGAGGATCCTCAGTATTGAACATAAAACAGACAGATTGACCAGGAGTTTATATTGTGTATTTTACACAGTATTTCAGGTTTTCTTACTGTTTGTGAGGTTACAGTCTAATTATGGTTTTTCATATAACCAATTTATCTCAAGTTTCAGCTTAACTGAAAAAAACCTCAGCAGAAGCAGCCAGCTGTATGACTGTAAACTTTTGATCATGACAACTACTCTTCCTGAATAACTTGTTTAATTTTCATTAAACTTTACAGAGATGTTGAAACTCAAATTCAGGATGTCTGAGTTCCATGAAGGCTACCGTAACTAAAATAATTAGAATAATATAGTCTTAATTTGTAAAGGAAGGGAAATAACTCAATGTTTATTTTAGAAATAATATTTAATATGGACTGTCAGTGGGCTGACATATTTTTTTCAAAAAAATAATAGTATTGTCTTGTATCCAAATTTACATTATAAGAGACGATGCCTCATAAATTGAAGGAATGGCGACAGGACCTTACCAGATATGGCGACAGGACCATACCAGATATGGCGACAGGACAGGACCTTACCAGATATGGGGATAGGACCTTACCAGATATGGCGACAGGACCATACCAGATATGGCGACAGGACAGGACCTTACCAGATATTGGGATAGGACCTTACCAGATATGGCGACAGGACAGGACCTTACCAGATATTGGGATAGGACCTTACCAGATATGGCGACAGGACAGGACCTTACCAGATATTGGGATAGGACCATACCAGATATGGCGACAGGACAGGACCTTACCAGATATTGGGATAGGACCTTACCAGATATGGCGACAGGACCATACCAGATATGGCGACAGGACAGGACCTTACCAGATATGGCGATAGGACCTTACCAGATATGGCGACAGGACATTACCAGATATGGCAACAGGACCTTACCAGATAAGGAGACAGGACCTTACTAGATATGGTGACAGGACCTTACCAGATATGGCAACAGGACCTTACCAGATAAGGAGACAGGACCTTACTAGATATGGTGACAGGACCTTACCAGATATGGAGACAGGACCTTATTAGATATGTTACAGTTTGATATGTCAAAATCTTAAAATGTACTTTACTAAAGTAAAGAGCTGATGTACATTATAAGGAGTGTAAGATCAAAATTGTGTTAAAATAATTTTATTGTATACAATTTTTATATAGATTTTTTTATAATCTTGATTTTATATAATTTTTTTATTATTTTTTCTGGAGTGTAACGTCTAGTGGTAGAGCATCGGACCTTGGATTGGAGAGGCGGTGACTCGATCCTCTGCCATGGCTATATATGTTGTCCTTGAGCAAGACACTTAATCCGCAAACTATTAGCTGTTCTACCCGGGAAGACTTCAAAATTTAAGTAAAATGAACAAGTTTATAAACATTATATATACTTGTGAATCATCTGATCCTCCAGAGAAAATCCTTCCTGTTCTATATATGTATAATAGCACGCTTCAACCACATGGATGTTGAGACAGTTGCCCAGAAACCCCTCCTGTTCTGTTATACACTGAAGCCCTTGTTCTTTAAGTTTGCCATTGACTAAATAATTTTCTTTGCAGCATTCACTTTCCAACAGTATGGGCCTCTGCTTGCAGTTTGTACATGTACACCTACAATAAAAACATAACTAATTGCAACCAAATGTGTATTTTATATTAAATTGATATTGGAACATGTCATCCATCATCTTGCAAGTGTCGATGCATGTATGAGTATGCAGTTGGGAACTTTTATAAATAGACTGGTTATATGTGCATTGCTGTACAGTCTCATTTTAGAGCTTATTTTTGTGTGGGTCATCTGTAGAGCTAGTTTTGAGTACCAGAGGTGTGGATTCCAAATCCTCTCACTCATTTTTCTTATTTTTAAGTCTAGTTAATCTAGAAAAAGTTTGGCTGTATAGTTACATAATGGATAAACAACAATTAACGCTTATCACTGTATACAATTATGTATGCACATAGAAATACAATTATTTCCATTGTAAATTTGGTTTTATTTAATTATTATAATCACTGCCGAATGTGTAAGAAATACCAACGAAATGGTCAATATATATTTTTTTTCATGTGCTGAATGGGCACAGCACTGCTGTTTCTATTTGGACGGATCCGTTTCATGCAAATGTTGAGGGTAGGTTTCTTCCTCAGAATTGCTCTCAGATGACAAATGTTTCACATTACTGGCATCAGCCTGATCCCTTAAAATCATCAGTTCAAACATATATGGCTGTATTCCATCATTTGGGTACAGACATTCAATTTCACCGAGATCAGAATTGTACTTTTATTGTTTACCTTTATAAAATGGCGGCTCATCAAGATTTATGTCACAGTGCTATGTTCCCGTGCAATAACATATGAATGTCTGAATCAAATCTCTGAAATTCTAATACAATGTTAATAATAACAAAACACAGGCTAAGTTTGATTTAAGGGGTTGTGGCATTTGTCGTCCTACAGTTATGCCCCTTTATTTGTGTAAAATCATATTTTTGGGGGTTTCTCTGCAATAGCTCGAGAATACCTGAATCAAATCTTTTGAAATCACTGAATTTGCTTGTCACAGATTGTTATTGCCCCTAAGTCTGCCCATTACAAAGTCCAAGTTGTCAGGTATATTACAATTCCAGTTGATTTGTATTTATATGGATTGATTGGTTCATACCTTCTCAAAAACATTTTTTTCATATATCATTTCTGCCTCTCATTATACAAGAAAATAGCATTTTTAGACAAACACCTATACCGGACGCATCCACTGCTTCATGTGGTGTCTTTGATCAGGACGCTTTGTCCATATGCTTATTACTGGATATAGCCAGGAAGACTTCAAGCATGATTTGTTTAAGTTGTAATAACTTTTTTTGTTTAAATAAGTTTAAATTGTGTGAAGTTACAAAGACATTTTCATGCAGACAACTGCTTACAAAAAGTTAATGTTTAAACCTGCTGCATGTTAATGTTGTAAATTTCCTATCATTTTTAAAGACATTGAAATATGTACATTGCATTGCAATGCATCAACTATTTTGTTTACTGTTACAGGCAAATGCCAATGGGAAGAAGCTTGGAGAGTATTTTAGACCTTGGACTGGTTCTATATTAATGAAGCGGCGGGTGCCTGTCTTCAATTTGAGAATCCAGTAGACAACTAGACTGAACTAGATGCTTGTTTTATCAGACAATTATTTGGCGTGTTCTAGAGATCTTGTGCTGTGAGGAAAAGTGGGAAATGCTGGTAGACATAGCCTTGAGGTTGAATGCCCTCACAAAGTAAGATATTTTTCTATATGCTGGATATATATTCTATATATATATATATATATACTTGTATATGAAGTATAAAATTGCACACAAATATTCAAATTTATTGCTTATTATCAACAGTTAATACTTCGGTACTTTTCTCATACATTGTCCTTATTAAATTGCCCTTAATTATCAATTGTCCACCATCTTCAGCCAGCAACAAGTGGGACAATGTTGCAGTGGATAAAGTGTTGGCTGTTCACTCCAGGAGGTTGCAGGTTTGGTTCCAGGCTTGACCAGATGGCCTCAAAACGACAATCAGTACTACCCAGAAAGTGGACTCCAGTGCAGTTCATATTAGCTCTGAGCTTTCTTTGCCCTCTAAATTAAATTAGTATAACTAATCATGCTTCCTACCACCAATAGTTGCCATACCCGTACATCTCCAGTTATAAAAAGATCACACTAAGTGGTAATATACTAGTTACCCATTTATTAGTAATATTAATTTTATGATAGTTTATTTTTGCTTGATTGCAAAGAAAGCTCAGAGCTTATATGAATTGCTCCCGAGTTTGCTTCCTGGGTAGAATCAGTACTGAGTGTTATTTTTGTGTTTGAGAGTCCATCAGGTGGAGTCTTGGATTGAACCCACAACCTCTGGCGTGAGTGACCAACACTATATCAACTGCAACACCAACTTCACCAACTGCACCACAAAATGCACCACCAACTGCACCATCAACTTACCAACTGCACCACCAAATGCACCATCAACTTTACCAACTGCCCCACCAACTTCACCAAATGCACCACCAACTTCACCAGCTGCACCACCAACTTCACCAACTGCACCATCAACTTCACCACCAAATGCACCATATATTTCAGCAACTGCACCATCAACTTCAGCAACTGCACCACCAAATGCACCATCAAATTCAGCAACTGCACCACCAAATGCACCACCAACTTCACCAACTGCACCATCAACTTCACGAACTGCACCACCATCTTCAAAATTAAAATTTAAAACTACATGTATTAATATAGACAAACATTAAGTAAACAATGTCAGTAGTTAGATTTGATGTATTTTGTCTCTACTCTCAGTGAGATGTATGCAGAATAAAGCATCCCACTTCTAGTTCACGCCAAATGTAGATTTACTGAGGGCATTGATCCCCTTGGTCATGGATTGTACTGACCAATCAGCAAAACAGTAAGTGCACATAGTTACCACTGGTGTTTATAAAATGGATGAATATAAGAATATCGAATTAAAAATGGCAGGTTCGAAGGTCTGATGCTGTACCGTATGTTTTGTGTACATGAGGATGAAATTTATGGCCATGTGGTCTAAGGCGCCATCACTTACCTCTCACTGCTAAGGTCATAGGTTTGTGTGCCGCTCATGCCTAAAACTTTACGTGAGAAAGTTTGTGGAAGGATGGTAGTTCTTCTTAGATTCATTCTGAGGTCTTCCTCCATCTATAAATTTTAAATTAGATATGCCATATATAGCACGAAAAGTGTTGAAAAACGTGTAAGCCATTTTCAAAAAAAAAGAAATTTTGAATTTTACAATTGATTATTGAAGCATGATGGCAGGGTCACAGGTTTGATGCTTTACTACTTTTTTTTTGTACAAGACAATAAAATTCTATTTAGTTATTTGCAGGTTATAGATAAATTTGAGCTTTTGAACAAGTCACAAATATTTATACACTGTATTTACCCTATATATTGGGACACACTTACTTTTCAGGAAATTGATTTTTTTTATATAATAAAAGTTGGGACACATAACAATTTTTCTAACAAATCTGATAATATTCCATCAATTTCTCATTTTCGTAATATTCAAATAATGATTTTTATATAAATTGCCATAACTGTAACTTTAATTTATTTATTTTTTGTTACCAGGTACAAACATTGATAAAACAGTAATATTCGCAATAACAAACTGAATGTAATTAAATTGAAAATTGTAAAAAAGTAACGAAAATCAACAAAACTTCAAAAAGTATCCAAGTTGTCCTGTCATGTCTCATGTTTTTGATATGTTCGCATTCTTTCCTCAGTGTCAGAATGAGCTTTATATAGACAGCCATTGCACATGGACTTTATTCAATACACTGCGCTACCCTAGCCCACTATGTCCCGGGATATCAGAAGGGAAGAGTATATTGATCCTTCAGATGTACACATGGCACCCATACCCAGGTCACAGATTGGAAGTTATTACATCATGAGAAAACTATAGGTACTGGTGGTCCTGCCTGTAGTGAATTATGGGTTAAAGTAGAATTATTAATAATACATAAAAGGAATATTGTTAATTTATTACGCCCCTGTCGTTTAAATAAAAGTTATGTGGCATTAAGTGTCACCCCTGTCTGTTTGTTCGCCCGTCAGGTGATTCCCTATGAATCATTTCTAAAAGTGACTGTGTATTCAGAAAGGATAAAGCCAGATGAATTTCAGAGCCACATTATCAAACTGTTGTAAGTGATATATATTTACAAGTTTAAAATATGTATTTAAATTTATTTCATTAACGATTTTGTTAATATTATTATTGTTGTTGATGAAGTCATTTATGAAATACCTTAACTTGCATATTCTAAAATGGTAAATATTTGCTTAAAATAGTTTGATAATGATGGTTTGAAAATCATCAGGCATTTCTTTATCCTTCAGTATCAGTTACAGGTCAAGTTTGATATTTGTCAACATGGTTAAATCTGACAATCAGTCGAGAGGCTGTGAGCTCAGATCTGCCCATATGACTGATAATGATATTTACCACACTGTCTGTCATTGCTGATTCATTGAGTTGGAAAGTTATCAGTTTGTGGAGATGTGCTTGAATACTGGTTAACCTTCCATGTTCCCAGGAAAGAATGTTTAGTTAAACTGATTGTCTGTTAGCTCTTGATGGCATAAAAATGATGCTAAATATTCAAAGAAAATAATTATTAAAAATATAGAGGCCTTATTGTCACAGTGTGTACGTAACTTACTAGGTGAGAAAGGTATGTAAGCGGTGCGGTTAGCTCAGACAGTAGAGCATTCGCCCTGTAAGCGAAGGCTCCCGGGTTCGAGTCCCAGACTGGCTGCATATTTTTCTCATCCTGTTACATTTGACGCCAAACGTGGGGCTGTGACTGATATGATAAATTATATTCAGAGAAAACATTAACATGATTCTCTGGAAATCTATGGAAATTCGGAACGAATTCCAAATTTGTGAGGGAATATGTCACAGTGTGTATGTAACCTACAGGAGAGAAAGCTATGTAAGCGGTTTGGTTAGCTCAGACGGTAGAGCATTCACCCTATAAGGGAAGGGTTCCGGGTTCGAGTCCCAGACAGGCTGCATATTTTTTCTGGTCTTGTTACATTCAACATAATGTGGATGTACCATTTTTCAGAGATGTTGCTGGCAAAGAATGAGAGACAGTTGGCTGCCCAGGCCATGTATGAGAGTGGCAACCGTCACTATCATGCCACCAACCTGCAGCTGCTTAAAAGTGGTGGTCTGAGGCCTTGGACCTTGCCATGGATGCTGATGATGCCCTCCACATGTGGCGAGACATATTTAAGGATGTTGAAGATATCAGAGGTGAGGTTCTCCAGCTATGTGGTATCTGGAGCCGCGTACTGGCTGGGAGCCAGACTTCAAATATTGCCCAGTATGTATCTGCTCTCTGAGCATAAGGTTTTAAACTTTTGTTTTTCATTTGAATGAAGTGTAAATGTATTGTTTTTCAATGCATTAAATGTTATATGTGGCAAATGACATACAGTTTTATTGATTGAGGATGATTTTGGAACGTATCAAAGCCAAACTACCATCCTTCCACAAGTAACTGGCAAACTTTTTCAAATAAAGTTTTGTTTTACCAAGCTGAGCTCAAACCCACAACCTCAGTGGTGAGAGGTAAGTAAAACTTGAGACATTGCCATAGAACACCAGGCCACAGAGGACCCAGGACTGTAGATGCATAGCTATGTTCAATTATTTCAGATTGTGTCAACCAAAGCTAAAAAAGAACTGATTGACACGTTCAGTCTTCTTTGCATTAACTTCTTTTATTTTATTTAATTAATTTGAACAAATTATATAAAAAAAAAACAAATTAAATAAACACATCTTTAAAATTGAATTTGTTTTTTTAAAAAACTTTAAAAAAGTTAAACAAGTAACAAGCTTTTGATGGCTTTATGCTGTGTGAGGGCTTTAAGTTCACAGTTTTATTGCTCTTACATGTGAAAACATTTCGGACAAAAGTATGTTTAACATGTTAAAATTAACAAAAAATAAATAAATATAAAACTGAATTATGATAACACAGTGACTGATTGTTGTATTGACTTAAGGAAATTTATATTTTAAGTCTGTGACCTGTTGAATATAAAATCTGAAACAAACTTCTGATTTTCAGGTTCACTTTGACCTCTGACCTTGGGTTGAGAACAGAATGCTGCTTCTATTTGGATATCTCTTTAAGGTTATTAGTATAAACTTGATTAGTTTACTTCGATTGTGAAACAAGTTATAACAACTTATACAAATCGTGTTTGAAGTCTTCCTAGGTAAAGCCAGTATTAAGCATATGCGGAAAAAGTATCTTGCTCAAGGACACTACACATAGCCGTGGGGGAGGATCGAACCCATGACCCTCCGATTTTATGTAAATGTTTTGTATTAAATCTGCTTTATTAAAGTTGTGCCATATATATATATATACATGAACAAAAAACATTAAGACAATAAACAAAAGAAATATTTAATAATTCATGGACTTAAATTGTAATAATTCTATGAATTTAAAGTAGTGAATAGTTTCCTTTAATTTCTATCTAAGCAGTATAAACATACCATGTACTTTTTTTCTGGTGACTAGAAAATATTATAATATGATTGTGTTACCGGTTTTCGATCACTTAATAATCGCTGCTAAAATATTTCCTTTTCAACTGTTTGCTTGTTTTTATTCTACATTTAAATGTGGTCCTGTACTAATTTCAATCTCATTATTAAAAAAAATCTATAAGAAGGTCACTCGTCCGGAACCTCGATATTTTCTGACATGCACAAGCGAAATTTTTTATAACTTTCAACCTTGACCTGTATTGCATCAGTTTTCAGCAGACGTGTATGAAATCGATATTCGTAAACAAACCTAGCATTTGTCGTGGTTTTATGTAAACTGAAAAATGGACCTAGTGAGAAATACATTTTTTCAGGTCTGTACCATAAAATGACTTTCTCACTTCTATCGGAAGCATTATTTTTGATATTTTTCTTTGCATTCAATGACCACGTGGATACTGTTTGTAAATTTTGCCAATAGTGTAGGATATTCGTTATTCTGGGAAGTGATCGATTTCAGGTGAAGGTCGAAAACAGGTTACGGCACCATACACATTTATTGATTAACTCATTTATTTAAGTATTTTGATACATTTGATAACATAACAAAATATATATTAAATCATAAATAATGTATTGTATGATATATATGTTCTGATAACTGACGTGTGAATATAAGTTGTATGTACAATGTAGAAATCCATGTTTTGTACTGAGAAACTAACAGTTTAAGTTAAAAAAAATTTTCCTTTTTTTATCATTTCTTTTTTACACCAGACATTGTTCAGGGCATCCTTCCCCACCCCCTGGCAGATAGAGATTACACCATGTATGAAGTACTGTATGAAGGATGTGAAGTGACAAACTTGATACCCGCTGTCGATAGATTGTCGATAGATTGTCCAAGAAATACTGGGCAGATGGTAGGCAGCTTGTGGAAGCTCTATGCCTAGTGATTGAGGAACTGGCCACTGGGCAACACAATTTGTTTGTAAGGTTCAGTTTTGTGTTTTTATCGATTTTGTGACTTATTTTAAATGTTCATTTGAGAATTGTGACCCTATTTCACCAGTGTAAGAGTAACACATGTGTGTATTAAATCATTTCTTGGTATTTCAAACATAATTATAGTAAACATAGAAAAACAGTGCTGGTGTTGCCAGATCACTTTCCCCATATTCCTTCATCTTGCGTTACTCAACTGGGGTATGTAGAGGATACAGGATATTGACACTCACACAAGAGGTTGCAGGTTTGATCCCCCCAATCTCAGCCCAATGGTCTGTCATCAACAAAACCTAATACTGGTTTTATCCAGGAAACCAATTAATTAATTCTGAATTGAACTAAAACAAAATTAATCATCAACTGGAATTCATGAGAACATAATTTTATGCTCTACAATTTAATTGAAATGCATCACAGTAAACTGTTTAAGTTATTTTTACTGAAGTCTAATACAAAGCTGACATTGTCACACCCTTGCAACAACACAATGCAATTTTGCTCAGATCTGTTTTCATCTTATACTGATACATCAATAATACAGTCTTTAATTTATACTAATTTATTTTGGCTCCCAATGCGAATAAAGCATGAAGCTTATGTGAGTAGCTCTCAAGTCTGCTTCCTGGCTAGAACCAGAACTGAGTGTTGTTTTTGAGAGGTAATGGGTTGTGATTGGGATCGAACCTGCAACCTCTGGCAAGAGCAACCAACACACTACCCTTTACATTACTGTCACAACTTTTACACACAGTCTTTAATGGTAGAATCCTAATCCACCATGTGTCTCTAACTCCTGTGCAGGTCCTGCCGCTAAATCTGTTCTTCCCCATGCTCATATGGCGTGACCTACAGAGAACTGTTAATAGATGCATCTTGAAGTGTACTTGCCGACATTGGGTTGTTCACAGAGGCCCTCCAGGTGTTACAGAGACTGTTACACGATGAGTGTATACCACACATGGGAGACAGTAGATTCAGACAGGTGGAGTCCAACATTATACCCACCAAGTTGATACAAGCAAGCCAATCACAGAATCCACTTATCTCCAGGTCAGTAAACTAAATATTGGTGCGCTATAAATTTTCTTTTTTTTTAAATGAAGATATGATTATTTTAAAAAGAGTGTTAAACTCTCAATCAATAAAATTTATCTTAACATTCTTACTTAAAATCACATAAAAGAACGTTGGTTGTTAAAATGTGTTATTAAAATGTGTTAAAATTTGTAACAAAGTGTTATACCTAGTGACCTTAACGTTAAAGTTGAAATCTCAAATCTTATAATTAATTTTTGAATAAGTAGTGTCCTACAGTGACTTATAAAAAGATTTTCCACTTCGAATGTGTGACATTGAGTGTTTTATTCATTTTCACTCCATGGGTGAGAGGTTTCAGTTAATTTGCCATCTTTAAAAGAGAAATTTCTTGGGACTATTAAATTCTGTCTGATGTCTAAATTACAATGTGACATCGAAGTGTTGTGTCATGTGTCTACAAGATGAAACTTTGTTGAGGCAGCTCTGTGAAGATGGATCTGAAGCTGAAAAGTTGTTGTATAAAGTACTGAAGGGAATTAATGACACTTGCAACATGGATAAAGTGTAATGTGTGGAAGTGTAGAGTGAAAGGTTCATAACTCTATCTTGAATAATGACATAATTATCTCACTTTTGGTATTTTATTTTCTTTATTTTTTGTTTGTCTTGAGTATATCTTTTTTTATGAACAAAGCTAGAAGATAGTTATTGCTATTCACTTACCTCTCATCACTGAGGTTGTAGGTTTAAGTTCCAATTGGTCCAAAACCTTTGTGAAAAAGTTTAACAGTTACTTGTGGAAGGACAGTGGTTCTACTTGGATTCATTCTGAAGTCTTCCTCCTCCTATAAAACTGAATATGTCATATGTAACTTGTCATGTGTGGAAAATGATGTTAAACACCATTAAAAAAAGGTTTACCCACAATTCCTATGTCTGCAAAATTTGAATCCTGTGATAACTTAAAGGGAGTATATCAGGATTTTGCAAAATTTTAAAATTGGCTCAAAACATTTTTAACCTATATACCATACCAATATACTCACTGACCCCATATTTCCAAAAGGATATCTATTCAAACATGCCAAAATAGTAAATTGAAAAAGGATTTATAAGTCTGATTTGAATGTCAATTTGATCAGATATTATGATCTGCACTGCCCTCTCTAACCATGTCAAGTTCCAAAACTTCACATTTAGTAATTTTTTAAAAGGGAATATTAAAAATAAATTATTTTTAAAATGATTATTGAAATAACATCTTAATATCTTAATAAATAAAATTCGAATAGTTCTGTATGTCAAATCCACCAAAGTGTGATCAAACTGACATTCAAATCATGCTCGACTTTCTAATATCGGTTTAAACATCGGGCTATTTTCCGGTATTTTCCGTGTGTTTTTTTATTGGATGGGAAAACCCCAGGATCAAAGTGGATATTTTTTGTACAGCAGATATATGCATAAAAACTAGATAATAAAGTTAAAAAAATAAGTTTCTATCCACAGACCCTCTTTTTTTTTTGACAAATCACACTTCAATGGTTGGATTTTTACAAACAAAATAAAAATAGACTGCTACTTTCATCACTTTCATATTCATTCAGAAAACTTATTTGTGGTATTGGAGTAGTTGTTGGGATGAATAAAATTAGAATTCAGACTTATAAGGAAGTTAGAATGCTAGGTTAAAAAAAAGATTTACCCCCTCCCCACCCCCAACCAACATTTATATGCTTTAATGAAGAAACGAATATTTTAATAAAAAAATCACGATTCTATATTACTCTTGTTATTAATTGATATTCTCTATATATTATGACAAACACCATCTTTTATTGTTTCATATACTTGAATTATTAAGAAATTATTTAAAATCGTACCGAAATGACAATATTTTCAAATTTTATGGCGCGAAAAAAAAATCTCCTTCATTTGCATCCAATCTCCCTCATTTCAAAACCCAATCTCCCTCATTGCTTTCCAAAAAAGGTTCACGTGTATCAAAGGCGGAGCTTATGTATCTTGGTCAATGTTTAGGACAATGATTGACATTCGCAGTGTCAATTAGTTTGTTTTTACAACAAATTGCAAGGGAAGTAAAAATACAATACACAGGATATAGTAATTGCGGGAGATTTTGACCACCGTCCGGGAGTCGCAGGTTTTCTCTTTGATTCTGGGAGACTCCGCACAATGCGGGAGAGTTCACATGTCTGATTATGCACTTTATTTTAATTTTCTGATCGGACCAATATTTTGGTTGCTACGGCAATGAAATTATGAAAAACATTGCCAGTATTCCATTCTGGATCTTGCGATTAACTTAATGTAAATTTTATTAATTTAGATAGTTCCAGTAGACCAGAAATAAAGAATCTGACTGTCAGAAGAGTGCAGAATACCTTACTAAAGGAGGAGGGTAAGTGATTATTTGTTTCAGCAACATTGCATTTGAAGGTTGAAAAATGGCTTCTTTGTCCAGAATCGCTATTTTTATATTGCTTGATGTGAGAAATTTGATTCCTAGATTTACTTTTCAAGGCCCTGCCCGGCTAGCTCAGTCAGAAGCATGTCTGACTCAATCCAGGGGTCGTGAATTATGACCTGGTCACAGTCTCTGTGGTGATAGACATGACAATATTATCATTATCATTCATCCCTCACCACTGATTCAAGTGGGAAAGTTACTAGGGGAGATTTGTGTGTTGAGTACTGGTTAACTTGCCAGGATCCCAGGAAAATGAAGTTAGGTTAACTGAAAATCTATAAGCCCTCGATGGTATAAATGTGACGCTAAATATTCAATAGATCAATCTATGGCTTTTTACACAATTTTGTTATTTGGATTTAGTAAACTTAAGCACTTTTAGATTTTCTTTAGTTTTACCTAACTTTGTTAGTCTTTGGATTCCAAATGAGCTATAATAAATATGTCAAAAAGTTAACCACATCGGTATGTAGAGATGGATAAATTAATATGTACAGATAGTAATGTTGGTTGTAGAACATATTAGATAATAATGATGGACAATTGATAAGATTTCATTTTCTTTTCTTGGAGGTTTCAATACCAGAAAAAACTGTTGGGATAAAAGCCCAGAAGGACTTGGCAGAAAGTATCCTACTTCGGCTTCTCAACTAATTCCAAACAATTCTTTAAAGGTCAACACAGAGACCACTGTTTATCTTTCTGAGTAAGAATTTTGTATACAAAATAAAAGTGCAAATCAATTGCTCATATAAAATCAAGCTTGTTTGAAAGTTGTTTATGCAATTATGTCCTTTTATAATATATATACTTTGTTTCTAAATGTCTGCCAGGTTTGGTTAGCTCAGTCAGTAGCACTTCTGATTATCAATCCACAGGTTGTGAGTTTGAATCCCCACCCGACCATAGTCTACATGGTGAATGATATATGACATTGTGTCTCATTATCATTTGTTTCACATTGCTGATTCAAGTGGAAAGTTATGAGTTACTTGAGGAGACAGGTGTGCTTGAGTACTGTGAAAGAGTTGTTTGGTTAACCATGTTAGCCCTCAATAGCAAAAAAAATGACGCTAAATATTCAAACAAACAAAACATCTGAAGACCAAGTTTTGTCCAGGCTATTATTTCTTCCGTCTCCACACAATCTGCTACTGTTTTATACATTGAAGGATTCTAAAATTATATAGACTCTGCATGGCATGACATGTTGCTACAAGACCTTGAACTGTGGGTCATTGCTTCACATTTGTTACATCGTTGCATGTGATGGGTTAAAGTTCTGCTTAGCAAGCAGTTTTAGTTTCACTTATTCTTCAATATGAAGCATATATACATACCAGTATGACAGGTAACGTAACTGCCTTAATTCTCTCTAAAACTTACATATTTAAATACCATCCTCATCAAGTAACTTTAAATTATGTTGTGTTTTATGTTACAGCTATGTCAGCTGAAAGGAGTTCCTGGAGCTCCATAAACCTAGACAGAAATTTTAGCTGCTGCAGGACTCTAGAGAGCCAACACCAACAAAAGGATCTGGCAGTCAAGGCCCCACTACCTACTGTTGCTTCTGCAGCTTCAATGATAACTGTACCAGCTGCATGTACTTCAACTCAAACTACAATTGCTGAGGAACAGCCAACAAAGTTAAACGTCTGCAATGATAACTGTACCAGCTGCATGTGCTTCAACTCAAACTACAATTGCTGAGGAACAGCCAACAAAGTTAAACGTCTGCAATGATAACTGTACCAGCTGCATGTGCTTCAACTCAAACTATAATTGCTGAGGAACAGCCAACAAAGTTAAACGTCTGCAATGATAACTGTACCAGCTGCATGTGCTTCAACTCAAACTATAATTGCTGAGGAACAGCCAACAAAGTTAAACGTCTGCAATGATAACTGTACCAGCTGCATGTGCTTCAATTCAACCTACAATTGCTGAGGAACAGCCAACAATGTTAAACGTCTGCAATGATAACTGTACCAGCTGCATGTACTTCAACTCGAACTACAATTGCTGAGGAACAGCCAACAAAGTTAAACATCTGCAACGATAACTGTACCAGCTGCATGTGCTTCAACTCAAACTACAATTGCTGAGGAACAGCCAACAAAGTTAAACGTCTGCAATGATAACTGTACCATCTGCATGTGCTTCAACTCAAACTACAATTGCTGAGGAACAGCCAACAAAGTTAAACGTCTGCAATGATAACTGTACCAGCTGCATGTGCTTCAACTCCAACTACAATTGCTGAGGAACAGCCAACAAAGTTAAACGTCTGCAATGATAACTGTACCAGCTGCATGTGCTTCAACTCAAACTACAATTGCTGAGGAACAGCCAACAAAGTTAAACGTCTGCAAGATAACTGTACCAGCGGCATGTGCTTCAACTCAAACTATAATTGCTGAGGAACAGCCAACAAAGTTGAACGTCTGCAATGATAACTGTACCAGCTGCATGTGCTTCAACTCAAACTACAATTGCTGAGGAACAGCCAACAAAGTTAAACGTCTGCAATGATAACTGTACCAGCTGCATGTGCTTCAACTCCAACTACAATTGCTGAGGAACAGCCAACAAAGTTAAACGTCTGCAATGATAACTGTACCAGCTGCATGTGCTTCAACTCAAACTACAATTGCTGAGGAACAGCCAACAAAGTTAAACGTCTGCAAGATAACTGTACCAGCGGCATGTGCTTCAACTCAAACTACAATTGCTGAGGAACAGCCAACAAAGTTGAACGTCTGCAATGATAACTGTACCAGCTGCATGTGCTTCAACTCAAACTACAATTGCTGAGGAACAGCCAACAAAGATCAACCTCTGCAATGATAACTGTAGCAGCTGCATGTACTTCAACTCAAACTACAATTGCTGAGGAACAGCCAACAAAGTTAAACATCTGCAATGATAACTGTACCAGCTGCATGTGCTTCAACTCAAACTACAATTGCTGAGGAACAGCCAACAAAGTTAAACGTCTGCAATGATAACTGTATCAGCTGCATGTACTTCAACTCAAACTACAATTGCTGAGGAACAGCCAACAAACTTAAACATCTGCAATGATAACTGTACCAGCTGCATGTGCTTCAACTCAAACTACAATTGCTGAGGAACAGCCAACAAACTTAAACATCTGCAATGATAACTGTATCAGCTGCATGTACTTCAACTCAAACTACAATTGCTGAGGAACAGCCAACAAACTTAAACATCTGCAATGATAACTGTATCAGCTGCATGTACTTCAACTCAAACTACAATTGCTGAGGAACAGCCAACAAACTTAAACATCTGCAATGATAACTGTATCAGCTGCATGTGCTTCAACTCAAACTACAATTGCTGAGAAACAGCCAACAAAGTTAAACGTCTGCAATGATAACTGTACCAGCTGCATGTGCTTCAACTCAAACAACAATTGCTGAGAAACAGCCAACAAAGTTAAACGTCTGCAATGATAACTGTATCAGCTGCATGTACTTCAACTCAAACTACAATTGCTGAGGAACAGCCAACAAACTTAAACATCTGCAATGATAACTGTATCAGCTGCATGTGCTTCAACTCAAACTACAATTGCTGAGAAACAGCCAACAAAGTTAAACGTCTGCAATGATAACTGTACCAGCTGCATGTGCTTCAACTCAAACAACAATTGCTGAGGAAAAGCCATGTGCTTCAACTCAAACTACAATTGCTGAGGAACAGCCAACAAACTTAAACGTCTGCAATGATAACTGTACCAGCTGCATGTGCTTCAACTCAAACTACAATTGCTGAGGAACAGCCAACAAACTTAAACATCTGCAATGATAACTGTACCAGCTGCATGTGCTTCAACTCAAACAACAATTGCTGAGGAAAAGCCATGTGCTTCAACTCAAACTACAATTGCTGAGGAACAGCCAACAAAGTTAAACGTCTGCAATGATAACTGTACCAGCTGCATGTGCTTCAACTCAAACTACAATTGCTGAGGAACAGCCAACAAACTTAAACATCTGCAATGATAACTGTACCAGCTGCATGTGCTTCAACTCAAACTACAATTGCTGAGAAACAGCCAACAAAGTTAAACGTCTGCAATGATAACTGTACCAGCTGCATGTACTTCAACTCAAACAACAATTGCTGAGGAAAAGCCATGTGCTTCAACTCAAACTACAATTGCTGAGGAACAGCCAACAAAGTTAAACGTCTGCAATGATAACTCTACCAGCTGCATGTGCTTCAACTCAAACTACAATTGCTGAGGAACAGCCAACAAAGTTAAACGTCTGCAATGATAACTCTACCAGCTGCATGTGCTTCAACTCAAACTACAATTGCTGAGGAACAGCCAACAAAGTTGAACGTCTGCAATGATAACTGTACCATTTGCATGTGCTTCATCTCAAACTACAATTGCTGAGGAACAGCCAACAAAGTTGAACGTTTGCAATGATAACTGTACCAGCTGCATGTGCTTCAACTCAAACTAAAATTGCTGAGGAACAGTCAACAAAGTTAAACGTCTGCAATGATAACTGTACCAGCTGCATGTGCTTCAACTCAAACTACAATTGCTGACGAACAGTCAACAAAGTTAAACGCCTGCAGTGATAACTGTACCAGCTGCATGTGCTTCAACTCAAACTACAATTGCTGAGGAACAGTCAACAAAGTTAAACATCTGCAATGATAACTGTACCAGCTGCATGTGCTTCAACTCAAACTACAATTGCTGAGGAAAAGCCATGTGCTTCAACTCAAACTACAATTGCTGAGGAACAGCCAACAAAGTTAAATGTCTGCAATGATAACTGTACCAGCTGCATGTACTTCAACTCAAACTACAATTGCTGAGGAACAGCCAACAAAGTTAAACATCTGCAATGGTAACTGTACCAGCTGCATGTGCTTCAACTCAAACTACAATTGCTGAGGAACAGCCAACAAAGTTAAACCTCTGCAATGATAACTGTACCAGCTGCATGTACTTCAACTCAAACTACAATTGCTGAGGAACAGCCAACAAAGTTAAACATCTGCAATGGTAACTGTACCAGCTGCATGTGCTTCAACTCAAACTACAATTGCTGAGGAACAGCAAACAAAGTTAAACCTCTGCAATGATAAATGTACCAGCTACATGTACTTCAACTCAAACTACAACTGCTGAGGAACAGCCAACAAAGTTAAACCTTTGATAACTGTTCCAGCTGTATGTGCTTCAACTAAAACTACAATTGCTGAGGAACAGCCAACAAAGTTGAACATCTGCAATGATAACTGTACTAGCTGCATGTGTTTCAACTCAAACTGCGTTTGCTGAGGAATCCATGTGCTTCAGCTCAAACTACAATTGCTGAGGAACAGCCAACAAAGTTAAACGTCTGCAATGATAACTGTACCAGCTGCATGTGCTTCAACTCAAACTACAATTGTTGAGGAACAGCCAACAAAGTTAAACGTCTACAATGATAACTGTATCAGCTGCATGTGCTTCAATTCAAACTACAATTGCTGAGGAACAGCCAACAAAGTTAAATGTCTGCAATGATAACTGTACCAGCTGCATGTGCTTCAACTCAAACTACAATTGCTGAGGAACAGCTAACAAACTTAAACATCTGCAATGATAACTGTACCAGCTGCATGTACTTCAACTCAAACTACAATTGCTGAGGAACAGCCAACAAAGTTAAACGTCTGCAATGATAACTGTACCAGCTGCATGTGCTTCAACTAAAACTACAATTGCTGAGGAACAGCCAACAAAGTTGAACATCTGCAATGATAACTGTACTAGCTGCATGTGTTTCAACTCAAACTCCGTTTGCTGAGGAATCCATGTGCTTCAACTCAAACTACAATTGCTGAGAAACAGCCAACAAAGTTAAACGTCTGCAATGATAACTGTACCAGCTGCATGTGCTTCAACTCAAACTACAATTGTTGAGGAACAGCCAACAAAGTTAAACGTCTGCAATGTGACTGTATCAGCTGCATGTGCTTCAACTCAAACTACAATTGCTGAGGAACAGCCAACAAAGTTAAACGTCTGCAATGATAACTGTACCAGCTGCATGTGCTTCAGCTCAAACTACAATTGCTGAGGAACAGCCAACAAACTTAAACATCTGCAATGATAACTGTACCAGCTGCATGTACTTCAACTCAAACTACAATTGCTGAGGAACAGCCAACAAAGTTAAATGTCTGCAATGATAACTGTACCAGCTGCATGTGCTTCAACTCAAACTACAATTGCTGAGGAAAAGTCATGTGCTTCAACTCAAACTACAATTGCTGAGGAACAGCCAACAAAGTTAAACCTCTGCAATGATAACTGTACCAGCTGCATGTGCTTCAACTCAAACTACAATTGCTGAGGAACAGCCAACAAAGTTAAACGTCTGCAATGATAACTGTACCAGCTGCATGTGCTTCAACTCAAACTACAATTACTGAGGAACAGCCAACAAAGTTGAACTTCTGCAATGATAACTGTACCATCTGCATGTGCTTCATCTCAAACTACAATTGCTGAGGAACAGCCAACAAAGTTGAACTTCTGCAATGATAACTGTACCATCTGCAAGTGCTTCATCTCAAATTACAATTGCTGAGGAACAGCCAACAAAGTTGAACGTCTGCAATGATAACTCTACCAGCTGCATGTGCTTCAACTCAAACTACAATTGCTGAGGAACAGCCAACAAAGTTGAACGTCTGCAATGATAACTGTACCAGCTGCATGTGCTTCAACTCAAACTACAATTGCTGAGGAACAGCCAACAAAGTTGAACGTCTGCAATGATAACTGTACCAGCTGCATGTGCTTCAACTCTAACTACAATTGCTGAGGAACAGCCAACAAAGTTGAACGTCTGCAATGATAACTGTACCAGCTGCATGTGCTTCAACTCAAACTACAATTGCTGAGGAACAGCCAACAAAGTTGAACGTCTGCAATGATAACTGTACCAGCTGCATGTGCTTCAACTCAAACTACAATTGCTGAGGAACAGCCAACAAAGTTGAACGTCTGCAATGATAACTGTACCATCTGCATGTGCTTCAACTCAAACTACAATTGCTGAGGAACAGCCAACAAAGTTGAACGTCTGCAATGATCAATGTACCAGCTGCATGTGCTTCAACCCAAACTTCAATTGCTGAGGAACAGCCAACAAAGTTGAACGTCTGCAATGATAACTGTACCAGCTGCATGTGCTTCAACCCAAACTTCAATTGCTGAGGAACAGCCAACAAAGTTAAACGTCTGCAATGATAACTGTACCAGCTGCATGTGCTTCAACTCAAACTACAATTGCTGAGGAACAGCCAACAAACTTAAACATCTGCAATGATAACTGTACCAGCTGCATGTACTTCAACTCAAACTACAATTGCTGAGGAACAGCCAACAAAGTTAAACGTCTGCAATGATAACTGTACCAGCTGCATGTGCTTCAACTCAAACTACAATTGCTGAGGAAAAGCCATGTGCTTCAACTCAAACTACAATTGCTGAGGAACAGCCAACAAAGTTAAACGTCTGCAATGATAACTGTACCAGCAGCATGTGCTTCAACTCAAACTACAATTGCTGAGGAACAGCCAACAAACTTAAAGGTCTGCAATGATAACTGTACCAGCTGCATGTACTTCAACTCAAACTACAATTGCTGAGGAACAGCCAACAAAGTTAAACGTCTGCAATGATAACTGTACCAGCTGCATGTGCTTCAACTCAAACTACAATTACTGAGGAACAGCCAACAAAGTTGAACTTCTGCAATGATAACTGTACCATCTGCATGTGCTTCATCTCAAACTACAATTGCTGAGGAACAGCCAATAAAGTTGAACTTCTGCAATGATAACTGTACCATCTGCAAGTGCTTCATCTCAAATTACAATTGCTGAGGAACAGCCAACAAAGTTAAACGTCTGCAATGATAACTGTACCAGCAGCATGTGCTTCAACTCAAACTACAATTGCTGAGGAACAGCCAACAAACTTAAAGGTCTGCAATGATAACTGTACCAGCTGCATGTACTTCAACTCAAACTACAATTGCTGAGGAACAGCCAACAAAGTTAAACGTCTGCAATGATAACTGTACCAGCTGCATGTGCTTCAACTCAAACTACAATTGCTGAGGAACAGCCAACAAAGTTGAACGTCTGCAATGATAACTGTACCAGCTGCATGTGCTTCAACTCAAACTACAATTGCTGAGGAACAGCCAACAAAGTTAAACGTCTGCAATGATCAATGTACCAGCTGCATGTGCTTCAACCCAAACTTCAATTGCTGAGGAACAGCCAACAAAGTTGAACGTCTGCAATGATAACTGTACCAGCTGCATGTGCTTCAACTCAAACTACAATTGCTGAGGTACAGCCAACAAAGTTGAACGTCTGCAATGATAACTGTACCAGCTGCATGTGCTTCAACTCAAACTACAATTGCTGAGGAACAGCCAACAAAGTTGAACGTCTGCAATGATAACTGTACCATCTGCATGTGCTTCAACTCAAACTACAATTGCTGAGGAACAGCCAACAAAGTTAAACGTCTGCAATGATCAATGTACCAGCTGCATGTGCTTCAACCCAAACTTCAATTGCTGAGGAACAGCCAACAAAGTTGAACGTCTGCAATGATAACTCTACCAGCTGCATGTGCTTCAACTCAAACTTCAATTGCTGAAGAACAGCCAACAAAGTTAAACGTCTGCAATGATAACTGTACCAGCTGCATGTGCTTCAACTCAAACTACAATTGCAGAGGAACAGCCAACAAACTTAAACATCTGCAATGATAACTGTACCAGCTGCATGTACTTCAACTCAAACTACAATTGCTGAGGAACAGCCAACAAAGTTAAACGTCTGCAATGATAACTGTACCAGCTGCATGTGCTTCAACTCAAACTACAATTGCTGAGGAAAAGCCATGTGCTTCAACTCAAACTACAATTGCTGAGGAACAGCCAACAAAGTTAAACGTCTGCAATGATAACTGTACCAGCTGCATGTGCTTCAACTCAAACTACAATTGCTGAGGAACAGCCAACAAAGTTAAACGTCTGCAATGATAACTGTACCAGCTGCATGTGCTTCAACTCAAACTACAATTGCTGAGGAACAGCCAACAAAGTTGAACGTCTGCAATGATAACTGTACCATCTGCATGTGCTTCATCTCAAACTACAATTGCTGAGGAACAGCCAACAAAGTTGAACGTCTGCAGTGATAACTCTACCAGCTGCATGTGCTTCAACTCAAACTACAATTGCTGAGGAACAACCAACAAAGTTGAACGTCTGCAATGATAACTGTACCAGCTGCATGTGCTTCAACTCAAACTACAATTGCTGAGGAACAGCCAACAAAGTTGAACGTCTGCAATGATAACTGTACCAGCTGCATGTGCTTCAACTCAAACTACAATTGCTGAGGAACAGCCAACAAATTTGAACGTCTGCAATGATAACTCTACCAGCTGCATGTGCTTCAACTCAAACTACAATTGCTGAGGAACAGCCAACAAAGTTGAACGTCTGCAATGATAACTGTACCATCTGCATGTGCTTCAACTCAAACTACAATTGCTGAGGAACAGCCAACAAAGTTGAATGTCTGCAATGATAACTCTACCAGCTGCATGTGCTTCAACTCAAACTACAATTGCTGAGGAACAGCCAACAAAGTTGAACGTCTGCAATGATAACTGTACCAGCTGCATGTGCTTCAACTCAAACTACAATTGCTGAGGAACAGCCAACAAAGTTAAACGTCTGCAATGATAACTGTACCATCTGCATGTGCTTCAACTCAAACTTCAATTGCTGAAGAACAGCCAACAAAGTTAAACGTCTGCAATGATAACTGTACCAGCTGCATGTGCTTCAACTCAAACTACAATTGCTGAGGAACAGCCAACAAAGTTAAACCTCTACAATGGTTTTTCATTTTCAAATTTACAGGACTGTATTAGTCATACTGATAATTTTTTTGATTCACATAAACTTTTTAAAGAAGATGACATTATTTCACATAGTGTTTCTGGGAAGGCTGCAAACAGTGTGCTGTGAAGCCTTAATTTGATGGCCTTCTTTATGGTGCTTTAATGAATACTTCAAAGAGAGATGTAACAGAAAAAGTGCATTATGTACAAAAGAAATACACAAAACGTGAATAATATCCACATTTATATTATATACACTGTGGTCCTCAGGAGCTGTCAAAAGCGTACTATCATTTTTTGAAGTAGTTGTGAATTTCGACTAACATAATTGAACTGTACTAATTAGTTCACATAAAAATATATAATTATACTTTATATAAAAAGCAGTGATGTGTACATAAGTGCCATCCGTGATGATTAATATGTGACATAGCATTTCATTGTCATTTATCTCTCACCAATGATTCAAGTGCGCAAGATATCAGTTACTTTGGAGATGGTTGTGCGAGTACTAGTTAACTTTGAAGGATCCCTGGAAATTGTTATATCGTCTGTTAGTGTCCAAAGGCATGGAATTACCCTAATATTCAAACAAACAAATGTGTATTTGTAAAATATCACACAGGATTATCTGCAGTCGAGTGGTCTAAGGTTCTGTCTTCTCATTGCCCTTATCACTACTTGGGTCAAAGATGTCGTTTTCTCATTGCTCTTATCACTACTTAGGTCAAAGGTTCAAGCCCAGCTCAGTCCACAAGCTTTATGTGAGAAAATGTGCCAGTACTGAAGGAAGGATGGATGGTGGTTCTACTCAGATTCATTCTTCTGTCTTCCTTAACCAATAACACTGAATATGCCATATATCACATGTAAAACCCAATTCCAAAAAAATATCAGTCATGTTTCAAAATTACAATAGTGGATTGTTACTAAATTTCGCACAATATGGATGATGTAAAAGATGTGACTGTTTTTCAAGTCGGCCATTAATTTACTCTTATATGTAATGACTCCTTTCCTAAAATTATATCCAGAGGTTTTGTGTATTTCATATCTCAGATGTATCGAAAGGTCAATTTTTTCTCAACAATTTAACTTTTCCAGTTACACAAACACAGGTAAATGACTGGTATGTAAACAGTGCGGTGTTACAGGCTGGCAGGCCAGGAGCAAGAGAGGTCATTGAAGAATAGACAGTTTCTTTAGCATGACATGCACAAATCTCTTGCAAATTACATCTACATTTCTTGTTCCGTGATTATATATAGACAGACAGATTGTATTTATTGTGCTTATATATACAGATCCATAATAATATACTATATACCCAGTACTAGTGAATAGAAAAATACTGCAACTTGGTGTAGAGAAGGTTGTGGCTTCAATAAAACAGCGGACGAGAATGAATTTGGATGGAAGTACAAAGGAAGTTACATTAGAGTGCTTGCCAGCCATCAGTCAAAACTTTTATAGCAATACTGATATTCCTTACCCGTGTTGTCATTTCTCAGTTATATAACGTGTTGTACAGGGTAGAATTGGATAACTTATGTAAACAAAACAAGTTATTATTGCAAATTTTTTTATTAATAAAAATTGTCTTAATCTTGTCAGATTTATGTTATCAAAATGGATTGCCATACCATTGTGTCCATGTATACTCTTATACAGCAAAATACAAAATAGTACTCAACTCTTGCTTTTGTTAATGCCACAATATTTTGGTTAATATAACATTTTGTGTCTCCATTCATATACAATTCATTACTATAACCTTAAAGCTAAAGACTGGTATAGTTATATACTAGATTCTGGCATCAAATACTTTCAGAAAAATCTAATATTCACATGTGCTAAATACACGCATCTACAGATACCATGGTATGGTAGGCTGAATTAAGAACAATTTTCATTTTGCTCAAAACCAGAACCTCTTATCTGAAGATAAGATGTTTGTAACCTATTATTTGACAATATTTATCCTGTCAAAAGAAAAATGGCCTTATTTGTCAATATTTGTAGAACAAATAATTTGAAACATAAATATATAACTAAAGCATGTATCGATGTGTCACATTGCTAAGAATTTTATGTAAATATGGATTTTTAAACATTTGACAACGTTTTTTCGTGTTCTTGAACAATTTTAAAAAATGTTGATACCAGAGTCTGGTTTTTAACAGACCAAATATTCATGCAAAAAATAAACTGTTGAGTTGTTTTGCTTTTTTGTCTTTATTAAACAGAGAGAATATATCTTTATATACATTTATCTTTATCAGAATGCTACCAATATGCAAAATAGTTCACTTTCTTTGGACTATTTTCACAAACAAAACTCTATATTCCATGATTTCTGATTTCCCAACAAACAGCTAAAGAGTCAGATTGTTAACAATGAGAAATTGACTTTTGATCTCTGAATCACTACACTACCAATTACAGGTTTTTCAATAATTTTCTATCTGAATCCAAAAATGCCACAGAAGATTCTTTTTATTGCCTACCAAACACTTTCAATAATTCAATTGATCATTATATATTTTAAAAGACATAATATTTCGTACATCACTTTGTGCACTTCCATCTTCAGCACGGAAATTGACCTAAATCTTACATCGGTAAAATAACAAATATCTTATCTGGCATGCAAGAAATAAAATATTTAATCCCTACCATTATTTACACGATTAACTATCTGTTGCAATATTTGTGAGATCATTTATTGTGTAACAGATAATCAGTTTACCTAACCCTCTATCTTGGGATCCTGGAAAGTTAAACTAACCCTCTATCTTGGGATCCTGGAAGGTTAACCTAACCCTCTATCTTGGGATCCTGGAAGGGTAAACTAACCCTCTATCTTGGGATCCTGGAAAGTTAAACTAACCCTCTTTCTTGGGATCCTGGAAGGTTAACCTAACCCTCTATCTTGGGATCCTGGAAGGGTAAACTAACCCTCTATCTTGGGATCCTGGAAAGTTAAACTAACCCTATCTTGGGATCCTGGAAGGCTAACCTAACCCTCTATTTTGGGATCCTGGAAGGTTAACCTAACCCTCTATCTTGGGATCCTGGAAAGTTAAACTAACACTATCTTGGGATCCTGGAAGGCTAACCTAACCCTCTATTTTGGGATCCTGGAAGGTTAAACTAACCCTCTATCTTTGGATCCTGGAAGGGTAAACTAACCCTCTATCTTGGGATCCTGGAAAGTTAAACTAACACTCTATCTTGGGATCCTGGAAGGCTAACCTAACCCTCTATCTTGGGATCCTGGAAGGTTAAACTAACCCTCTATCTTGAGATCCTGGAAGGTTAAACTAACCCTCTATCTTGGGATCCTGGAAGGTTAAACTAACCCTCTATCTTGGGATCCTGGAAGGTTAAACTAACCCTCTATCTTGGGATCCTGGAAGGTTAACCTAAGCCTCTATCTTGAGATCCTGGAAGGTTAATCAGTTAACCTAACCCTCTATCTTGGGATCCTGGAAGGTTAACCTTACTCTCCATGTTGGGATCCTGGACGGTTAAACTAACCCTCTATCTTGGGATCCTGGAAGAGTAATCAGTTAACCTAACCCTCTATCTTGGGATCCTGGAAGGTTAACCTAACCCTCTATCTTGGGATCCTGGAAGGTAAACCTAACCCTCTATCTTGGGATCCTGGAAGGTTAACCTAACCCTCTATCATGGGATCCTGGAAGGTTAACCAGTACTTGAGCACACTCATCTCCACAAGTAACTAATAACTTTCCCACATGAACCAGGTGTATATCAATTATCATGGAGGCTGTAGCCTGGCTGGGGATTTGAACTTGCAACCCCTGGATTGATAGTCAGACGCACTACTGAGCTAATCGGGCCCAGCTGTAACCATTTACAGAAAAGGACCCAAACTTCCGATTTAAAATGTGGGTGAAAATGGTCAAGGTAATTTGATATTGACAAATAAATATGCAAAATAAACCTGCATACCTGCAGAGTTTTTAGCAGATTCTTTCTAATACCTCTTCAGACATGCATGACCTACAGGTCATATTCATGTCTTTTTTTAATATCGGTGTCTGGTGGGTTTGTGAGAGCAATAAATATCTGGTTAAAGAATGGTAATAATAAGCTTTTAATGATTTTCCTAACTGGTGTAAGAAATCTTCTGTTGCAATATTGCATTGGGTTTTTTTCTCAGTTTTTTCCTCGACGTTCAGTTTTA
Organism: Panopea generosa; assembly: GCA_029582155.1. Lineage (NCBI taxonomy): Eukaryota > Metazoa > Mollusca > Bivalvia > Adapedonta > Hiatellidae > Panopea > Panopea generosa. The sequence goes on from CM055904.1 coordinate 69,188,994, forward strand.
ACATTTCTTCTACATCCTTGCTAAAGCAATTCGAATTCAGTTTTGCCCCATGATAATTTCCAGTTTGTTTTTATTGCATATGAGCGGTATTCTATAATCTAATCCATGTAATTTGTGTCTCAAAATTAATTTGTAAATAAAAGTAGTATAGTTCAGAGAGTGTTTCTTCATCATTGACAACAGAATGCTACTGGGAAATTTAAAAGTTCATCTCTTCTCCCTTTGAGGTTGATATTCTATTTGTTAACAATATGGCTTCAAGTCTGGACTTCACTGGTCTGCATGGCAACATGATTATTCAGGACATCCACTGAATCCAGTCAACATCTGATGTCATCCTAGATCTGTCCATCTATTCCATCCTCTTCACTAAAACAAGAAACAAAAATCATAATTACCAGTACTCAAATAAATTGTTAACATTTTCTTTTGTTGTGCAAAGTTGTGCACTTTTTTAACACTTGTATATGGTAGTAATAGACAGTTATGTATTGATTTAAATTGCCAAAATGTTCTTTCTTACAGTAGTCCAAATTTCAATGAAACTGCATTGATACTTTTTTGGAGAAAATATATAAAATACGATACATAAAATGTTAGGTGGCAGGTTAGTTGTTCCGTTCTGTATGTGTTGCATGTTGGTTCTCAAATATGGTAAAAAGAGTAACGAATATTTCATTTTCATCAGTTATAAAGACATGATTGAAAAAAAAAAATTAAAGAAATATTAATTTGTATTGTTAAGATTTTTTATTCATGCTGTCAGATCTAGCTTGACTCCACTAGTTTAACTAAAAATATTAATAATTACAATTATAACTAAGAATTATAAAGAACTCCTTTGAACCTTTCAAAATTGATCTTCATATCCAGAGTTTGGTATATCCATACAACAAATGATTTCTTTATATACGATGTTAGTATATTGAACAAAAAATATACATAATTGTTAAGTCAAACGTATAAAAATTTGTTGCCATCAATTATATTGTTGTTGATTATTCCACTTGCCACTGACAAGTTATTAAAGGAATGGTGAAATGTACTCGATTTCAAAAATTCTTACCACTTGTAAAACACTCATCGTATGCATAGTTAATAACATGGAGGAAAAACAATCAAACAGTGTATGTATTGAAGTTAGACCAAAGTTGTATAACCGGTATGTCATTGAATACAAAATAATGTTGCTTTCCCATACTGAGTGGCTAACAGTATAACAATACATGAGGCCATATTATTGCAAATGGCCAAGCTTAAATAAATTTGATAACCTCATGACATCAGAAAATAAAAAAGAAATATTAAATCTTTCGAAATTCATATACTTTGCAAATAAACAAAGAAATGACTTAGAACAACAACATTACCATTCCCAGCAGTAAATGTAAACACTAATTAACCATCATGTCTTTTATAACCATTTAACAATCTTCTGAGTATTTAGTTTAAAGTTTTCTCTTAGTTGTAATTTTGAAATTAAATTGTTGTATTGCATTCTATGTTTTCTATCGCATTGTATTGTATGTAATATGTAGGCTCAAAGCATATTGTGTTTGCTTAATGCTGAATAAAATTTGTTCTTGTTATTGTTAAAAAAATATCAAAAAAATTACTGACACAAACACATTTCGGTCTGGACAATAGAAATCATAAATTACACTAACAACAACCCCTGCCCCCAGTCCCCCAACTCCTGCCTCATCCTTTTGCACACAGGAGGTGTTACAAACAATCAGATTACAGATCAAATTTCGCAAGGTGTAATTAGCTAGTTTGTTATAAACTAGTTCTTTACTGTTCAATTTTCATTTTCGACCTGGAAAACATTGTTCCTTATATCAGAAGATTTGTTGCGACCAGTGTACATTACAAACGTAAATATTGATATTAAATAAAGATCAGAATTGGAAAAACAAAACTATTATATCCGGAATTGTACAACGGAGTTTACTGTAGATGTAACAACTAATTTTGGGCATGTCCTCTCTCCAGACAAAGATGATAATTACTGCAACATAGTGACAATTAATCATGCATTCAAGAGTGTTCCTTGATGAGAGAAGTTTAGCTAATTATTACTGGTTGACAGTACTGGTCAATAACGAAATAATAATGAGTAAAATAAAATGAGTTAACAATGGCACATGTTTTTTTCTGTATAGAAATTAGGTTTTAAATGTAGTTGTACTTGTACAAATCAGTACTTGTTTATTGTGTTTGTTGTTGTTTCTTTGAAATGTGATAAATATATATATAAATTCTTTCTTATTATCCTTTTAATTTACCAGAAACAAAGGGTGCCCTATTGAATAAAATATAAAGTGAAAGTACGTTTCTGAACCTACATTTCATATAAACACTGAATCAGCAGTGAGAGATGAACAATAATATGACATGATGTCGTATGTCGATCTTCACAGAGACTGTGTCAAAGTCACCCACAGTTTCAAATCACTGTCAAAATAATTCCCATTTTCAAGTCACTGCATCAAAATGATCCCAAATTTTCAAGTCACTATAATTTATCTCGATATCACTTGATATTCTGGTAGTGTCGATACTTTTTTCCTTCCCCAACTTTTCTCCTTCTTTGTGTATGGAAATATATTCCTTTTTACTCGATATTGTCTGTGTCAATATTTCGGATATCTCAATCCCAGTTTCAGTTCCCGATTAATCATTCCACAAGTTTAATTGATATTTGTCTCAATATAATTATTGTTGACATAATATTGTGTGTTTTTCGATGTCGTGTGAAAATTAACGCGTGCTTTTTTTTACAGTTTGTTTAAGATGCGGCACTAATTACCAGTCAACGGCAAAGGTGTCAGTTGTAATGACTGACAGAATGTTGCAAACATTGTGTCATTGAATTGGGTAATTGCATTTAAATTGTATAAATATCATTTGATTCAATCAATCAGCCTCAACTTATATCTCACACTGCCAAAAAATTCAAAGGACTCGGATATCAGCATTTATCACTACAGTGTAATTCTACTGCATGGACCGTAATATGAAAGTGAAAGTACAATTGACGTACGACAATTATCAGGTGATGAAAATAAATATTGATCTTGAGACAAAATCTATGTCGATATTCGGATACCTCAATGTTTGTTTTTTGGCAGTCCCTCTAATATTGAGATAATGAGTTTCGAAATAATCCAAAATTGTCAAGTCAGTGTCAAAATGACCAAATTAAATTGACACCTAGAGAAAACACTGCATAAATCGTCTTCACATAATGATGATTGTATCAAACTGTTTATTCAACATTAACACTCATTATACATGTATATATATATATGTGTGAGCTGATTAGTACCTTATTATATAATAACTGTATTTAGCACCATAAAGTCATCCACAGAGATCTGATAGTGGTCAGTTCCTTTGGTCATGTGATTGTCCCAGTCCAAGCATACCTTATGATCTGTCCTTGTGGATCTTCCTCTCAAATCTCTGGTTAGATCACTACTTTGAACAGCAGACTTGACAACTTCAGACCTACAGATGACAAGTTCCAGCTTTACTGTTGATTTGATGATCCCATCCTGGAAATGAAAAATATTTACCATTATATAACATCTTAAAATAGTCCATGTACATACATGTAGTTATTATAAAGTGGTTACAATAATAACAAGAAATTCAGTGAATGAACAGGACCTAGTTCTGAGCAAAATATACATTGTCTGTGGATGTGGGTACTGGAACAGCACATTATAAAACATTCAAACATGAAAATATAAGTTATTTTACGAGTTGAACAAAAATCAAGAAGAAGGTGAAACTGGTGAAAGAACAAGTGTTCGTTAGGTCATTTCTTGAGGGCCTTTCCCAGATGGTAGATGCTGTTATGGTTATAGGTTGAAATGCAAAGTTGCAAATGATTGTTATTTCATTAAAAAGATCATTGAATCTGAAAAGAAAGACCTAATTTCTAATAATTGTTTTAAACACTGAAATGTTTATTCATAAATCAACAAATGTATTTCTATTCTTACTAAGAATTTCATTATTAAGTTGTGTGGGTTCCATGCCATATTCAACACAAGTCAAGTTATACACGACATAATAATTTTTATTGGTGGAGAAAAAAAAATCAAAATATATCTGTGCAAATCCACCATTCTTCTGCAAGTGACTGACTAACTTTTCACATAAAGTTTCTGGACCGAGCTGGGCTCAAGCTTCAACTGGTTAGATAGAACCAAATTATTTAGCAAAATTTACATGAAATGTATATATGGCTTCACACCAAACCAAGCTTTACCAATACGCTTATCAAGATCAAAAGAATAATGAACGTGGCTTACAGTGTTCCTGGATAATTTTTCCAAGATTATCTCAAATAGTATATACACAACTTCAGCATAATGTTTAGTATCAGTTCCCTTGTATTTTGCCCCATATACCAGTAACACCCCTAACATAAATCATGCATGTTTTCTCATAAATGTGTAAATACTCAACAGTTTAATAATAAAATCACTCTAAAACATTCAAGGAATTGGCATAGACTGTGGGTAATCTAATTATTTTATTATTGTTTATCAAAATTAAATTCTGATGCTTGCTGGCAAGTTTAACTAGTGACAGCAGTACGTCTACAGAGACTATTTGCATTGCTATGCCAACGAAAATATTGATCCTACAGAGAAATTTAAATATTGTGTATAATTTCCTCATTGTCCTCTACGGTAAGTACTTTTTAAGTTATCACAGGACCCAGATTTGACACTATTTTTCACAATTTTTTGCCATAGCAACCAAAATATTTGTCTTGACTGGAAATTTAAAATTATGTACATAATGTCCTCAACTCCCCATACTTTATCAGGTAAACTTAAAGTTACCACCTGTGAAACTGGTAGGGGACTAATAATATATGTTGTCTATAGAAGCCATTGAATAAAATCCCACTTGTATTGTGAAAAAAACTGAATCAGTATATCATTAAAGAATTTAAGTAAAGATTGCAGACAGATGAAATTTTATTAATAATTTACTGAGCACTAGGCATCTCCATAACAAAAACATGAAATCATTTTGTTTGATATCAATCACCGTGCTAATTTCAAAAGCATAGTCAAACCTGTCTTAACCAGCCAGTCAAGTGAAGGAGCAAAAGTGGCCTTTTAAGACAGATTGTTGCTTAATACAGGTTTATTTGATCTGAAAGCACAGACATGGGAAACAGCAAATATTACTGCTTGAGATAAGTGGCTGCTTAATAGAGGTGATCACTTACACAGGTTTGACTGTAAATTGCATGAAACAGAAAATAATGTTTCTAAAACATTCTAAAATACCATTAACATGATTATGAGACTAAATGTACACAAGTTGTGTATGAGGGATAACTTGAACATATACACTTTAACGGATGGACCAAGAAGCAATATTGTGTTATACTTGCTGGTTTGAGAAATATGCTTTGCTGAGATGAGCTAAAAATTCCAGCAGATATAGAGTTTTCCTCAACAAGAAACAGCATCTTTGGTATCTGTCTAAGATAATCGGTGACGAGGAGCTGCAACCAACAGAAGAGCTCTGTCAGGTAGTGGGGATGGTTTTCATTCTGGGAAATAAGGGTGGGCTACCTCCAAGTATATCGTCTCTCTCAGGGTCTCAAACAACAACTCATTGGTATCATCAGATTTTCTGGAATAAACATATTATTTAACAAGAGGCCCAAGAGGGCCTGAGGACGCTCTACTGACTCATAGTGGCCATAGCACTTTATGAAATTCTCCTATGCAATAGAAATATTGGGGCGGGGTCATTTTTAACCCTAGGGACAAGATTTGAACAAATCTAACAAAACTATAGTTGGTCATCATTACTACATAAACATTTTGAAAATATGCTGGGCCGTTCATGAGAAGAAGATTTTTTAAGTTTTGACCTATTTTTAGTAACTGCGGCCATCTTGAATTTCAGATTGAAAAAAAAATGTTCTGTATAGTCTCCTATGCAACAGAAACATGCATGTGAAGTTCCAGTTTAATCGGCCTAGTGGTTTCAGAAGAGATGAAAGAAAAAGAGAATATTCTGTTTTCCCATAATATCCCTATGTAAAGTTCTAAGTCCCCTTACAGGGCTTCTATAAATTTTAGCCCCTTAATTCTTATCTGCAATGAAACCCCTACACATAGGGATAATTTATGCAAAATATGTGCAAATCTGACATGCCGGTTCTTAAGAAAACGATTTTAGTAAATCCCAATTTGTACCCTTTTGGGGCCCCTCCTGACCCCTTAAGACAGTGGAACCCATTCATTTTTACAAAATCTGAACCTCTTTCACCTAACAATGCTTCTGTTAAGATATAGGCAAAATCATTTCCATTTTAAAAAAAGAAAATAAATAAATATTATAATGACATGTGTCCCCTAATTGAACCCTCGGGGCGGGTCATATTTAACCCTAGGGACACCATTTGAACCAATCTAACAAAACTATAGTTGGTCATCATTACTACATAAACATTTTGAAAATCTTCTGGGCCGTTTATGAAAAGAAGATTTTTTAAGTTTTGGACTATTTTTAGTAACGGTGGCCATTTTGAATTTCAGATCGAAAACAAAAAAATCTTCTGTATAGTCTCCTATGCAACAGAAACATGCATGTGAAGATTTATTTTAATTGGCCTAGTGGTTTCAGAATAGATGAAAGAAAAAGAGAATTTTCTGTTTTCCCATAGTATCCCTATGTAAAATTCTAAGTCCCCTAACAGGGCCCCTATAAATTTTAGCCCCTTAATTCTTATCTGCAATGAAACCCCTACACATAGGGATAATATATGCCAAATATGAACAAATGTGACGTACCGGTTCTTAAGAAAACGATTTTAGTAATTCCCAATTTTTACCCTTTTGGGGCCCCTCCTGACCCCTTAAGACAGTGGAACCCATTCATTTAAACAAAATCTGAACCTCCTTCACCAAACAATTCTTCTATGAAGATATAGGCAAAATCATTTCCATTTTAAAAAGAAAAATAAAAAAAAAATATTATAATGACATGTGTCCCCTAATTGAACCCTCGGGGCGGGGTCATATTGAACCCTAGGGACACCATTTGAACAAATCTAACAATACTATAGTTGGTCATCATTACTACATAAACATTTTGAGAATCTGTTGGGCCGTTCATGAGAAGAAGATTTTTTAAGTTTTGGACTATTTTTAGTAACTGCGGCCATCTTGAATTTCAGATCGAAAAAAAAAATCTTGTATATAGTCTCCTATGCAACAGAAACATGCATGTGAAGTTTCATTTTAATTGGCCTGGTGGTTTCAGAATAGATGAAAGAAAAAGAGAATTTCCTGTTTTCCCATAGTATCCCTATGTAAAATTCTAAGTCCCCTTACAGGGCCCCTATAAATGTTAACCCCTTAATTCTTATCTGCAATGAAACCCCTACACATAGGGATAATTTATGCCAAATATGAACAAATATGACACACCGGTTCTCAAGAAAACGATTTTAGTAATTCCCAATTTTTACCCTTTTGGGGCCCCTCCTGACCCCTTAAGACAGTGGAACTCAGTCATTTTTACAAATCTGAACCTCCTTCACCAAACAATGCTTCTGTGAAGATATAGGCAAAATCATTTCCATTTTAAAAAAAAATAAAAAAAAAATATTATAATGACATGTGTCCCCTAATTGAACCCTCGGGGCGGGGTCATATTGAACCCTAGGGACACCATTTGAACAAATCTAACAATACTATAGTTGGTCATCATTACTACACAAACATTTTGAGAATCTGTTGGCCCGTTCATGAGAAGAAGATTTTTTAAGTTTTGACCTATTTTTAGTAACGGCGGCCATCTTGAATTTCAGATCGAAAAAAAAAAATCTTCTGTATAGTCTCCTATGCAACAGAAACATGCATGTGAAGTTTCAGTTTAATTGGCCTAGTGGTTTCAGAGAAAGTGCTGCTAACAGACGACAGACGAGGGACGACAGACAACGCGCCATCGCATAAGCACTTCTGGCCTTTGGCCAGTAGAGCTAAAAACAAAACGTCTTTATTTGAAGCAATCTTAATGTATAAGCACCTCTATGGAATATTTAAAAACATTCTGTGAAGGTTTTATATGTATATACACGAGAGATATTTATAATAAGTGAAGCAAGCTTTTGTTCTAAATACTTTTATGTTTTACAATGAAACTTTCACAATTTGTAGTATTTCATTTGTTACTTCAAAAGAACATTTTTGAAACTATTTATAAGACTTTTCAAACATTGTTGTAGAAACCTGTTAGCATGTCAGTGGAGCTGCTCAAATTACTAAAACTGTTTTAGAATGTAATGTCTTATTTCAAACAATCAAATATTTATCATTTGACATGCAAATATAGCGTACAAATCCAGGGGTTATCAGTTCTAATCCCTGCCCAGCCACAGTCTCAATGACGATTGTTATACGACATTACATCTCATTATCATTCATCTCTCAATGCTGATTAAAGTGGGAAATCTATTCTCAATTATTTCCTGAGATGTTAGTGCTCGAGTACTGGTTAACCTTCCAGGAATCCAGGAAAGAGTGGTTTGCTTAAATGATCATCTATAATCCCTCAATGACATAAAAATGATGCTAAATATTCAATCTATTCAATCTATAAGCTTGACTTTCATTCCAATTCTTTTGACAAAATTGTTTGTACATAAGAAATATTGTAATATATTCGAAATAACATATGTTTAAACCAATCAATCAATTTGATTAAAATCTGATAAGAGAATTCAGAGAAGATGCTGTTTAAAGCAATTGTTTACAGATGGACACAGCTATTACGATTGAATGGCAGACATGCAAGAGGGAGACGGGCAAGGAATGCAAAGAAAATTAATGTTATTAACAGGCTTGATATAGAATGCTGTGTATTGTCAGGCATGTTCAGTTTTGAGTCTGTTTAAATCTGTGGGTTTGCTTTATATGATTTTTCACCTTGTCTTTCCAATTATTTGCTCTTGTGTATAAATTCCAACATTTGTATTATATTGACATGACAATGATCATATTTCCTATTCCTATATAATGCAGCATTGGTCACTTCCTGACTCACAGACTGGCCATTCCTGTATAATGCAGCATTGGTCACTTCCTGACTCACAGACTGGCCATTCCTGTGTAATGCAGCATTGGTCACTTCCTGACTCACAGACTAGCCATTCCTGTATAATGCAGCATTGGTCACTTCCTGACTCACAGACAGGCCATTCCTGTATAATGCAGCATTGGTCACTTCCTGACTCACAGACTGGCCATTCCTGTATAATGCAACATTGGTCACTTCCTGTCTCACAGACTGGCCATTCATGTATAATGCAACATTGGTCACTTCCTGTCTCACAGACAGGCCATTCCTGTATAATGCAACATTGGTCACTTCCTGTCTCACAGACTGGCCATTCCTGTATAATGCAGCATTGGTCACTTCCTGACTCAAAGACTGGCCATTCCTGTATAATGCAGCATTGGTCACTTCCTGACTCACAGACTGGCCATTCTTGTATATTGCCGCATTGGTCACTTCCTGACTCACAGACTGGCCATTCTGTATAATGCAGCATTGGTCACTTCCTGACTCACAGACTGGCCATTCCTGTATAATGCAGCATTGGTCTCTCCCCGACTCACAGACTGGCCATTCCTGTATAATGCAGCATTGGTCACTTCCTGTCTCACTGACTGGCCATTCCTGTATAATGCAGCATTGGTCACTTCCTGACTCACAGACTGGCCATTCCTGTATAATGCAGCATTGGTCACTTCCTGTCTCACAGACTGGCCATTCCTGTATAATGCAGCATTGGTCACTTCCTGACTCACAGACTGGCCATTCCTGTATAATGCAGCATTGGTCTCTCCCTGGCTCACAGACTGGCCATTCCTGTATAATGCAGCATTGGTCACTTATTGACTCACAGACTGGCCATTCTTGTATAATGCAGCATTGGTCACTTCCTGACTCACAGACTGACAATTCCTGTATAATGCAGCATTGGTCACTTCCTGACTCACAGACTGGCCATTCCTGTATAATGCAACATTGGTCACTCCCTGTCTCATAGACTGGCCATTCCTGTATAATGCAGCATTGGTCACTTCCTGACTCACAGACTGGTCATTCCTGTATAATGCAGCATTGGTCACTTCCTGACTCACAGACTAGCCATCTGTTACTACAAATCATACCTGACTTCCCTATTCTCTGTCTTACTATTGAGAGCTTGTGTCACACTTGACTGTACACTGCTGACCACACTTAAGACTATCTTCCTGGTACCCTGCTCCACTGATGGCCACACTTGACTGTACACTACTGACCACACTTCGACCATCTTCCTGGTACCCTGCTCCACTGATGAACCTGCATGGTCTGTACAGCTGGTTAGCACTGCTGGCTCTAGTTTTACGACTGTGCATCTGACTCGCATGTAGACAACAATTCTATGAAAAAAAGAAACAGAAGTAATTTAATCAATGAAAGTCTTCTTCATGAAATAGTGTGTGTGAATGAAAAACGATGTGAAATGAGTGTGTATCCACCGTATTGCGCCATTATCATGTTTAGTGTAATTTATGAAAATTGGTAAAAACTATCTTCAATTCATATCAGCAATTAACGTTTTATTTATTTCACTGGGTCAGTCAAATAAGAAAAAAAAAAAAAAAATTTCTTTTGGGAGATTATTATTTCAAGCTCCTTGGTAGCCCGTGTGGTTCTGGCTAAGAATAGAATCACTGTCGATCTCTGCAGAGGGGTAGGAATCCTCCGAATGGGTGTCATGTTCATGTTATCATTGTTTGTCATGTTCACTATGGTGGTTAAATTATCAACCCGTGTGGTTCCAGGGAGCCATGAGTATTCATTCAAACTCATGGCAGGAAGTTTTGGAAATAGTGGATCGTTAGCCATTGTTTACCACAACCTTGAGACTTATATGCTTTTTTTTTGTGCTTAATTTTACAGTGAAAAATGGGAATAACATCACTTTAATTATTATACTAAATATCATAGCACAGACGAAAAACATAAATCTTTAAACAGATAAATGCTCAATGATTTACCATAGGAGTCCTCTATAGCCGAGTGGTCTAAAAATCAATCTTCCAACCACTTGCTGCTCACAAGCGCTGAGGTCATGGGTTAGAGCCTAGCTTGGTCCAATAACAGTTTGAGAAAGTTTGCCAGGTACTGCAGAGGATGGTAGTTTCATCAAAATCAATTCTGAGATCTTCATCAACCCGTAAATTTGAAGGCCATATTATTACCGTATATTCCCTAATTAACGCCCCTGGGGGCCTTACAATTTACAAGGTGGGGGCGTTTATAAAAGATAAAAAAAGCAAATTTAACAACAGTTAAAAATACAATAAAACCAATAAAACCATGGAAAAAACCTTAAATCCGGTTTAAATCCCCGAAAAAGTGGTTCATAATTATTTTGGAGTGAATTAAATAATCAACATAGGATGAAAAAAAAGCTGAAAATCTGTATGAAATTACTAGTCTGCGTACTAGAATATCCGAATTTATGGTCAGTGTACTCTTCACTTTAAATCACTTGGAAGCTTGCTCTTATCAACGTGGAACAATGAGCTTTCAGCGTACACAGATTAACCGCATTTTCCGACGTTTTGTAATGTTTTAAACGGCAGACGGTATTTTTACTAGTATTAAACAGCAAATATGGGGAAGTATTTGTTCAACCAAAAGTGGTTAAATGTTCATCCAAGATAAAAACAATGGGTTAAAGAGTAATAAACACTTCGCTAATTGTTGTCTGTGTAACAAAATAATCGATCAGGGAAAGATGGGCGAATATGCACTCAAATTGCATATACGTTTTATTTTTTAATTTTCCAGAACAAAATGTGGGGGGCGTTTATTAGAGTGGGGGCGTTTAAAAGGGAATATACGGTACCTGTAATGTGTTGAAAATGCAAGTTACACCGAGCCATTTTGTCTCAGACTTGTCAAAGTTCAAAGTTTAACATTTTGCTACAGTTATTAAAGGATATCCTGTATTTCTATATTAAAATACTGCTACAGCAAATATGGGGAAGTATTTGTTCAACCAAAAGTGGTTAAATGTTCATCCAAGATAAAAACAATGGGTTAAAGAGTAATAAACACTTCGCTTATTGTTGTCTGTGTAACAAAATAATCGATCAGGGAAAGATGGGCGAATATGCACTCAAATTGCATATACGTTTTATTTTTTAATTTTCCAGAACAAAATGTGGGGGGTGTTTATTAGAGTGGGGGCATTTATAAGGGAATATACGGTACCTGTAATGTGTTGAAAATGCAAGTTAAACCGAGCCATTTTGTCTCAGACTCGTCAAAGTTCAAAGTTTAACATTTTGCTACAGTTATTAAAAGATATCCTGTATTTCTATATTAAAATACTGCTACAGTATTGAATACACACATTTCCCATATACCTGTATCTGAAAATGTTGACTTGCTCTGTCAGATAACTTGTTTCCGTTTAAGAGCTCTCTACAAATAAAAGTGTAAAAATTAATGACAAAACCAGAAACATAATCAATATTTCAAGGTGCAGGAGTGTAATAAACCCACAACATATTTTTGATATTAACCTAGTGCAAACTAGTGCAAACTAATATGCCTGATATATTCTTGTTTCTTATAAAATTGATCTGTTAGATAAATACCATCTTCCTGAGTTATGTGCTATAAAGAATCTTACATTCGTGCTCACTTATTATCTGATTCAACTCATTGGCAAAAATGATATTATGCTTGACACAGCCTAGCACATTTTGCAAAATCAACCATAACGAGTGTTGACGTATTAGGTGTTGAGTAATAAATATTGGAAATATACTATTTGATATGACATGTATTAATAATATGACAAATCATAACTATGTTTCTATCCCTCTGGGACTTTGTTTCCCTCCCATCTAATTTCTCTTCCCTCTTCCTAGTCTCTCTATTCCACTTTCCTAATATATCTTCTCTCTTCTTCTTTTGTAAAATTCTAATATCAAGTACTTGTAAAGTTATGAAATTATGTCTTGTCACAGTTTTCTATGTATTGTTATATGTTATTGAACTTATACTATATTCATAATCTCCTGTAATGGAGGAAATAAAGACCTTGAATTGAACTGAATTGAAATTAGCATTCATGTAAGATATTCTATTTCCCAATAAACAGAACTAGAAACAACTTGTATCAATTGAAAGAAGACTTTTAGACCTATAAAGTTATCTTCAACTAGAAATATCACTGAAAGTGATGAATACCCCAGATGGCGCCCTGATACTGTTATTGCACCCTTTTGCAGCCAGTACACAGTGAACCAATCACTTTCATAAAGTGTCACTGAATTCCAGTCAATGGTTGCCAAGAAACAACGACCACAAAAAATGTCTGAAAAATTCAAGGGGCCATAACTTATTGAAAAATTATTCAGGAAAAACATGCCGGTGAATATGCACAACTAGTCTTGGTACCAATCACTTTTGTGAAGGTCACTGAATTTCAGCCTAATTGGTTGCCAAGAAATAGCGACCACAAAAAATATGTATGAAAAATTCAAAGGGCCATAACTCATTGAAAAATTATTCATGCCGTTGAATATGCACAACTAGGCTTGGTACCAGTCACCCTTGTGAAGTTTCATTGAATTTTTACTAATGGTTGCTGAGAAATAGCGATCACAAAAATCGACCAGCTGACAGATCGACAAGCGTGACTCCTATATAGCTTATATATAGTTATAAATTCCGTGCTTTATCTCTATAATGCAATCAGAGAAGTGTGATAATACCTTTTCTTTCTGGCTATGTAATGCTCAAATTGTAGTCTGTCTGTTGGATATTCTGATACACGTCAGTGTTGTATTGGTTTTGGAACGAGCTTAATGGACTTTTTCTTGGTCTTCTGAGCATAAGACTACGACCAGACTGCCTGGATAATTTAGAACTTCAGATTTATTTGATGTTCAACTGGTTCTGCATTTACAGCCTTATCTGCACTCCTTCGAAGCAGTCTGTTACTCGCTGGCAACATATTTTGCTGGAAGATTGGATAAAATGGAAAAACTTATACGTATTGTACATCTCTCTTTCTACAACAGTAAGTTATACTAGTATATCCATATGTTGTGATCTCAGTTTTTCAGCTGTACCAATCATCTTTGATTTTACGATCCGAATGTTCTTGAGGATCAACTACATATTAATTACGACATTTCTATGAAAATCCAACTTGTATTGGTGACGCGTATGGACCACTTATCTTTATTAGTACCGTATATCCTCGGCCATAAGGCGAGTCCGGCCATAAGTCAAGGGGACTTTCTCAGTTTTTTGCATTGACCCTTCCTTAAGTCGACCCAGAATTTTCGAAAAGGAAGTGGGTGAGATTTGGGTCACTTAAATATTAAAATTCCTACAGTAGCGATTGCCTGCACTCACAACTGACCTTACGCCAAGAATATATCATGTACCGTTATCGAATCAACGGCAAATATGCAGCCGACAAACAAATGCAGTCTTCTGTTGAATATTTGGTATATTCTGTAATCCGTGGATAAGTGTCACCACATATGTGGGAATGCAAATTGCAATAATCGGTTACTTCTGACCCAAATATCCCAAGGCAATTTTCGGCATATATGTTTACACCCCGTGCCAACATCGTATAGGTTGCTAGGCAACGCAATCGTTCGGCTGACCAAGATCAAGGTTTCCCTTGCATAGAGTTAAAACATCAAGCGTCTAATTGAAACCGATCATTTTTTTCAACTGTCAATCAGAGTTTTCCATGAACAAAGTAACTTTCCACGTATGACGTAATCATCCTTTGTGTTTGCGAGATGCATAGTTGATTGACAAGAGTGTAATTCAATTCTGCACTTTGGTGTCATTGTTCATATAGACTGTTGCTGAAACTGAAATTCGACGTTCAAAACTTCAGTAGGAGCTGACCGTTGGTAAAAAAAATCATCACTCGGGACTAGGACGGGGCCATAAGTCGAGTAGGGATTCAGAGAGTGATTTTGGAGTCTGAAAAATTCGACTTATGGCCGAGGATATACGGTAGAACAAAAATTTGTTTCATGAGCAAATTTGGATATTACTTTTAAATCATTATTTAACTTTCATAATAATAATAAATAATAAATTTTTCTGCTTCAAATGCTGAATTCAATGTAAAGTTGTATCTCAATTTAGATTTTCGCTTTAAACAAGGAAATATACTTTTTAGCACCGGCTGTAAACCAATTATTATCTCTAAAATAGTATGCAGAAAATTGTTTTTCTCCAAACCGAATCTTTCAAGAGAGATAATATCTTTAATATTGAACTAAGAGCAAGAAGCGGGGTATGCTAAATTCAGATTTAAGCTCAACTCTACAATATAATTCTACTGATCATGTTGTTGTGTTGTTTAGTGTCACTTTCAACAATTTTCCAGTCATATCACAATGGTATCTACTTGAGACAATATTCTAAACACTGCCCCACTGGAGTATCAAACAAACACATGGTACGATAACCCACCCAGTCAATTTATACTGACACTGGGCTGACGAGACCTAGTATTATCCTCTGCTGAGCACCAGGCTTCAAGTATTATTTTTCAAATCTGGTACAACTTGGCCGGGGATCAAACTCACAACCTTCCACATGCGAGGTGGACATTCTACTACGAGAACACTGCTGCGGTGTTAATTCTACAGAACAATGAGCTACTACGAGACCACCGCTGTGGTGTTAATTCTACAGAACAATGAGCTACTATGAGACCACCACTGCGGTGTTAATTCTACAGAACAATGAACTACTATGAAACCACCACTGCGGTGTTAATTCTACAGAACAATGAACTACTACGAGACCACCGCTGCGGTGTTAATTCTACAGAACAATGAGCTACTACTAATATAATGTATTTTTATGTAAATCTCAGTCGTATCCTTGTACTATTAAAATTATTTGTGAGAAATGACATTTTATTCATAAATATTGAGACTTCAGTTACCAGTAAATGTTTGTCTAGCTATCTGTCCTGCAGCCTGTTAATATCCCAGAAATGACTGATTCTTCTGTTATCCTTTCAATGTAGATTTGCACTTCGGACTATGTTCATCATCATCCTGAATGGTTATTCTGAAATACAATTTTATTTTAGTTCCAGCCAACTGAGTTCGAGCTATCAAAGTTCTACTGTTACTTGAAAGTTACTCTACTCAACCTAAGTACATTTTACATTTGTTTATACTGTCTCTCAAGTAAAACTGATACAAAAAATAAACAAAAGCTTATTTACATGGGCATCTGATTCTGGTTTGTAAGGCTGTCTCTTTCAGGCAACCATGGGAAAGTCATCGATACCAACATTCTCACAATAGAAACCTGAAATATATTATATACTTTTTTAAATACATTTTTATTATGCAAGCCAGAGTTCACCTTAAAAAAAGATACTTAGACTGGAAGTGTCGTCTTCTTTCTTACATGAAAATCATTACAAGTAAAGTTTATCACCAAAACAGTTAACAAATATATTGATTACCGGTATTCAATTTTTTGCTTTGTTTTCATAAATAACTAATTTACAAACTAGTTTTCTCTGTAAACATCTGAAATGCAAACAATGTATAATAATGTCTGTTTAACAGTAGCTCCATTTTACTTGATTTTAAATTAACTTGATCTTGATCTCTTATGACGCTTTCTTTTCTAAAAGACAAACGTCTTGACAAGTCGTGAAGAAGAAACGTTTTAATCTGGAACTGAGATCTGATTGGCCGAAATAAACACACCACTGCAACGATTATCTTTTAATGACATTTAAAACTATTTATTCTGAAGGAAGTCATTACAGATATCTTGTGTAAGATGTTTGTCAAGTAGAAAATGTCAACAATAATACAATATACACATTACATCGGACATTTTCTGTTTGTTTATTTAAAGAGAACTAAAATAAATAGGAAGTTATAGCACTCAAGATAAATACAGTTTACATGTGTTTATGTCAAGTAAAACTGATACAAAAAACAGAGAGATTATTTACAAGGGCATCTGATTCTGGTAGTTGATGAAGTTCATTCCAAGAAATGATGTCTAAATGAGCACAGGGAAAGCCAACATTCTCTCATGTAACAGACTAGACTGGAAGAGTTGTTTCCCATTCCTTACATTAAAAGATGAGAAAGTCATCAACTTATTTCTTGGTTTGTACATTTTAATTACTGGCATCATGTATTCACCTTTAAATCACTAATTTTCCATCATTTTTATGTAGAAATCTGGTACAGGTTGTAGACTGCATATGGCTATGTGGTATATACTGGATGTTGCATCTGTTCTCTATGTGTCAGTGTCTTAATCGGCATTTTAACATTGTCAAGCACTTTTACTGAATATAACAATAGCTAGATAGTAATGGTCATATTACAGTATATATGGATCCATCTATATTCCATCATGGCATGAATTCATTGTCAACATTAAAATTAAATTTATAAAAACAAATTGTTTGCATCTTTTTTCAAGTTTTCCATTATATGTACTTAGTCAAGTAGTCCAGATGATAACCACTTACATCTCACCCCCAAGGTCAGAGGTTTGAGTCCAGCTTGTTCCTAACACTTAAAGTGAGAAAGTTTGCTAGCTACTTGCAGAAAAATCAATAAGAGTTAGTAACAGTGACTAAATAATTAACGCAATCAACTTACAACATCTCACAATATAATAAATTGTGACCGGCTGGTTCCAAATCTTAATTAGGTATATAAAGTATTTAAAAACAAACAAACATGTGCAGATGTCACCTGTCTTTTCGGCGTATTGATATTTAATAAATTGAGCAGGTGTTGGCATATGGCTTCTCAATAATATTTATTGAGTTGTCTGGCAATCATTTTCGTTTTACATATCCAGTCGGACAATTTTTTCAAAATAGTGACCTCAACAGGATATTCGATCTATTGATGTGCCTTACATACAGGAGATCCCATATTTACCTTCTTTCAATCGTCCTCATTCTCCAATTGATTAACTGCATAGCTAGGACAGGCAGTCAGGGCGAACTTGGAGTACTTGCAGAAACCACAAGGGTTACATGGGAACAGCCCTTCTCAGCGTAGTTTACAACTCTGTTAATGAATAATACAGTGTACATGTAAGGTTGAGAACAGCAATCTGCAAAGAATTTTATTATTTGGAATTTACATGGTTTGAATGTTACTATGGTCCTCCATAACACTATCACCTAACCACCACTTATGAGGGGGGATCAGAAAGTTGTAGACTTTGTCATAACTTATTTATTTCAATTATACAATGCACAATAGTGTTATTGTATTTGAAATAAATGTATATGGGACATGTTTTGACAATTTTAGCATGATACGTCAACTATTAAGAAAATAAGGCACTATTCAAAGCATAGCAGTAAGATATGGTGGGGCAAAATGATGACATTTTATTCAATAAAAAAAGACGACAATATTTCGAACAGGTGCTTTTGTATCAAATTTACTGAGTTACTCCTTCTCAAAATACTCTCCTCCATGGTCTTTATGTATTTGCCACCATTTACACCATTCAGTGAACATGTTAACAAAATCAAAAGATGGTATACACAATATTTTGTAAAACATGATTTAATTCCAAGATGTCTTCAAATCGACTTTCCATTTGCTCTTTTTTAATGACTGATTCCCGGTCATCTCAAAAACATTATTTTGTGACATTTAAACACTAGAAACCTTAAAATATAAGATTCAATGTACATACTTTTGTTTCTCTCTTTGAGTAGGTGTATTACCTAACATGGAGCAGAACTTCATTTTGTTTAAAGAAAACCACCCTCCTCTCCTGGCGACTATGTTTTTCAACAAATCGCAATAGCTGGAACAAACTTGGTAGAGGTTCACCCATGGTAAATGTCAGTGAACTTACATCGAAATAAGGTCAGTAGTTTCTGACAAGAAGGCTTTTGAAGTTTTTACTATAGCTGCCTATATAGTAAACTAGCACCTTACTGTGGCAGTCATGTTTTTTAACAAATCACAACGGCTTGGACAAAATTGGAAAAGGGTCACCCAAGGAACATTTCTGTGAAGTTATATTAAAATTGGCCCAGTGGTTTCTGACAAGAAGATTTTTTAAGTTTTTACTAATTAAACTTGCCCCGCCCCCAGGCGGCCATGTTTTTTGACAAATCAAGATGGCTTGAACAAACTTGGTAGAGGTTTATCCAAGGAACATTTCTGTGAAGTTATATCAAAACTAGCCCAGTGGTTTCTGACAAGATTTTATAAGTTTTTACTATAGCTTATATAGTAAACTTACCCCAACCCCTGGCCGCCATATTTTTGGACGAATCACTACTGTTTGAACAAACTTGGTGAAAGATCCTCCAAGGAACATTTCTGTGAAATTATTATAAAATCAAGCTAGTAGTTTGTGACAAGAAGATTTCTTAAGTTTTTACTAATTAAACTTGCCCCGCCCCCTGGCAGCCATGTTTTTTGACGAATCAAGATGGCTTGAATAAACTTGGTAGAGGGTCATCCAAGGAACATTTCTGTGAAGTTATATAAAAAATTGGCCCAGTGGTTTTTAACAAGAAGAATTTTTAAGTTTTTACTATAGCTTATATAGTAAACTTACCCCAACCCCTGGCCGCCATATTTTTGGACGAATCACTACGGTTTGAACAAACTTGGTGAAAGATCCTCCAAGGAACATTTCTGTGAAATTATTTTAAAATCAAGCTAGTAGTTTCTGACAAGAAGATTTTTTAAGTTTTTACTAATTAAACTTGCCCTGCCCCTTGGTGGCCATGTTTTTTGACAAATCAAGATGGCTTGAATAAACTTGGTAGAGGGTCACCCAAGGAACATTTCTGTGAAGTTATATCAAAAATTGGCCCAGTGGTTTTTAACAAGAAGAATTTTTAAGTTTTTACTATAGCTTATATAGTAAACTAACCCCATCCGTTGGCTGCCATAATTTTTTTTTGACAAATAACTACGGTTTGAACAAACTTGGTGAAGGGTCCTCCAAGGAACATTTCTGTGAAATTATTTTAAAATCAAGCTAGTAGTTTCTGACAAGAAGATTTTTTACGTTTTTACTAATTAAACTTGCCCCGCCTCCAGGCCACCATGTTTTTTGACGAATCAAGATGGCTTGAACAAACTTGGTAGAGGGTCACCCAAGTAACATTTCTGTGAAGTTATATCAAAATTGGACCAGTGGTTTTTAACAAGAAGAATTTTTAAGTTTTTACTATAGCTTATATAGTAAACTAACCCCATCCCCTGGCCGCCATAATTTTTTTTGACAAATTACTACGGTTTGAACAAACTTGGTGAAGGGTCCTCCAAGGAACATTTCCATGAAATTATTTTAAACTCAAGCTAGTAGTTTCTGACAAGAAGATTTTTTAAGTTTTTACTTATAAAAATTGCCCCGCCCCCTGGCCACCATGTTTTTTGATGAATCAAGATGGCTTGAACAAACTTGGTAGAGGGTCACCCAAAAATCATTTCTGTGAAGTTTATCAAAATTGGCCCAGTGGTTTTTAACAAGAAGATTTTTTAAGTTTTTACTATAGCTTATATAGTAAACTAACCCCATCCCCTGGCGGCCATGTTTTTTGACGAATCAAGACGGCTTGAACAAACTTGGTAGAGGGTCACCCAAGGAACATTTCTGTTAAGTTATATCAAAATTGGCCCAGTGTTTTCAGAGGAGAAGTTGTTAGAAGCTAAATGTTAATCACGGACAACTGACGACAGACACCAGGTGATCACAAAAGCTGACCTGTGAGCCTTTGGCTCAGGTGAGCTAAAAATAAAGTTTGTTCTTTGTCTACACATTTCATACTCTACATCAGTTGTAATTTAACTTTTTAAAAGAGCAAACTTGTTTTTCTTTTCATTACGTTTTCCTGGAAGACTGTTTCAACTCCTAATAGTTTAATAAATGTCTCCTATTATAAGATGTGTCCTTTTTCAGCAAACTAAACGTTAAATACGGTGTCATGCTGTATTGGGGAGGAAGATCTCAGAATGAGTCTGAGTAGAACACTGTATGTAACAAGAAACTTTCTCACATAAAGTAACATATTACCTATGCTGTCAGATACAGCACCTTGGAACACTGAGCCATGAAAGTTCACAAGTACATCAATACAAACAAATTATAACAGATAAAATAAAAATTACAAACCTTCATTTGCTACACAATATTTCTGCCAATTGACTGGACTGCTGGACACAATTTCAGAACACATCTTCAGATGCTCCATTTATAACACAGTCTAATACCTGGACAATTACATTCAAATATTGACACTGATTCACATCTAATGAGATAATTCATGCTCAATACATTGTTTTGATCATATGCTAATTGTGATTATTTAAAAACTTCATTAATTTTGTTTGCAACGATATATGTGGCCTATAATTTGTTCTGTACAATTCCTGTAATATCAACAATGACAAGAGAGCATTGAAATATAAATATTTAAGTCTTGAATCAAATCTTAACATTAAAATAAGGCATTATAAATAATACATAGTACAAAGTTGCTAAATAGAAATTCTCCATATAAACAGGTAAGTGGTGGTGTAGTGTATATGGTGCCGGCCATTCATTCTGCTGTCTTAAGTCCAGTCCGATGCTTGAACCATTAATCTTTTTGCGATAGTGCTGGTTATACCCAGTAAATAGAGTAAAGCACAAAGCTTACTTTAAAAGCCCTAGCCAATAAATATCAATTAAGATAAAATCAATGTGTATAATAGTAATAATCATGACCAAAAGACAAGTATAATAGCTTGTATGCATTTTATTTTTTACATCTTAAATTGTTTGTATATTTAATATATGTATTAATAGAGGGTCTTATGGAAGATCAGTTTGTAACTAAATGTGTTCCTTTCTGTAAATATATACTATTATTGGTATTATTATTATTATTATTATTATTATTATGTAGACAGGATTTTAACTTTATACAATACATATTTGATTTTGACAAAAAAAGGACAATGAATATACCAAAATCAACTGTAAACCAGACAGTAGTAACACACTGTGCAGAGTCACGTTCACTGTGCCTTCCTTTGTTACACTGGTCAATGAGAGTATGTAGGTGGAGTTCTAATGGGTGCTGGTCATGCTGCTCACGTACTGACTCAAGATACAAGCTGGAAGAAAAACAAAATTACCCTATTGAACTCATTGATAATGTCATACCCATGTATAATTTAAGGACAATGGTAAGGAATTAAAGAGGCTGGCCTTAGAAGAAATACATATATAGTTACATCATTACAAATCCTGCTGTATAGTTACATCATTACAAATCCTGCTGTATAAGTAGTAGTTACGAATCCTGCTGTATAGGTACATCATTACGAATCCTGCTGTGTAGGTACATCATTACGGGTACATCATTACGAATCCTGCTGTATAGGTACATCATTACGAATCCTGCTGTATAGGTACATCATTACGAATCCTGCTGTATAGGTACATCATTACAAATCATGCTGTATAGGTACATCATTACGAATCCTGCTGTATAGGTACATATCCTGCTGTATAGGTACATCATTACAAATCATGCTGTATAGGTACATCATTACAAATCCTGCTGTATAGGTACATATCCTGCTGTATAGGTACATCATTACAAATCCTGCTGTATAGGTACATCATTACGAATCCTGCTGTATAGGTACATCATTACGAATCCTGCTGTATAGGTACATCATTACAAATCCTGCTGTATAGGTACATATCCTGCTGTATAGGTACATCATTACAAATCCTGCTGTATAGGTACATCATTACAAATCCTGCTGTATAGGTACATATCCTGCTGTATAGGTACATCATTACAAATCATGCTGTATAGGTACATCATTACGAATCATGCAAATCCTGCTGTATAGGTACATCATTACGAATCCTGCTGTATAGGTACATCATTACGAATCCTGCTGTATAGGTACATCATTACGAATCCTGCTGTATAGGTACATCATTACAAATCATGCTGTAAAGGTACATCATTACGAATCCTGCTGTATAGGTACATCATTACGAATCCTGCTGTATAGGTACATCATTACAAATCCTGCTGTATAAGTAGTAGTTACTGAGATATGAGCTTGCTAAAAACATTATCCACATCTTCCAAGTCAAAAAGAAAAGGAGGCAATAATTCTGCCTAAAATCCTACTTGATCCATTGAGTCCCTTTTTATGGTAGAAAAAAACAACATTTAGTTTCATTGATGTGTGGGTAGTTGCTTCTGTGATATGAGCAGGTAAAAAAATCACTTGAACATTAAAACCAATGCTGATGATGACACAGACACCAGGGTGAGTACAATAAATCTTTTCCTCGGAAGCTGAGCTAAAAATCAGTACCTGAATACAAGAAATAACCAAGACAAGGAGTGTAAAGTAAAGTTTTCTTTTTGCTCAGTATAAAAACAAATAACATAACTCAGTACTGGATCTACCCAGGAAGTGGATTCGGTAGCATTTCATATAAGCTTTGAGTTTTCTTCACAATCAAGCTAAAACAAATTAGTATAAACTAAAATCCAACTTTAAATGCTGCCCACTTAATAAAATGTTCATTCCATCACATACAGAATGCACTAGAAGCCTTCTGACAACTTAATGCTACTGGGAAATTTTAAAATGTTGATATCTCTTCATCCTTTAAGGTTGATCTTCAAATGACGCTGGACATTTCTGGACATCCACTGAATCCAGTAGACATCTGATGTCATCCCAGATCTGTCAAATCTGTTCCATCTTCTCAACTGAAACAAGAAATAACAATGATAATGACTTTAATCAATTTTTCAAACTTTTATTTTCAAATTTCAAATTTTACACTTATTCAAATATTTTATGGCTCTCAAAACAAAGACCACATTATAACTGAAATCTTGAAGGCGCTGACTTTTAAATAGAGTTTCTTCGTGATTTCTGGGTTTCCCATCATCCTGGTATTTCTGTTTCTTGGTCTGAATAAACAATGCAGTGACCAGGAAACAAATGAGCAATAGTCATATAAAATCTCAAAATGTCACATAAATGTCATTACGACTGTTTGTAAGATGAAGTGTTTGGCATGTTTAAATAGACATCCTCCTGGCAACACCGGGTCAGTGAGTATACATGTATAATCATATGCATGATATATTGAAAAATATGTTTTAGCCAATTTTGTTGTTGTATGGTGTTTAGCTTCGTTTTCAAAAAGCAATTCAGTCATATCGCGAAGGAGCATAATTTTGAAACAGTATTCATAGTGCTGTTACACTGGAATATCTTGCCTTAATCACATTATATGATTCCCAACCAATACCGAAACTGGCTTGACCACACCTAGAAATTTTTTCTTTCATATGATCTGGCCTGCGATTGAATCCACGACCTTCCGCATGTAAGGCAGATGCTCTACCACTAGACCACTGCTGTAGTTTCCTTAAGCTAATTTTATTTTTTTTTCAAAAATCCTAACATACTTCCATTAAAAACTAACTACCGGTAGATATACATACAGTTTATACAGAGTGAAGATAAGCATTGTCTTACAGCACTGCAGACACTAACTAGATATTTATGCAGTTGATACAGACTGGACATACGCATTGTCTTACAGCAATGTAGACACTAACTAGATATATATGCAGTTGAAACAGAGTGAACATACGCATTGTCTTACAGCACTGTAGACACTAACTAGATATATATGCAGTTGATACAGAGTGAACATAAGCATTGTCTTACAGCACTGCAGACACTAACTAGATATATATGCAGTTGATACAGAGTGAACATATGCATTGTCTTACAGCACTGCAGACACTAACTAGATATATATGCAGTTGATACAGAGTGAACATACGCATTGTCTTACAGTAATGCAGACACTAACTAGATATATATGCAGTTGAGACAGAGTGAACATACACATTGTCTTACAACATTAACTAGATATATATGCAGTTGATACAGAGTGAACATACGCATTGTCTTACAGCAATGTAGACACTAACTAGATATATATGCAGTTGATACAGAGTGGACATACGCATTGTCTTACAGCACTGTAGACACTAACTAGATATATATGCAGTTGATACAGAGTGAACATACGCATTGTCTTACAGCATTGCAGACACTAACTATATATATATGCAGTTGATACAGAGTGAACATACACATTGTCTTACAGCCATGTAAACACTTAACTAAATATATGCAGTTGAGACAAAGTGAACATACGCATTGTCTTACAGCATTGTAGACATTAACTAGATATATATGCAGTTGATACAGAGTGAACATAAGCATTGTCTTACAGCATTGTAGACATTAACTAGATATATATGCAGTTGATACAGAGTGAACATAAGCATTGTCTAACAGCAATGTAGACACTAACTAGATATATATGCAGTTGATACAGAGTGGACATACGCATTGTCTTACAGCATTGTAGACATTAACTAGATATATATGCAGTTGAGACAGAGTGAACATACACATTGTCTTACAGCAATGTAGACACTAACTAGATATATATGCAGTTGATACAGAGTGAACATACGCATTGTCTTACAGCACTGCAGACACTAACTATATATATATGCAGTTGATACAGAGTGAACATACACATTGTCTTACAGCCATGTAAACACTTAACTAAATATATGCAGTTGAGACAAAGTGAACATACGCATTGTCTTACAGCATTGTAGACATTAACTAGATATATATGCAGTTGAGACAGAGTGAACATACACATTGTCTTACAGCAATGTAGACACTAACTAGATATATATGCAGTTGATACAGAGTGAACATACGCATTGTCTTACAGCACTGCAGACACTAACTATATATATATGCAGTTGATACAGAGTGAACATACACATTGTCTTACAGCACTGCAGACATTAACTAGATATATATGCAGTTGAGACAGAGTGAACATACACATTGTCTTACAACATTAACTAGATATATATGCAGTTGATACAGAGTGAACATAAGCATTGTCTTACAGCAATGTAGACACTTATTAGATATATATGCAGTTGATACAGAGTGAATATAAGCATTGTCTTACAGCCATGTAGACACTAACTAGATATATATGCAGTTGATACAGAGTGAATATAAGCATTGTCTTGCAGCCATGTAGACACTAACTAGATATATATGCAGTTGATACAGAGTGAAGATACGCATTGTCTTACAGCAATGTAGACACTAACTAGATATATATGCAGTTGATACAGAGTGGAAATAAGCATTGTCTTACAGCACTGTAGACACTAACTAGATATATATGCAGTTGATACAGAGTGAACATAAGCGTTGTCTTACAGCAATGCAGACACTAACTAGATATATATGCAGTTGATACAGAGTGAACATAAGCGTTGTCTTACAGCAATGCAGACACTAACTAGATATATATGCAGTTGATACAGAGTGAACATAAGCATTGTCTAACAGCACTGCAGACACTAACTAGATATATATGCAGTTGATACATAGTGAACATAAGCATTGTCTTACAGCAATGTAGACACTAACTAGATATATATGCAGTTGATACAGAGTGAACATAAGCATTGTCTTACAGCCATGTAGACACTAACTAGATATATATGCAGTTGATACAGAGTGAACATATGCATTGTCTAACAGCACTGCAGACACTAACTAGATATATATGCAGTTGATACAGAGTGAACATAAGCATTGTCTTACAGCAATGTAAACACTTATTAGATATATATGCAGTTGATACAGAGTGAATATAAGCATTGTCTTACAGCACTGTAGACACTAACTAGATATATATGCAGTTGATACAGAATGAACATAAGCATTGTCTTACAGCCATGTAGACACTAACTAGATATATATGCAGTTGATACAGAGTGAAGATACGCATTGTCTTACAGCAATGCAGACACTAACTAGATATATATGCAGTTGATACAGAGTGAACATAAGCATTGTCTTACAGCAATGAAGACACTAACTAGATATATATGCAGTTGATACAGAGTGAACATATGCATTGTCTTACAGTAATGTAGACACTAACTAGATATATATGCAGTTGATACAGAGTGAACATAAGCATTGTCTTACAGCACTGTGGACACTATCTACATATATATGCAGTTGATACAGAGTGAACATACGCATTGTCTTACAGCAATGTAGACACTAACTAGATATATATGCAGTTGATACAGAGTGAACATACTCATTGTCTTACAGCAATGTAGACACTAACTAGATATATATGCAGGTGATACAGAGTGAACATACGCATTGTCTTACAGCAATGTAGACACTAACTAGATATATATGCAGTTGATACAGAGTGAACATACGCATTGTCTTACAGCACTGCAGACACTAACCAGATATATATGCAGTTGATACAGAGTGAAGATACGCATTGTCTTACAGCACTGCAGACACTTACTAGATATATATGCAGTTGATACAGAGTGAAGATACGCATTGTCTTACAGCATTGTAAACACTAACTAGATATATATGCAGTTGATACAGAGTGGACATAAGCATTGTCTTACAGCACTGTAGACACTTACTAGATATATATGCAGTTGATAGAGTGAACATAAGCATTGTCTTACAGCAATGCAGACACTAACTAGATATATATGCAGTTGATACAGAGTGAACATAAGCATTGTCTTACAGCACTGTAGACACTAACTAGATATATATGCAGTTGATACAGAGTGAACATTCGCATTGTCTTACAGCACTGTAGACACTAACAAGATATTTATGCAGTTGATACAGAGTGAACATACGTATTGTCTTACAGCACTGCAGACACTAACTAGATATATATGCAGTTGATACAGAGTGAACATACGCATTGTCTTACAGCACTGCAGACACTAACTAGATATATATGCAGTTGATACAGAGTGAACATACGCATTGTCTTACAGCACTGCAGACACTAACTAGATATATATGCAGTTGATACAGAGTGAACATACGCATTGTCTTACAGCACTGCAGACACTAACCAGATATATATGCAGTTGACACAGAGTAAACATATGCATTGTCTTACAGCACTGCAGACACTAACGAGATATATATGCAGTTGATACAGACATATGTATTGTCTTACAGCAATGTAGACACTAACTAGATATATATGCAGTTGATACAGAGTGAAGATACGCATTGTCTTACAGCAATGTAGACACTAACTAGATATATATGCAGTTGATACAGAGTGAACATAAGCATTGTCTTACAGCACTGCAGACACTAACTAGATATATATGTAGTTGATACAGAGTGAACATACGCATTGTCTTACAGCACTGTAGACACTTACTAGATATATATGCTGTTGATAGAGTGAACATAAGCATTGTCTTACAGCACTGCAGACACTAACTAGATATATATGCAGTTGATACAGAGTGAACATAAGCATTGTTTTACAGCACTGCAGACACTAACTAGATATATATGCAGTTGATACAGGGGGAACATACACATTGTCTTACAGCACTGTAGACACTAACTAGATATATATGCAGTTGATACAGGGGGAACATACACATTGTCTTACAGCACTGCAGACACTAACTAGATATATATGCAATTGATACAGAGTGAACATACGCATTTAACTGTTATTAATATTCCATCTGTTTTATTAAATAAAATATTCACGTCAATATCAGATATCAATATATTGTGTTTTTATTTCTATCTGTCTACCAGGAATTAATATTTTTAATGAGTGAATTTGCACTGGTCTTGACCCATTTTGACAATAAGTAGCCAACTGGTGACACATCTTCTCTAATGTTAGAAACTCTCTCCCAAGGATTACCCCATGTTGCAAAGTCTATTTACAACCAAATGTGTAGGTACAGGTCTGTTACTACAACACATTACATCAGAACTATTCCAATTCATATGAGTAGAAAATTCCCAATATAACAAGTTTTTATTTTTTTCTCAAATTATTTTTCAACAAAATTAAGTCGCAATGAATATGTCCTTACGAAAGCAAATGAATATTAATCTCAGTGAAAATTAATGATCCTCATATAATTTTTTATATAACCTAACAATGGCATTTATATTTCATATATAACCTAACAATGGCACTTACATTACATATCTAACCTAACGATGGCACTAACATTACATGTATAACCTAATAATGGTTCTTACATCACATATATATCCTAACAATGGCACTGACATTACATGTATAACCTGATGTCACTTACATTACATATATCACCTAACAATAGCTCTTATATAACACAGATATAACCTAACAGTGGCTCTGATATTACATATATAACCTAACAATGGCACTTACATAACATGTATAACCTAACAATGGCTCTTACATAACATGTATAGCCTAACAATTGCATTTATATTACATGTATTACCTTACAATGACACTTAAATTACATGTACAACTTAACAATGGATCCTACATTACATGTGTAACCTAACAATGGCACTTATATTACATTTATAACCTAACAATGTCACTTATATAACATGTATAACCTAACAATGGCACTTATATTACATTTATAACCTAACAATGGCACTTGTATAACCTAACAATGGCACTTACATTACATGTATAACCTAACAATGGCACTTACATTACATGTATAACCAAACAATGACTCTTACATTACATGTATAACCTAACAATTGCATTTATATTACATGTATTACCTTACAATGGCACTTAAATTACATGTACAACTTAACAATGGATCCTACATTACATGTGTAACCTAACAATGGCACTTATATTACATTTATAACCTAACAATGTCACTTATATAACATGTATAACCTAACAATGGCACTTATATTACATTTATAACCTAACAATGGCACTTGTATAACCTAACAATGGCAATTACATTACATGTATAACCTAACAATGGCACTTACATTACATGTATAACCAAACAATGACTCTTACATTACATGTATAACCCAACAATGGCACTTATATAACATATATAACCTAACAATGGCTCCTACATAACTTGTATAACCTAACAAAGGCACTTATATTACATGTATAACCTTACATTACATGTATAACCAAACAATGGCTCTTGTATAACATATACAACCTAACAATGGCTCCTACATAACATGTTTAACCTAACAATGGCACTTACATTACATGTATAACCAAACAATGACTCTTACATTACATGTATAACCTAACAATTGCATTTATATTACATGTATTACCTTACAATGGCACTTAAATTACATGTACAACTTAACAATGGATACTACATTACATGTGTAACCTAACAATGGCACTTATATTACATTGATAACCTAACAATGTCACTTATATAACATGTATAACCTAACAATGGCACTTATATTACATTTATAACCTA
The DNA here is from genome assembly GCA_029582155.1 of Panopea generosa. Lineage (NCBI taxonomy): Eukaryota > Metazoa > Mollusca > Bivalvia > Adapedonta > Hiatellidae > Panopea > Panopea generosa. Next base: position 69,219,577 of record CM055904.1, read on the forward strand.
ACAATGTCACTTATATAACATGTATAACCTAACAATGGCACTTATATTACATTTATAACTTAACAATGGCACTTGTATAACCTAACAATGGCACTTAAATTACATGTATAACCAAACAATGACTCTTACATTACATGTATAACCTAACAATGGCACTTATATAACATATATAACCTAACAATGGCTCCTACATAACTTGTATAACCTAACAAAGGCACTTATATTACATGTATAACCTTACATTACATGTATAACCAAACAATGGCTCTTACATTACATGTATAACCTAACAATGGCTCTTGTATAACATATACAACCTAACAATGGCTCCTACATAACATGTATAACCTAACAATAGCACTTATTTTACATGTATAACCTAACAATGGCAATTATGTTTTTACAAATTTCAATGTACGAGTCCCAGGACTCGCTTGACTACAAATATGTGAGTCCAAAATATGAAAGTGTGAGTCCCATTTTTTGAGACATTTTAACTAAATCATTATAATTTCAAATGATGTAACATTGTGGAAATGAAGATACTTCACCATTGCACTGTGTGAACCTTTAGCTGTGCACCATTTAAACAACCACAAGCATAAATGAGTATTAAACAACAGTAAACATTGACTCGAACAGTTAATAACATTTAAAAAAAAACACTTGTGCAGCTTAGTCTGTTAAAAAAACTGACAGTGTTTGTTGATTTGGTTCAAATAACATTACACACTGTATCTCCTTTATTATCCGTTCTGATGGCATTTCCAGGAGATATAATGATGCATTCTCAAAAATATATGCAAGCCCTGGTGTAAAGGCAGCTACGCAGCTGATTGAAATGTTTATCATAATTATAACACCGTTTCAATTCAGTGAAACTATAACACAAGAAGTATTCAAGGTCGGCAAGCAGCTTGCGTATTTACCACTCGCAACAGTAACAGAGACTGTCTGATGACATTGATTAAGCTAGATGCGCGCGCATCATTGTTTAGAAAGCAGTGCAGTAGTAACCCGATGCTCTTGAAATTCATCCGATGATGCGCGCGCAGCAGTGTGCAAGAAACACAATACGTCGGGAATTAAATGTCTGTATTTGAGGTAATCGGGACGTATCGGCTGCGATTTTTCTGTGTCCAGCGGATGCAAATATTTCAGAATTGTGCGTCTGCCGCAAGATTTGTGCATCTAGGATGCAGGACGCAGGGGTAAATGAAACACTGCAATGGCACTTACATTACATGTATAACCTGACAACGGCTTTTACATTACATATATATATAACCTGACAATGGCTCTAACATCACATATATATAACCTGACATTTGCTCTTACATAACATGTATATAATCTGATAATTGCTGTTACATGACATATATATAACCTGACAATGGCTCTTACAATACATATATATCCTGACAATGGCTCTTACATTACATATGGGCCGTTTTCCAGGAAAACCGGGCTTAATGACATTTTTTGACAATTTAGTTTTGTTTTATTTTCGTATTAAACAAAGTTTCCTGAACATAAAACTGCTTTCATTTTTATTGTACGACGATTATTTTTTCTTATATCAACATTTTTCTGCTAGAGGTATAATAATGCACAACGTCAATGTGCAATGTCAATGTACGACGTTTTACGTTATGTCTCAGAAAAAAAAATGACGTTATTTTGCGCGCAAACAATACCGCGATGGCAATAACAACTCTTAGTAATTCTGTATACCTTGATGATTGAAAAGAAATTAACACAACGTATCGAATCAAGCACAAATTCAAAGATGTGAATAAAAAAATAATCAAAACTGTACTTGTATTTCTTCAACGATCATAACTGTAGTTATATATAAACATACAAGATGACGATACATATAGGTTTTGCTTTTATAATAACCAAAACACCATCAACGCTCAACATAATTTCACATCACATTTACCACTTATCTCATAGAAGGTAGATAACATTTACGTCGGAAATCAAGAGTACAGTTCCCGATATTTTCACACTACCAAATGAAAGTTATAACGAATATACAATGATAATGAACTTGCATAAATTTCACATTCAGATCATAACTACCCTATCACGTAGAGGATGCTCATATACTCGATATAGTTATGTGTATGTTACTGACTTAATTCAAACGTTTATTTATAAATTAAAACATTGAAATGCATCATGTTTAATGTAGTTTTAATTGATATTGTTTTATTTTGAACGAAACCAAGTGATCATGGTGACATTGGCCATACAAATCAGATACACTTTTTAAAGTCTGTCAATAGGCGCTGGGCACGTTAAGTCTTGGTACGCCGGTCGAGCAAACGGTCTGACAACTCTATGGAAGTATTGTTGACGCTCCCTGGACAAGCCCTCGGGAGCGATAATATCTGGCATAGCATCTTCTTTGAAGGTGAAGTCACGAGACTTTAATAAATTCAATAAAGTCTCGTCGGCGTCCAAGGCTTTCTTTACTTTCACAACACCGGGCTCTGCAGTCGTCATCATGAAGTATTGGTATTGCCTGTATGAATAGATTATTTCAAACAATAAAAAAACGCAATCTGGTGAAATAATCAAATTATATTTTCCATTTAAGATCCGTCGTTACAGCATTTATTTTGATAAAATAATATCACTATTTTTAAGTGATAAATCATGTCTTTATTTTTCCTAAGGAATTCTCTCAATAAGGGCTATTTTATTTACATAAAATGTGTATTAAAATAATAGCTATATTTTTATAATATAATACCTGAATTTAGTTGTCGAACTTCACTTTTTAAACGACAAAGGTTAGTAGTCTAATGACATTTATTTTTCTGTCAAATCTATTATTTCAGAAATGGTGTTTCACTAAAAACTAATAAAATCATGTAACCTAAGTAACTAAAATTTAACACATGCGACGTTTATGTGTTTACAAGCGTTTAAGTATTTTTCTTTTTTGGTTTTATGCTATTGAAATACGTTTTCTCATTACTCAGTATAAAACTAGGAAGACATACTGTGTGTATGAAGTAAATGTTTAGGTAAACTATACCTTACTACTCGTAACGGGCGGAATACTGGTCCGAGAAACGATTTCCAGTCACGCCATTGCCAGGATGGATACCGGACCGCAACATTTGTTGACGATGATTTGTTGACAACATCTTCAAGCTGACCTATGGTATCACAGTCAGTACGTCGATAGAGTTTCTTCAAAGAGGCAAAGCCACTGTCCACCGAACAGCGTGCATGGCCGGGCACTTGCATCATGTACTCTATGCGTTGGTGTTTTCCGGTCATTACTCGCCACATAAAATAACCAAGTACATACTGGTTTTTGTTCTGACCTGAAGTTAAAGTATGTGAAATAATAATTTATTTAAAATTTACATATTCTGTTAGCTCACTTATCATTAAATAATAGTGTTTTTCCTTGAAAACTTACAGGGTAAATTTACATGCGTGTTTCCAATTACATGTAGTTATAGTAATAGTGTGATCGTTAGCCAATATGTTCGTTGTACTCCAAGTTCATTATCATTGTATACATTAGATAGATAACCATAAGTCAAAATGAATTTTACATGCTAGATAGTAATAATGAAAAATAAGTCGGACATAAAAGAAAAAAATCTAAAATTTACCTGGGCAGTTGTCTGCATGTATAGTACAAGTTGTCTCGCCACTGCCGTGCGACTGTAAGGCCCAGTCGATCATCGATATTACAGAGTTCGGACCGTGAGTTGATGTTCCATCTTTTCCAATAGTCTCGTTTTCATCGATTAAGAAATTCAATTGCCGGGGAACTCCGTCCAGACGAAATCGAAATATCTGTATTTTTCTAAGCGTTGTAAAATACAATGGGCCCATGTGCCTGGCGCGATGGGGTAAACATACATTTTGGCTGAAATCAAACGTATAGTGTACATATTGTTCTGCCTCAGAGATGCCATTGGCTTGTTTGGCTAATTTAATACATGTGTTATATACTTCTCTTTCTGTTTGCGCCTGCAATATATGTTCTTTCATTTTGTTTGTAGATTCCAACTTTTCTTCTTCAGTAACAGAATCCATTATGCCTTTTCTCATTTTCTCACAAGAAGCACATATATCGCCTCTAGGTGTCGCTATTTTTACATGAGAAAGACATGTATTCTATACATTGCAAAATGTGGTATATTTTACAGAACGGCATTCTGGGCTCTTTTCAATACAACCAGCAACATATTTTTCATGGACACATTTTTTTGTTGTATCACTTGGCAAATAAATTGGAGGTATATTATCCCGTCCCCTTGGAGCAGCTGGCTGTGGCATCCCAAATTCGTCTGCGTAATTCGAAATGAATTGAACAACCTATTTGATGTCATCAAATTTAAGGGACTTAGCTGGTTTCCGTCCTGTATTTGCATGTGTTCTTGGGATTGCGCCGTGTTTACTGATGTGTGTCATAATGTTTTGAAGGCTGTGTTTACCTATGTCAAAAACAAGTTTGAATGTGTTCCTACATACATGTTTTCCAAGAAAAAAATACTCATTTCTTACTCTCTGTCTTTTCTTTCCACGTTTTGTTGATTCATTGTCTGAACAATCAACCAGTGTTGCCATAATGTGCATTTCTTTGTCACTTTTTTCCATTTCACGCACATCCAATACGTGTTTGTAATTATCTTGCTCTTTAAAATGTGTATGACATTTGTTATGGCAACCACACCCAGTAAACATAAATTGCCTAATTCTCTGTACATCTTGGTCACCCTCTAACATTACATTATCATCTTGAGGGTCATGCTCTCTTTCATCGTCACTATCTGAATCCGCCCTTTCTTCACATACGGTTGCTAGAAAGTGTCTTGCTCGTTCATCAACATTCAGTTGCATGTCATTTTCATCAATGATACCATCATCATGAACGGCTTCATTGTCCTCACTGTCACTGGCTTGTGAAGCAAATGGGGTAGAAATTGGTGTTTTCCCAAAATGTTCGGAGAACAAACTCTCTAGCTCCTAAAAATAGAAACAAATAAAAGACTGATACAATATGTAATCAAAATCGATAGTATGTTAGATGTGTTAACGAAACTCATAATCTATAATTTGGAATCAAATGCCACATATTAACATTTAAAATGAGTCATTATAAAACTAATTAGGGTTTGAGATATGAAAAAAAAACGAAGTAAATAAAAAATAATTTGCATCTCACGGGATCCGAACTCGACTTTCCTGGACAACAGTCCATGGCTATAACCACTACGCCACCGCGCCTATTACGTCAAAATGGAATCGTTAACGATTGATATTATGTACAGATGTAACGGCACGTCATAAATTCATATGCAGTTTTGTTTTTTCATTTTTTTAATATATATGCATTACATTTACAATAAAAAATGTTTCATTTAAAATCGTAACAATGGCACGATTTAACTTTCTACTAGGTCTAATGAACACATTTTTGTACATTTTACATACTGCATAGTTGGTGGGTGGGGAGTGCTAGGATTCATTATCATTTCAATGCCATTTTGAAATATTTTAGTGTCATTTTAAAGACAGTTTATATGTACACGATTTCAAATTGAATTCATTCCTTAGTTTATAATTTATCAGATAACATCGCAGATTTTTATTTTATAACAAACAATTTACCATACATGTGTAAATGAATCGACAATTTACTGGCCAGTATCGCAAAGTGTAAATCACTATTAACATTAAAGTCCTTATGTAAAATTAAATATTTACTTAAAAAATACAAATGTTAACTGTTAGCTTACCTCTATATCACTGTCCATCTAGAAAATCCGAGTTATCCTTGATAAATTTATAATATAAAATTTAAAAAGACACATTCAAAGTTTATGTTAGCGAAATGTTACGTGTTTTATGACGTCGTTACTTTGGCCGGGATTTCCTCGACGTCATAACTATGTCAATAAGCCCGGTTTTCCTGGAGAGCGGCTCATATATATATAATCTGACAATTGCTCTTGCATGACATATATATAACCTGACAATGGCTCTTACATTACATATATATAACCTGACAATGGCTCTTACATTACATATATAACCTTACAATGACTTTTACATTACATAAATAATGTAACTATGGCACTAACATTACATATATAACCTAACAATGACATTTACATTACATGTATAACCTGACAACGGGACTTACATTACATGTATAACCTAACTATGGCACTAACATTACATATATAATCTAACAATGGCACTTATATTACATATATAACCTAACAATGGCACTAACATTACATATATAACTTAATAATGGCACTTACATTACATATATAACCTAACAATGACACTTACATTACATATATAACTTAACAATGGCACTTACGTTACATATATAACCTAACAATGGCACTAACATTACATATATATCCTAACAATGTCACTTACATTACATATATAACCTAACAATGAAACTAACATTACATATATAACCTAACAATGGCACTTACATTACATATATATCCTAACAATGGCATTTACATAACATATATAACCTAACAATGGCACTTACATTACATATACATTCTAATAATGTCACTTACATTACATATATAACCTAACAATGGCACTAACATTACATATATAACCTAACAATGGCACTGACATTACATATATATCCTAACAATGGCATTTACATAACATATATAATCTAACAATGGCACTTACATTACATATATATCCTAACAATGGCATTTACACAACATATATAACCTAACAATGGCATTTACATTACATATGTAACCTAACAATGGCACTTACATTACATATATATCCTAACAATGGCACTTACATTACACATATAACATAACAATGGCACTGGCATAACATTAATACCCTAACAATGGCACTAACATTACATATATAACTTAACAAAGGTACTTACATTTTTCTGGTTTGGTTTCCCCGAGTTCGCCCATTCACTTCTCAGGCTCTCACAACTGCATAGTTCTTGTACTTTTCCCATACACTCACAACTGCATAGTTCTTGTACTTTTCCCATACACTCACAACTTCATGGTTCTTGTACTTTTCCCATACACTGTCTGTAATGAACGGATAATAATTATACTCAAGTAATTAGTCATATAAGTGAATAACATTTTCTAGGAAAAAAATTCTTAAGATTTGTCAGAATAATAATAATTGGGTTTGGGAGATGTCAGACTACATATATTATAAAGGCAGTACAGAGTAATGTTTAAGTGGTACAGACTTTACAGAGTATTGCAAGTGGTATATATATTTGCCAGAGTAATATCAGTGAGACAGGTTGTCATTTTTCCCTATACTTTACTGGAAAAGGAAACCAGAGTATATATTAAATACATATGTATTTCCCCAATGACTGAGCCAGGCCTGCTTAGCTCATTCTGTAGCACATCTGACTATCAAAACCAGAGGTCACGAGTTTGAATACCTGCCCAGCCACAGCCTTTACGATTATTAATATACAACATGGAGTCTTGATAACATAAAAATGACTATGAGGCTACCATATTGTTACCAGGTCAGTATAAATTGTCAATAATAATAAAATGTAAAATTAAAAAGAAATGATTACCATTTAGTCACCAGTTAATTAATCACCAACAGAAGACAAGAGGTAAATACTTCTCCATTATATAACTTAACAGGATTTTTATACTTTATTAAACAGAGGTCGAAATTCAGCTAGTCATGTTTTTTCCCCCCCAATTGTGGCCAAAACAATTCCCAAAATGGTTTATTTAAAAAAATGGATATGATGTTTTGTTGTCATAAATGGTTAAAACATGACCTTAACGGTGTAATGCTTTTCAGTTTGCTAAAGCCTTAAAAAAACAATTTCCCCTCAATCACACAGTTTTTTTCCTATCTCGAAGGTGTAAGCTCTGCTTTAGTAGTTGTCCTAATGAAATAAACAACACAAAAATATACCAGCAGATGTTGCGACTATTGTCACATGGTCCATGGCATGTCATGAATCACTCGGTCTCACTATAGACACAATGACATGCAGGCGCCTAGATAAAGAATCGCTGCTACTACAAACTGTGGCACATTCACAGTCGAGGTACAGGAATCAGCTGATACATGGGTTACAGATCACCAATACCTAAAACAAGAGACTAAATGTTACACAGGATGTAAATCACTGTACAATAAACATGACTTTATGGTCACCAGCCACTCAACTTAAAGGAAAACACCAGTAAAACACCTTAAATGATACAAATTGATGTTTTGTTTTAATTTTTATCTTTCAAACCAATAAAAACTGAACAACAAATTGTCACAACACAAGCCCTGCTGGGCCGCATTTCACAAAACTTGCGATAAAAGTCGATAGAAGTCAATTTGACAATTTCTTCTTTGAATATTCAAAGTTTGATCACATTTAAAAATATTGCTTTTCTGGAATAATTATCATTTTCTACATAATTTCTGTATAATTTGGCTTAATTTTAGATGAATATTAACAATATTATGAATAACTGTTGGTTTACATTAATTTTCTGAAAATTGTTTTGTGAAATGCAGCCCTGGGGTGGTATTCAAGACCTAAATTTGCAAGCATGTAAGGACATTTAATACATAGTCAAAACAACTCTCACAATAATTTTATCTGTCATGGTAAACTAGATCTCTAAGGTTGAAATCTGGATTTTCAAGCTCAAATCTAAGAATATTCTTAAGAATGTTTGGTGAATACAACCCCAGGTCTTTGGCCTGTAGAGATAAAAACTAATTCCAAACTAACAACTGTAGAAATCGCAACTGGTGCCAGCTTTGAACAGATCAATTATGATTATAAATTGGAATATCACTAGTTACAACTCCCCCAGTCACATTTTTTTTATGATTTAAGAGCATTGCTAAATCTATGCTGGACCTTTATCTCAAACTGTGCAAAGAATACCTGTGGCAAAGGGGACAATGCCTAAGTATGCAATTGAAAGTACAAGGACCATACCTCAGACATTCAAATCTGATCAGTTGATATATTATAGATATGACTACTGTGTAAGTTTGGTGAAGATCAAATGAAAACTGAAGGATTTAGAATGCACATAATGTCAAATAACGACTTTTTTGACTATAGGGTCATAACTCATACATTAATTATCCAATTTAAGATTTAAAAACTTGCTCAACATCTTGTACATGTGTTTAACTACACTGTAGTCTCAATATAGCGCAGTCTGATAAAACGCGGCGAAACTTGTTAAAACTTATTTTTTCTATGGCTCCCAAATTTAAAGCTCAAATTTTCAACCAGATTCATAAAAAAATAACTAAATCGCAAAGTTATGACCTTGTCTAATTTGTGCATCATTTGCACCTAATTTATTCAGACTGACATGATGACAACTACATATGATTATACTCAACATCGCCTTAACAGATTTACACAGACAGACAATGGTCTCTCTTGTTTATCACACATTAATTGTCATGTTTTTCGTGAAGCAAATGTTTACACTTTACCTAACACAGAACTGCCAAATAACAATCAGGAGCTAAACATAGTCTTCTCGCTAGGTGGCTTAATAGTTAGAATCAAGTGTCGACCACATGATGCAAAGTGCTGACAAATAATGTTTTTGCTTCAAATCAAAGGTATTTTTGTCCAAATTATTGGTTTCATTCCATATGTGGAACTTCCTAAAGCTGCGATGCTGATAACTGAGTTCTGTCTGACATTTCTTGCTCAGATTATGTCTTTAACAAAAATAACTTAATTCTCCTGTGAATCATGCCAGTATAAAAAACGTATGTTTGCCAGGCTCCTGCCTATGTACTGAAATAACAGCTACTCAAACTTTTCAATTGGCGTTTAAAACATTGATTTTGTTATGTGATTTCTGATCATTGTTTGTACAATATCTGGCAAAAACATTACCTACCTACCTATATGAAACATAATGGGTTGGAGCACTATACACAAACACTTTTTTAAGGATGGCCTCAAGTTACTACTTATTAAGAACAGGTTTCTATGTTATATAAAAACAACTGATAACTTCCGGCCATGACAGCTGTGGGTAATGATTACCAATGTTTTGTAACTGGGTAGTAACAACCCATAAATAATGGTATATGCAGCTGTTTAACAGTCGTTGCCAACTAACCCAGTAAAATATGAGAAGATGGCAGAATTTCAAGACAAAACGACCATGGAGAATCAGAACCCAAGACTATATGGCCCCTAGAAAATCCCGACTTATTAGCATGGTCCATAAGGCCCTACGTTGTTTTATTGCAATATTATGGTATTTGTCATATGTACATACAGTCAAACATGTCTAAAGCAGTCAGTCAAACAAAGTAGCACAAGTGGCTTTCAAGAGAGGTTGTAATGCTTAACACAGATTAATTTTCTCTGAAAAATAGTAAATGTGGCAGCTTACATGTATGACAAGTGGCTGTTCAGTAGAGGTGACCGTTAACACAGGTTTGACTGTAATATGAAATACATATATACAGTTAATAATGACAGTATATTTATATCATTAGAAATATTCATGAATTACAGTACAACTTCCATATATCAAAGTTTAGGGGACCGTCATGAAAAGTTCAATATACCGGGACTTCGATATATGTGCATGTCTGGATCACTTGATGGTAATGGTAAAAGTTTGATCGGTAATGAGATCGCAACATGTATATGACTGTAGATCTACCTGTCATACTTTTACTAGTAAAGGTAAGTGGAAAAAAAAACATAAATTAAATCGTGTTTACTATCTATTGAATCCTTGCATGTCATTTAAAAATCAATATAACTAAAGCACTACAAACATGTACAAGCATAAAAATTTACATGGAGCACTTCCGGTATACTAAAATAAGCATATACATGTACATGAATATTCCATCAGCACATCAGTTGGTACAAACACACATGAACAAAACATCAACATACATGTACAATAAACATTAATAAATGTTCATAAATTACACTTGTAAGATAACATGATACGAAACTAAACGTCATACAATGCGTGTGATTTACACGTACGTTAGAATAACGATTTTCCGGCTCGTAAGGCCTGTATGGATCTAATACTGTTCTTAATTACATGCTTATATACATGTACAAGTGAGATAACATGTCGAGTACAATCCATTATCGAAGATTTATCAATTAGCCTAATGTTTAATTTTAAATTGAATAATAGCCATAATTTGGGTAGTTAACAGAGCTTGTCGGTAATTAGCCATTTTCGGTAAATTTGTGATATGTAATCATGACAGACGCAGACGCCATGTTTGCTTACACAAAGTTAATGTGTTTTATCAGTAAATTATCACCATTCTGCCTTTAAGTAATAAAATGTTTATCAAAGTGTGACTCCTAACAAACATTTGTCCGAGCACTCGAAGGGATTTTACGCTACATGATCAGTGGGGCCTTTGTTCCTACAATCATTGCACCGGAGCACCGCAGGTGTGAAATACATGTACATCACTCCCGCGAGAAATTTTGAACAGGTAATCGATATTCGATACATAAATGGTTAATGATGTGTAAAAGGAATCTTTGGGGCCGTGAAAAAACTTAGATAAACTGAAAATTTCGATATGTATAACTTCGATATATTTGCAGTTTTTCCATATAGATTTAGAAGTAAAAAAGTTAGGACTTGAGAAAAAGTTTGATATACCAATAAATTCAATATATTGAAGTTCGATATATGGAAGTTATAGTGTATGTATAAATATGACTTTTGACTTTTATTAATATAAATTTTTTACAACATTGAGCTGTGAATGAAGTTCATATTTTAAATAACAATCAAACCTTTGCAGTGCACTTCAAATATCCACACTTGTAAAAACCCAGTCTTTAAATCTTCATGCAGATTGTCCACTTCAATGGAGGAATCCTCACCTTTGTAAAAGACTTCTTCATACACAGCACTAGGAAAACCATCTTCCCCTTTTTAAAAGAAAGAAAATGTATACATGTAGGCATAAATGTAGTGCACACTTAAGGAAACAGCCACTTACCTTTCATATACATCTGTTTAAAATGTCTGATAAATTATGAACATAATTACATATTATATTCTTAAAAAAAGATTATCATCAGGGTATCTATAATATTATAAGAAAATCAACCTTTAACAAAAACATATAACTTAACATATTGACTCAAAAATCAATTGTCAACCTATTTTAAAGGAATGAAATGAAACAAATAACTGTAGAAGATATTTAATGTTATTGCTTACTTAGACATAATAATGGTTTCTAAGAAGAAAGTTCTTCATAGTTGTAGCTGCTGGTCACAGACAGATCATTGATCAAAGCTTATAATTATAAAACATGTAGTTACTTATGTGGTTGTACATATTATTCACATCATCTGGTTCATTATACAGATTTGTTAAAAAAAATAGGAAACCATAGTGCACCCAATCATGTATTAAAGTCTACAGCAGGGTTATACATTTTGGGATGTCTGCCAAGATATTTTGAGATGTCTGTTTGAACATTTTGGGATGACTGCCTGGACATTTTGGGATGTCTGTCTGGATATTTTGGGATGTCTGTTTGAACATTTTGGGATGTCTGCCAGAATATTTTGGGATGTCTATCCGAATATTTTGGGATGTCTGCCAGAATATATTGGAATGTCTGTTTGAACATTTTGGGATGTCTGCAAGGATATTTTGAGATGTCTGTCTGGATAATTTGGGATGTCTGCCAGGATATTTTGGGATGTTTACTGGAACATTTTGGGATGTCTGCCAGGATATTTTTGGGATGTCTGTCCAGATATTTTGGGATGTCTGCCAGGATATTTTGAGATGACTGCCTGGACATTCTGGGATGTCTATTTGAACATATTGGGATGATGTCTGCCAGGATATTTTGGGATGTCTGTCCGGATATTTTGGAATTTCTGCCAGGATATTTTGAGATGACTGCCTGAACATTCTGGGATGTCTTTTTGAACATTTTGGGGTGATGTCTGCCATGATATTTTGGGATGTCTGTCCGGATATTTTGGGATGTCTGCCAGGATATTTTGGGATGTCTGTTTGAACTCTTTTTCAGATGTTTGCCAGGATGTTTTTGGGATATCAGTCCAGATATTTTGGGATGTCTGTCCGGATATTTTGGGATGTCTGCCAGGTTATTTTGGGATGACTGCCTGGACATTTTTGGATGTTTGTTTGAACATTTTGAGATGTCTGCCAGGATATTTTGGAATGTCTGTCCGGACATTTTGGGATGTCTGCCAGGATATTTTGGGATGTCTGTCCGGACATTTTATGATGTCTGCTGGGATATTTTAGGATGTCTGTCTAGACATTTTGGGATGTCTGCCTTGATATTTTGAACATTATGCATGAGTCTTTCCCAAATTTTCTATGCTTGCCTTGATTTTTGTCTGCCCTGACCATGTCACATGACTTGGCCTATTTGAAATATTTCGCCTCGTAATTTACTAAAAATAGTAGTCTGTCTTGGTTTTACTGCATTTATCTAATTAAAAATGTCCATCTGGACATTCAGTAAATTCTCCAGGCAGATTCCACCCAAACACATTTGTACAGGATATATTAAGTTGGACAATTCTTTTCAAAATGGCATGCATGGCGAGAATCCAAATTTCAAAATATTGATGCCCGTTATAAACAGACATAGGCAATTTAATTTTTTCCTGAGATTTAGGTCTTAAAAAAGATGCATACTCGTGTTATCTATCAATCTATCTGTGATTAAAAAACGGTAATGTAAAACAGATACATGTTCTTACTTTTCTCATCTACTAGAGAATTTACTATTATTGGATATTTGTCCTCAAATGACAATTGATGTATTGTGTGTGTTGCATTGAACTGTATAGAGAAAAACAATAACATACTGTCAGCCAACAACAAAATACAACATTGTCCTTAAACCAAAATAAATGACTACTTGATTATGTAGAGAAAAAAATGCTGCCAGATTATAGAAGAAAAAAAAATAGGTAGTACCTCCAGATTAAAGAAAAAGAAATAATACTGCCAGAATATAGAAAAAATAAATACTACTGCCAGATTATATAAAAACAATAGGTAATACTGCCAGATTGTAGAAGAAAGGTAGATACTACTGCCAGATTATAGAAACAAGAGGCCAAAGATGGACCTAAGTTGCTTATCTGGTTTCACATGTCATTTCCTTTCAAATTTTGTATGGACTAAGCATATGAAGAACTTATAGTTATAGATGAGAAAAAAAGAGAATTATCTGTTCTCATTGCACTTCCATGTAAAGTGAAAATCACCCTGCTCGGTTCTCATTTATAGATAAACATTTACTTTGAAATGGGGTCAATATTAATTTTTCTGGTGCACAGCACATCATATTGCACAGCTGAAAAGTCCATATTAATTACATATATGTTAGTTTATATTTAATGAGACTTGGACATGTGACCATGTAGTTCATAGGACAAATCATATGCTTGCATGGGTACATGAAATCAAGGTACAGCATTGCAATTATTTTTTTGAGAAAATGCAACTTTTCTTTTTTCTTTTTTTTGTAATGGGATTAAATACCAGATTTTACACATTTCAGGTTATATATGGTATATTCAGTTTTATTGATGGAGGAAGACCTCAGAGTGAATTGGAGTAGAACCACCATCATTCTACAAGGATCTGTAAAACTTTCTCACATAAAGTTTTGGAGAATGCAGGATTGTACCTATGAACTTAGCAGTGAGAGGGAAGTGATCTTGAGACATTGCTTAAGACCACAGAGGACCTCAAGCATTCAACATTATTTTTTAAGTACATGATCATCCTACTGATTTTCTATTCAGCTGTGGGATGGAGCCAAGCTGGTTCAAGTATCTGACGTCATGCACATCTACTGTTCTGTGGAATAGACAGATAAAAATGATCATGGTCAGTTTAAGGTAAATCAAAAGTCTGAAGTCGTCTCACAGGAAAAGGAAATGCGTGGGCTGTCAATCAAACGAGTCAATAATCAAATCAGCGATCAATATTGGTTACTAATCTGCCATTACCCTTAGATAAACTCAGTATGTCACAATGTCACAGTAAACACTACATTGTATTTACCTGGACAAACAATGCCACAGTAAACACTACATTGTATTTACCTGGACAAACAATGCCACATGGCCAGTGGGTGGAAGGATAGTCATTCTCCATCAGGTCAATTGTGAAGAAAGTTCAGTTTTTATAAATTGCTCTCGAGTCTGTTATATGGGTAGATTTAGCTGCTGAATTGAGTTGTTTTTAAGAGGTCATCAGGCCAAGTATGAGATTGAACCCATGACTTCTGGCATGAGCAGCCAACATTTTATCCACTGCACTACGCTATGTTACTAAAATCTTAAGATATACAATAACAATAAATAAATGTTTACCTTTCCCTGCATACTGACAGTCCAGTCATAAATGTGGATACTAATGGACAGACTGACCCTGTTTGACACTCTCTGATTAAAAAAGATATCTGAAATTAAACAAATGTCATAAGGCTCAGGGATCTTATACACCAGTCCTGCAGGATTTTCATGATTGTACTTGTTACACACACTGTCATGTACACTGGCAGTGTTTACCAATATTCTTCTGGCGCAATGGAATCTATATCACTTTCAACATTTATTTTCAAAAATAAAAGAATTGAATGCTTCAAATATTACAATTTGAGAAGCGGTAAAGCTAATGCAGTGTAAACTGTAATAAGAGTAAGAAACAAATTGCATAGAATTATTTGAACTTTTACAAAAAGTTACAATTTATTCAACTCAACAGCCTACCAGTAAAACGCTGTGTCTTAGAACAATATACTACTGACTTTGTATAATACATATCTGAAAGTTGCCTATGTTGAAATATTAACAATGTTTTTAGTTCTGCTGTTGGAAAATACCTGATACATGTATCAATTGTAATTCCTCTGCAAAGCTGTAAAGCTGGGGTTAGCTTTTATGTCCCACAATCAATGTATGATTGACACAAAGATGACAACCAGTATTCCACTACTGCAGGGCAATAGTTGTCAACTGCTGGAATGGTTACCATCTCAAAACAGGTTGTAGTAAGAACCAGTCTAGTGTAGTTTGGCAACTTACATGATGTTTGTATCACCTGACAGAATGTTTTCAAGATTGTGGAATCATCTTTGGTCCCTGTGGCATGTCTCTATCATGTCATAAACTCCTCCTCCCTCTCTAGACATTCACCTGTATCATTACATCTGTCCTCCCTCTCCAGACATTCACCTATATCATCACATATGTCCTCCCTCTCCAGACATTCACCTGTATCATTACATCTGTCCTCCCTCTCCAGACATTCACCTGTATCATTACATCTGTCCTCCCTCTCCAGACATTTACCTGTATCATTACATCTGTCCTCCCTCTCCAGACATTCACCTGTATCACATCTGTCCTCCCTCTCCAGACATTCACCTGTATCATTACATCTGTCCTCCCTCTCCAGACATTCACCTGTATCATCACATCTGACACGATGTGGCACCATCTAGAATGAGGAGGAACATTTTAACAGTAGTAGAAAAAGTGACCCAGGACGTCTCACACCACAATTAAATTTCCCATAGGGCTCCATTGTAACATTATTATCAACAACACTGTGAAAAATCCAAATCTGCAGCATGTGTCTGGGCTCAAATTCTTGACTGGTTCAATATCTGCAAATATAAACAAAAAAATATATATGTTGACCAGGTTGTCAATTTCCAGAGAAATAATACGCCAACGATTCATCACCAATACCATTCGACCCATCAAATCTAAAATGTCAAAGAATTGTCTAGAAACCTGGTATCAGCATCAAATTTTCAGTGGTGATTTCTAAAATATTGACCATTTAACACATCATAAGAATAAATAAATCACTGCAATGTAAAGTCCTGAAAATAGAAGAAAAAGGAACTATAGTTTTTTAATTCTACCTCCTTCATTTGTAGGTCCGGAGTATTCAAGGGAGATAATAGTGGCGTGAGTCCTGAATATGTTTTTTTTTGTCTTTGAATGCACTAAAAGTACCAGAATATGTAAAACAATTTAATCCTGACCGAGTAAAACTGTAATTCATGCGTATATCTGCACCGATTCTGAAATAATTCAAGTTTAAGTAAAGCATGGTACCGGTTAATATTCATGCTGTTTCCTGCAAAATAAAGCGATATTAATATTGCTATACCTGTCATCTAGTAATTGTAATAACTTTGTCATTTGTGGCTCTACAGGTCTGAAACTTGCACAAATACATGTTCAGGTGTTGTCTTATCTGAAAGTACAATAAAAACCTTATAAATAAATAAAAATAAAAAGAATTAAGAAAAATCTATGACACTACCCCCATGGATTTTTGGTTCAAAGTTAAATTTTAACATATTGGTAATAAGGCAACATGAAAAATAGCCAACCGGCACTGTTAGATGTCAAAATCAACTGTAACACTTGTTATGTTATGTCATCACATCATTTCCTAGAGAGAAAGGGCAAAATCAGGCATAAAAAAAATATACATGCATGCATAATGTCAAACTTCTGTGCATAGCTCTTCTCTGAAAAAAGTACGCCAAACTCAGCCATGTACAATTGGTTACCAGTTCCTTGAGATTGCTGACATCACTATAACTATAGAAACAAACATTGTGAAATAAGATTTGTGAGTGACATCACAGACAATTCACATGCTCTGTTATTATTATCATTATATAATAATCAGAAATTTGAGAAATATTTATCTACTGGAGAAAATCAACATAAATCAACACTGAAACATTATACCCAATCTGACAAGGAAAAAAACTACTTTAAACGTGGTTTTTGTGAAAAGCAAGTTAAAAGACATAGTGATAAATGGTCCAATAATCATATCGAACAACGAATCATCAGACTAGACAAGGAGACATTTGACGGTGTAATTTCTTTAGACGACAGTCGCATGCAGAAGTTTGGGACTATTCAAAGTCAGGTACCAGCTTCTACTATACTGCTGCCATGACAGTCTGAACCAACACTGATAGAAAAAGCGGCAAGGAATGCCACTCTATCAAGTCATGACAGTCAAGCAGAGTTAAACACTTACCGGCTTGTACATCTTGGTAAAACCGAGAACATGTTCTATGACGCACACACCAGTCACAACACATATAGACCAACCTGCAATGCAAAATTGAAATTTGACCTAAACTATGAGGTAAAATGGGGATTTGCTTGGAGGGAGTGCTTAAAGTATGAATCTTGTGGATTTGCTACCAAAGGTTATAACCTGTATGAGGAAATACAGTCAGAAAAGAGAGGACCAAATGCTGCAAATATAAATTTGTCACTTCCTGCTGCGTGCATGGACACATACACCTAATTGGAAATTCAGCAATCCGTTTCCTTATGACAAGTTTGCATACGGTCCCGTCAGCTGAAAGCGGCATGCAGCGACGCAGTAATTATGTCGCTGATGCAGTAGAGATGGTAGCTGAGAAGGGTTTTGCCCGAGTCAGGAAACAGTTAGGTGTAGTAAATGAAGCATGTGGTATGTTGCCACACAATGGCATTCCTGCTGCAGTTTACAGTCAGTATAACAATGCTCTGCGGTGTGCGGGTGAAAGGACACCACAGCAGCCAGCCACTCAGATGACCACAACTATGGTTGAACAATGCAGTAAGCATCAAATAATCACAGGCATGACATTTGGTAACAAACTGACTCAGGAAAGAAAAACAATATTGATGAGTCTGTTGTTATAGGTGATGAAAAAAGAGAGGCACACAGACTCATGTCTAATATCCTACAGAGTGAGCAACCGATACTTGTTGACAAATTGACGACAAACGGTGACAGTCAGGCACGCAAAGGAGTGTCAATAGCTAATGAAGAATACTGTAAAGAAGCTTCAACTGAACGACTAGCCGATATAACTCAATTGTCAAAGAGGCTTCTTAATCGACTGAAGTCGGCCACTTTCAGTGAAGACATGTTCATGGGAATCACCAAAAAGCGTCGTACCTACCTTCAGGGCCGCTTTGCGCGTGATATTTGCCACAGGGTCAACTTAGAGTTTTCAAACTTACACTTGGTCTGTGATGGCAACTTGAGCAAAATGAAAGAGTACTCACCTGGTATTGTAACATCAATATTACAGTGTTATTCTGGCTACTGTGGAACAACCTGTGAACAAAATTCATTTGTGTGTCTGGGCAAGCCTCCATTTAACTGGAAGATGGACTTTGTTCCAGGCAATGCCAAATATTTTGCAATGACCAATAATGACAGACTTTTTGTCAAAAATGCAGCTTTACGCCTCGGAGAGGAGAGTTTGACAAAGACACGCTTTAACAGCAACACAAATAAAATAGAAAGCATAAATAGAGCATGTAATGTTTCGAACCCAAAAGACACTACTTACCCGAGAAATGCCAAGGCACGTAAGTTGAGTGCAGGTTTATGCATCAACGAGGGTCGAGCCAACTCCAACATGGAGAAAATAACAGCACTTGGTGTTCAAATTCCATCAAGTACCAAGGCAGTCAGGGCTCTGAAAAGTATACAGGACAGAAATGACTACCACAAGAGATGACAATCAAAGCGACAGTACAAACATGCAAGATTTATGAGACGAGTAGCAAATTTCAATAAATACGAATTCATCAAATCGAAACCTACAAAAAGGGCATGTTAGACACCTAAAACCGCCAAATTAAAACACTAGCACAATGTTTCAGAAACACTTATCATCATTATAATCCCTATATTAAGGTTTAAGTACATGCTGCAGTCCAGATATGCAGATAAGAAGAAATTTCCCCATTTACCTGAAAAATTAGGTGGGTGGGGTATGAAATAATAGTCAACAAGTACCTGGAAATAAGCAATCTCTGTAAATGGCATGGCCAGAGCATGTCTGTGTTGTTTTACACAGCTTCCTTTGGGAACTGATGATTGGAGGTTCCAGTGAAAGGTGGTCAAAACGGATACATAATAAATTGTGACATAAATGAGAGAAATCTATTACACCAGGCAAAAGTGGTAAATATTGCCGTGTAGTACACATAAACATAAGTCTGTGAGCATGGTCTCCCCCCAGTATAACCATCTGGATATTTAACATACTGTCTGCCATACATAGGACAAGCTATATCTTTTTGCTTGGTTGCAAATTCAGTCGAATCCCAAAACATGCATCCTAAACTGTTACTGACATTTGGAGCTATTTTAGTAAACAATATCATTAAATATTTATCAAAAAATTGAAATCTGCATCGTCAGCCATTTTGGGAGGTCTCAAATACAGACACAATCACAACAAATTGAAAAAAGTTCCAATCATGGTCATTTACCTGCTTTTCTGGAAGAAATCAGCATCACTGCATCCGCCACATGTCAGTCTGTCCGATTGTGTTAACGTCTCACACCACAATTAAATTTCGCATAGGACTCCATTGTAACATTATTGTCAACAACACTGTGAAAAATCCAAATCTGCAGCATGTGTCTGGGCTCAAATTCTTGACTGGTTCAATATCTGCAAATATAAACAAAAAAATACATACGTTGACAAGGTTGGGTTTTTTTAAATTCAAAGTTTTTGAAGGACCTGTCAATTTCCAGAGAAATAATACGCCAACAATTCATCACCAAAACCATTCGACCTATCAAATTTAAAATGTCACAGAATTGTCTAGAAACCTGGAATTAGCATCAAATTTTCAGTGGTGATTTCTAAAATATTGACCATTTAACACATCATAAGAATAAATAAATCACTGCAATGTAAAGTCCTGAAAACAGAAGAAAAAGGGAACTATAGTTTTAATAATACCTCCTTCATCTGTAGGTCCGGAATATTCAAGGAAGATAATAGTGGCGTGAGTCCTGAATGGGCATTTAACTATTAACCTATTATCTAATAATTCTGTTCTGACTGTTCTCTGACCATTGAGATGTTTGATAGAACTTGTGACATTTAAGTACATAGACGTATTTCCAATGGAAAATGTATGACAAAATAAATGTTAAGGTCTCAAAATTGTGAATGTAGTAGCTATATGGACTAATCATACAGGGAAAAGTAAAACCATTACTTTCTACCTGTTTAATTCTATAAATAACTGTTAATTAGCATAAATTGTGGATCATTATTATATGGTGCGAAATACCGTCAAAATCATGTTCATTGTATTTAAATTCACTATTATTGCTGATGTTTGAATTCGACCTGATCCGTGGAAAAACTTATATGATTTTGTACATTGTTTTAGTTATATCCAGGTATCAACAAGCATATACAATTGAATTGGAAATATTTACTTTAATACCTTTATCAGAACAGTAAAATTGGATATTAGAATTACTGATCAGTAAATTAAGATTTAAAACAAAATATATTTACATTTAAGAGTGTTACAAATGCATCAAAGGCCATGCAAATTCACGAAAAGGTTTGTCATTCATAAACAAGTTGTTTCTTTGAAAGAAATATTTTCAAATACTGGTTAAGGCGCTTTAAGTTACTAATATAATAAGACAAAGAAAGACAACTCTGACTAGTTACTGTTGTAGTACATTTAAGAGTTAAATATCCTGCCATTCATGATTTCTACATATCAAATTTGTATTGAAAATAATTATCACAGAAAGACTCGAAATCTAAGAATAAAAAGCAGAATTTTACAGCGGGTTATGTTCGAGAAGCCCGAATCTGAAGCCTTATATTTACATAATATTCTCCAACTATTTTAGATAAAACTATAATTTTATTTTTATCATTTTGATATTTAAAAAGCAAATTATACGCTTTAAACTGCAAAGCCGGTCATGAATGTAATGGGGACATTGTCAACATACTGAATAAGGGCAAACATTTGTAGGACAACTTATGGCAAAGGTCACGTGAAACTAATGGCAACATAACGTCTCACCAGCAAAGCAAAATCTCGCAACCAATGAATGCAAACTGGTCCACTTGGCTCCACGCAGCTGCAAGTGTTTTTCATTGGGAAATCTAAATAGTTTCTTTAGGCAGATTGCAGTGTGATGTAAATATTGTGTGTTAAAATATTGAGAATGTGATAAAGTGCAAAAAATATAAGGTTATTTGACAGTGTTTAGTACAGTATGGGAAAATGTATGAGTACATATTGTGGTGAAGACAATATGTGATGAGATGACAGGCATCGAGTCCAATATGATTTTCACCACAATACGTAGAGTATATTATACAAAACACTGTAAAATGATGTTTTTATTTTATACCTCAATCTGAATGAATTTATCAAAAGAGAAATGAAAAATTAAGATCTCTTTATATAAATAAGCTGTAAGTTCAAAGCAGCAGAGGAAGAATGCTGCAGTGACAGCTATGCAGAATATCTCAACGTCCAGATTGTCATGCGGAACAGTTTGTTGGTTGTTTATTTTTATCTGTGAAATTTCCACTAATTTTATCATGTTTTATTAATCACCATCTTGAATTCTAAATGTAAAATATGAAATATGTTATTAGATCCGATAAACTTCTTCATATCATATGGTCACGTTGTAACATCTGAAGCAGGGGAATGGTTCTATACTTACAGGTATAGAATATTACGACATCTACAAACTACCAGAATGTCTAAATGCAATATAATTTGGAACATAAAAAATGGTATCCGGCTAAGAAATATTTTGTGCAATTCTGTCAATCAACATTATTTTTGATGACTCAACAAGAGAGGTAGTAACTTTGAAATTAAATATCAAATTTACCTAAGAACTTATTCCAGATATTAAGCTTATAGAAATACTGTGTAAACTTGCTGAATATCCAATCAAACTGTAGCACCTGCTAGAGTGAACGGTACTTAAGTGCACAAAACTAACTTACAACTCCACTATGCCATGTATTCAGAATTACCTTCTTGACCTTGGGAATGAATAGATTCACAGTTCGAAGATTTCAATATTTTCAATTCACAAGAAACTTTCACACACTTAATACAAATATTTTCTTGCATAGAAACTATTAATTAAAGCAATAACATAGTGATGTACAACCTGATCCTGTGAAAGGAAACAAACAACAAATACTTGAAAACTATTTTAAGTTCATTTTCTTGTACATGTATTCAAATACTTGTGATAACATCCCTTGACACTTTGTCACAGCTAAGTATGAGATACTTGTAGGTTTTTTTATTTGCTTTATTTCTATTAGGTTAAACTTTTGTGTGAAACAAGTTATTACAACTCACACTCGAAGTCTTTCCAGGTAGAACCAGTACTAGGCATATGCAGGAAAAATGTCTTGCTCAAGGACACATAGCTGTAGTGGAGGATCAAACCCATGACACTCTCCGCCATGACACTTGGATCACGGGTTCGGTGCTTTACTAGTGGACCACACATTCATCCGATTAAACCACACACTCATCCGATTTATTTCTAAGAAACTTTTAGTTTAAAGTTTAAACTTATTTATTTTACTTAGATTATGAAACAAGTTCTTACAACTAACACAAATCACACTCAGTCTTCCTGGGTAGAACCAGTTAAAAGCACATGTGGAAAAAGTGTCTTGCTCAAGGACAACACACATAGTCGTAACAGAGGATCAAACCAACAACCCTCCAATCAAGGATTCGCTGCTCTACCACTGGACCATGCACTCCATATTAAGAAACTATTAAATAGTGATTGTAGGACATAATGGCCTACTTATTAACATGAAAGGTAGATAGGGCTGTATCATCTTCTTTTGTATTCACAAAATGTTGAATACAGGTAAATGAACATTAAACAGTATATACAGGCTACATCAGCTAACATACTATTGTAAAACTCAATTTACCTTTGTTTTTACAATGCCTGTACAAGTAGTGTGTGTATCATGCGGTTACTGGTCTTTGTCTTACAGCAGAATAGACTAATATGGCCTGACACTTCCAAATACTGGACCAGCGACTCATGTTGACTGCCATTATTGCCTTTACCGCTGACATTTGAACTGTAAAAGATGTACCATATGTTTTATTTGGTGGCAGACACATATTCAATCATCAACAAACTGTACTAGCATCATTCGGATGTTACATTCAATTTTGCTATTGCTCTTTACTATTTATTAAAGACAGTCCAAGTTTGAGTAAATTGGCAATTTAAGTATTTCTACTTTCCTGACATATAAATTAAAGTGATAAACACCCCTGCAACACCACTTTCTCGTCATTGATTCCCTTTCATGGTGATATCAGTAGAGCATTTACTGAGAAATAGTAGGTGTGGATTCAAGTCTCCGCTAAGGTCAACATTTTTTAATCATTTTTTTACAGCTGTGTAGAACCAAATTTGCCATGTGGTATATATATTTTGTTTCAAGGGAAGTAACCCATCTGTCTGTCATTTTTAAGTGAAAATGGCCAGCATGCAATATTAAAGCCTGCAGAACATCTTCATTACGACTGTAACATAATATAAACATGATAAACTGTTTGGCCCTCAATGTGTAGTATTTTTCACAGTACAGACACTACTGCAAAACATTTTGATCTAATAGCAAACCTGTGTAGGTGGTCACCTCTATTAAGAAGCCAGTTGTCTTAGGCAGCCACATTCATCATTCAATGTACATGTATATGATTTCATAGCGAAGAAATTTGTATTAAGCAACATACCTGTCTTAAAAGGCCACTATTGTTCCTTCCCTTGACTGGCTGCTTAAAACAGGTTTGACTTGGTGTTGCCTTCCAGATCTGGCATAAACCGCAAGCATAACAGCTGAACATAGTTGGGGACTAACATCCTGAAAACAAAAACAACAAATTAAACTACCAATTCAAGCCAGTGACTGTCATTTGTGAAAGTGAAACTATAATTACCAGATAAAGATGCAACAGTCTGGCATTATTCATGACTCTGGTTCACAAGAATGCACACATGGTCGAATAATGCAATTTTTCAACAATTCAAGGGCCTTTACTCTGACAGTAATCATCTAATTTGTCCAAGATATAGTGATTGTATAAATATGCAATGTATGATGGACACAGAACAATCAGAATAGCCGACCTTGTGTTTTGCTCAAGTAAAGCGCACACATGGGCTAGGTTAATACATTTTTTTATATCCAGTCTTTCATGGCAATGTGAAGCAATCATTTGAAAATTTCATTTGTTTTTTTTTAACAATAACATTGTCGAGAATTCGAAAAATTTATAACATGCAGTTGACATTTTCAATGCTGGCATGTTTACAGATGTTGCCAGAGCTGATGAAGCCTCTAGCTGTGCTGGTAGAAGTTTGAGGACATGTTTTCTGCTAACAGGAAGTACTTAAGACCTACCACATTTAAATACCTAATTTTTATGATCATATTCACAATGGATGTATAAATATTGTGATTTATTTTTCAACAGAGATGGTATTTGACCGAGTTGTATTTTATCAGGGCAAGTTCCATGAAGGTAAAATTTTTCATGAAATTAATATGAATATACACAAATTCAGTCACAAAAAAATTAAAACCATAATAGAATGTATGCATAATATAGGGCATGTTTTATGTTGTTTGTCTGTTGTTATTGCATATTCAACACCAAACACTAGTGGAATTGCAAAAACTGCCTTTTCATCAAGAAATGTGATTTATTGTAGCAAAATGTATTAGAAATTAAATGTTTAATACAATATTTTTATTGTATTTCCATAAAACATTTGAATAGCAATGCAATAGTTTCAATATATTCGAATGTATAGTTCCTATGATATGGTATTCAATATAACAGGAAAATGAATGGAAGTTTTTGTCATTGATTGAAATGTATTAGGTACTCACCCAGGAATTGAATTTACATTTTGTTGAATTAGAACAAAAACCTTACCAACATGCAAAGAAAACCATATCACTAAATTTTAACCATTTCATTTTGGGTATTTTTTGTAATCAACGACACCTGATAAATTGTTGCTGTTGAAGACAGTACATCTCGTTAAAAAACATAAATCCCAATATTGGTTTATTCCACTGTGATACTTATTGGACATCATATAAGTAACATTTGACAACAAATCCTGTTCATTTAGTCTTTCCCACAAGTAAAAGAAAGTCATAAACAACAACATTTAAAACCCAATTGTTGATCAATTTTCTTTTTATTATCCTTTGAGCAATGTGTTACTTCTTCCAATATTTGATAAAACAGGCCAGAGAAATCTCCAGATTTTGAAACATGCAGGATATTAATTATGACTATAATAAAAACACGGATTCAATACAAGGAGGTCACCCATGCTTTTCAAAACAGTGCATTACGGGAGTGTACAGTAATTGATACACAAGGAAAATGCAAATGCGGTGTGTATAACAATTGATGGTGGGGTTTTAATTGTCATTATGCATTGCCCTTTACATCAGCCTGTATATAATGACCATGTAGAAAGTGGAATTCTGACAAAAGTTTCAGTATTTAATGCCTGAAACATGCATAGCCATAGCACCACCATTGGAACAAGAGTTGTAAGAAGACAACAAAGATCGCCAATGGAATAAAACTCACCACCCATGCAAAGATTGAGATTGGAGGCAAACACCAAAACTTAAATGCATCTAAACGCAAAAGTTTAACCTGGGTGTCTACAGACGAAAAATTAAGTCTTAAAGGGCCATAACTGTGCCAAAATGCAATCCAGAGTTATGATTCTTGTTTCTGTGTGTTCCACTGATGATGGTGAACACACATGCGAAGTTTCATTCACATCCAATGAGTGGTTGCATACATATCTGAAACTTAAACCCAACTAAACGCAAAGTTTAACCTGGGTGTCTAAGTCCAAAAAGGGCCATAACTGTGCCAACATGCAGTTCAGAGTTATGGTTCTTGTCTCTGTGTGTTCCATTAATGATGACTGTATCACATAGTGGAACATAATGGTTTAAAATTAGTTAAAAAAGAATATAAATAAACTGTGAAATTTGTAAATAAGCATCCGGCAGATTGCTCATACCCAAAAAGTGCCAAAATTAAAAAAAATATTTTAAAAAAGCCATTATCCCTTCAGATCAGATCTGCTGTGAACTAATTAACAGAGGTTAGTCAATGCTTATATTAAAACAGTCTTGTGTAATTTTATATTGAATATCTTGATATTTTATAACCAAAATATTCCCTTTAACCGTATACAATATTTAACACTGTTTACAGATTTATCATTTAGTTCCATAGTCAACTTGATCTACGTTACTACTATATGAATATTTATGGTTTATTCATTAAAATTAATATAAACATGAACTAGAATGTGTAAAAAAATAAAAAAATACTTTGCTTTTATGTTCATACTATTGTTCTATCATCCTCCAGCTCAACATACAATATTCCAAGACTGAAATAGAAGCCGGTCTCTGATTGGCCCTACATAAAATGTAAGATGCATTTACATTGGCTAGATTTCAATCCGATTCTCGATTCAAACTCAAGAGGATTTGTCCAGAGCTGGAGACACGGACCTCATGGAGACTTTGTCACCTTTGAGGTCTGCACTTTCTGCACAAAAAATGGATTGAAATCCAGACAACCAGAGGTGATTGACCTCAGACGACCTTTAATGGAATTTGTTGAACTGGGAGATGTAAACAAATGTTTGTACTGTTAAAATCAGTACAGTTTATTACACAGACTAGGTGTTGTTAATGGATGCAGGGCAAATAACAGTCTCTCTGGTGCAATGATATTAAATTAAGATTATTATAAGTACAGGATGTACAATATATTTACAATAATATACTGTGTATCCTTGCACCAGAAAGAGAGCATCTGACCGCTGACGCCAAATTTCATTAATAAGTCTTAAATAATATTGCTGATCATGTCCTCTGTATCTCTTTTTCATCAATCGTGTTGTAAGTACTGGGTCAGGTCCCTCGGGTCAGCCATATTATTTTATTTATAACATATAGAATTGGATTATATATATGTGATTGGGGATGCTATGAAGACAGCCCTAAAGTCTCCTACTGATCCCCTTATTTTATTTTAATTTTTATGTAACAAAATACAGTTATTATAACAATGATAATTTATGTAAAGAATAGAATTGATATTTCTTACAGCTCAACATTTGGAGGCAGGACAGATCCACAGTCTGGGCTGCATAATTATAGTCATATGCAAAAAATATGCCATTTATACGCACAAAAAACCTTATTTGTAAACAAAACACCTGGAGACAGGTAGAGTCTTAGTCTAAGTATAAAATAGCAAACAGGGCTGAAATTTGATTATAAAAACTGAAAATTTAGATGATGAAATATAGGGCCTGTGACCATACTCTAGATCTTATCAGACATTTGGCATAACTGATGTCAAAGTCCAAATGATTTTCAGTTAAAGCAGGCCTGAGTTTAGCCCAGTTAACCATGTGGATGGGGCAATCCAGCAGAAATTGCTCTGTTGAATCTTTACCGGGCATTACCAGGCAGAAGATTCACACCCAATCTCAGATGGGTTATGCTTTTATCTATCCTTTTATTGTTAGAGTAGTTTGTAGGCCGTCTGAAATTTACCGAGGATCTATGAAAGGTATGCTTGAAAGGCTTCGTAATGAGCAATCTGAATACTTCCTGCACTGTTTTCTACTCTTTCAGTTAATATAAACATAATTCATCCATTACTGATACGTGGTAAATTAATGCTTTTGATTTGGAAGAGCCCAAGAAAATGCTTATGGTGCAAAAGGTTAAATGGTCAGTATTTTAAAAATCACCACAGAAAATTTGATACTGATACCAGCTTTCTGGACAATTCTGTGTCATTTCTGAATTGTTGGCTCAAACCGCATCATTGGCGAATAATTGACATATTATTCCTCTGGAAATTGATAGGTCTCACAAAAGCTTTGAATTAAAAAAAACAACTGGTCAACGTATGCTTTTTTGCCCTTTATAATTGCATATTGTTCCATTTTTGCTGGGTTCGAATCCCACCGCTGCCACAAATTATTCCGTTTTTGCTAGGTTCCAATCCCACCGCCTTCGAGGAGACTGGTGAAAACCACACAGTGATTTTACATCTTAAACACAACTGTGTATAAAGTAAGCACATAATTACCACCAAGTATAAACAAGAATAACCCCAATATTAGTTATAGTAACTGAATCATCGTATTTCATACCAACAGAAGAATATCATATTTTGGGTTAAGTAATATTAATTTAGACAAAATCGCAACAATATCTTGAACCAGTGAAGAATTTGAGTCCAGATACATGCTGCAGAATTTGAATTTTCGCTCTGTTTTGGACAAAAATGTTACAATGGAGCCCTATGGGAAATGTAATAGTGGTGTGAGATGTGTAATCCTAATTCTAGGCACTGATTATATTGTTTTTAGATATCTGCCAAAATATCAGGCCTTGATCTGCTATTATTGTGTTGGAATGAAGTGAGAGATGAGAAAGAGTCCAAAAGAATAACAGATTTTGTTTTATCCAGCACATAGATTTTTGAACTGCGATAAGTTCAGCTGTGTTAATTGACAAATTATTGGTGAGTCTCTCAGAATATTGTATCTGAAGGGATGGCATGACATATGGAGCTGCAACTTTCCTGTCCTCGGAATTTTTGCTACCATCAGTGTATATTTGTGTATGTTAATAATGCCAGTCAATATGGTTTGTTGTAATGGGTCTTAGTTACAAGTGCTAGCAAATCATTTTTTTGAACTCGGCGGTATTGTGGTATATGTCAAAATCTAGTACATAACCAAAACTGTTAAGCTGGACTTATATATCGGATTGAAAATCAACCAATCAGTAAATTTCATATTACTTGCTGCTGACTGACAGAGTTTCAATTCGTTGAGCTTGAAGCGAAAATCGGATTGAAAATCAACCATTATCAGCACCAAGATGAGTAATAGTTTAGATAAATTGAACTATCCACAATAACCGTGAGATGTATATTGCCAAACATATATGGCATTAACACTTTCTTTTACACTAAATATAAACATGTTTGCATCATACTAAGTTATTTATTGTGTTTTTGTGCACATAATATATATATATGATTTTAACATGTTTATTATCATTTATGTGGTTATACGTTTAATAATATATATACCATATACATTCAACTTATTTCTTTGTAGTAGACAACATAAACGCAATAATCATTTTTCTTCTTGTGTTTAATAAACAAGTTTTATATGCAAATTCACAGCATAAAAAGAATACAGTACTTTTAGTACAGGATTTAATGGTTTATTGCACTCAAAACACACTACTGAGAGCAGTTGTAGGGAATATTATGGATATCTACCACCCTGATATTCAATATAGAGTTACACCAGACTAATTATTCTGCGGATGTGACTTAGTCACTGCTGCATATTAGAAACGATTTGCCGGAAACATTTTTGTGTGAAGATCAGGTGTACCACCTTACGTTTTTTTTCTTCAGGGAGCAATTCACCATTACGCATAAAAAGTCATTACCTAGGTGACGTTTCATAATGCAATTCAATTTGCATATAACGTTTATGTTTTACTTTTTTAACAAAATATTTTAGATGTAATTTGTCTACATAAAATTATATACTTTGAGAAGACCCCTACTATAGAAATGCGTTATAAAACTTAACACGTCACTATTCTGACTTCCCATTGGTTAATATTTGCATGTGACATAAACAACACATTTTATTGGTTGTAGTATCCAAGATCAGCACTAGGTCGGCCATTTTTTTGGAAAAAGAAGCTGCAGAAAATTGTCATCACAAAAGAAATACAAAAGGTGAGAAAATTATATACGTAGTATATGATAAAATCCGATATATTCAAACGGTCTCCATTCAAGTTATAGATTATTTGCTGTTATTTACACATAATTGAGTAGAATTGTTTCGCAAACAACTTTGGCCCAGTTTCGGTGTCTGGCATTAATAGTACCAAACTCTTGCCTTAGGACAGGAAATGATTATGCATGATAAATCTTTTTTTTTGCAAGTTGGGCTATGTGTCCATGACCTTGAAAATTCAAAGCGATTCATTCTACGACTGATTCCATGTTCTTTTTTTTTTTACTTTAAGAATCTTATTACTCAGACCATAAACCAATTGTTGCTTTTCTTTAGTTTGCTGTTCTTACTTTCCGAATATTCAGTGATTATCAAAGCATGTAGCCTACAACTCGACCTTCAGACAGGTTCATCTAAAGGTTCAGAGCAATATCTAGACTATTTGGACCAAAGTCTACAGGTCTTCCTTTTGTAAATAGCTGGTTTCAATATTTTGTACCTGGAGCAGACTTGAAAGATATGTTCAATAAAATCAGTTTATAAATCATGTTTAAAAAAACTGCAGGGTATTCTCAGACTGACTTATAAGCGAGTTCATAGTTCCGAAGTGTGCATGTGCGAAATTCTCTGTATACATCCAGGTCAAAAGTCATTGAGTGCCTGAAGCGTGAAGGTTTTACACTATAGAGTCCATTATTAGGTGCTGTTGACAAAGAAGTCGCCACTGTGACAGCTGTAATGAATATTGAAAAGTGAGTAATCTTTGGGCAAGTGGGCTCAGGTATTCCTGGCGATAACATTGAATCATCAATTAACTTTATTTTCAGTTTATATCTAGAGTTTTGACTTCAATAAAAGGAGAATGTTTTCTCTGTTGTAATTTTACAGAGAAATAAATGTTCTGTGTGTAAATACACCAGTCTGCAGGTATATTAACCTAGTGGTTAGAGCATCTGCCTGAAACCAGGAAGTTCCTGATTCGAGTCCTGGTCTTTCCTGCTACTGTTACAATTGAAATGTCAGTTGGGGTATTGAAACACAGGGTGTTGGTGTTTCAATTCCTGTGGTTGCTCCCCATAAATCCATAAACACCCAATATCACCCCGGGCACAGATCTATATCTTAAGGTCTGTGCTCTGGGCTATTTTTAAGATAACAGAAAATCTTCGCAAAAAATTACCCCCCACCCCACCCCACTTTGGGACTGTGCTGTCGGTCGAATGCCCACTATTCCCCAGCCTGCCCCCCAGTCAGGGAGAACTGATTGGTGCAGATGTTTGGGCCCTGCATGCTGACTATGCCAGGTAGAATTTTCTTAATTCAGTCTTTCCATTCTTTTTTACAACTGTTTCTCATATAGTCACAGACGGCACTGGTTGACAACATAGTGGCAGACTATTGGGACAGCTAGTGATGCACCAGTTGACAATATAGTAACAGACTATTGTGACAGCTAATGAGTGATGCATCGTTTAACACATAGTGACAGACTATTGGGACAGCTAGTGATGCACCGGTTGACAATATAGTAACAGACTATAGGGACAGCTAGTGAGTGATGCACCGTTTGACAACATAGTGACAGACTATTGGGACAGCTAGTGATGCACTGGTTGACAATATAGGATCAGACTATTGTGACAGCTAGTGAGTGATGCACCGTTTGACAACATAGTGACAGACTATTGGGACAGCTAGTGATGCACTGGTTGACAATATAGTAACAGACTATTGTGACAGCTAGTGAGTGATGCACCATTTGACAACACAGTGACAGACTATTGGGACAGCTAGTGATGCACCAGTTGACAATATAGTAACAGACTATTGTGACAGCTAGTGAATGATGCACCGTTTGACAACATAGTGACAGACTATTGGGACAGCTAGTGATGCACCGGTTGACAATATAGTAACAGACTATTGTGACAGGTAGTGTGTGATGCACCGTTTGACAACACAGTGACAGACTATTGGGACAGCTAGTGATGCACCGGTTGACAATATAGTAACAGACTATTGTGACAGCTAGTGAGTGATGCACCGTTTGACAACACAGTGACAGACTATTGGGACAGCTAGTGATGCACCGGTTGACAATATAGTAACAGACTATTGTGACAGCTAGTGAGTGATGCACCGTTTGACAACAGAGTGACAGACTATTGGGACAGCTAGTGATGCACCGGTTGACAATATAGTAACAGAATATTGTGACAGCTAGTGAGTGATGCACCGTTTGACAACAGAGTGACAGACTATTGGGACAGCTAGTGATGCACCGGTTGACAATATAGTAACAGACTATTGTGACAGCTAGTGAGTAATGCACCGTTTGACAACACAGTGACAGACTATTGGGACAGCTAGTGATGCACCGGTTGACAATATAGTAACAGACTATTGTGACAGCTAGTGAGTGATGCATCGTTTGACAACACAGTGACAGACTATTGGGACAGCTAGTGATGCACCGGTTGACAATATAGTAACAGACTATTGTGACAGCTAGTGAATGATGCACCGTTTGACAACACAGTGACAGACTATTGGGACAGCTAGTGATGCACTGGTTGACAATATAGGATCAGACTATTGTGACAGCTAGTGAATGATGCACCGTTTGACAACACAGTGACAGACTATTGGGACAGCTAGTGATGCACCGGTTGACAATATAGTAACAGACTATTGTGACAGCTAGTGAGTGATGCACCGTTTGACAACAGAGTGACAGACTATTGGGACAGCTAGTGATGCACCGGTTGACAATATAGTAACAGACTATTGTGACAGCTAGTGAATGATGCACCGTCTGACAACATAGTGACAGAATATTGGGACAGCTAGTGATGCACCAGTTGACAATATAGTAACAGTCTTGCCAACAGTGAAAACATATCTCTATAGAAATGTTTGTTTTTATCTGTATGGAAATACCAAGGCAACTAATAGCATCTTGCTTCTTAAGTACATTTTACAGTGGTCTTTTTTTCAATCATTGTATTCGAAATGAAAGTGAACAGCATGTTATTTCTCATAGCTACAACAGTAGAACATATGAAGTGATCACCTCTATTTAAATACTTAAAAAGCAACATTTAGATTAAACAGTTGTAATACCATGCCATTCATTTGATACTTTTGAATGTTTAAGCTTAATTAAAATGTATTGTAGGGCTGTGTATTTTTTGGGAAATGGTGATGACTAGGCCGGGGATCGAATATACGATCTTCCACAAGCGAGGCAAATCAATAAAATCCCCTACCTACCCACCTCGTTTCTGGTATGGGTTGGACGTGGAAAATAACAATTTTTTAAGGGTGACATTATCACATATTCAGATAAAATAATGTACACTTGGTTGTGGTGTCGGGGTACATCTCTATAGTGTAAGTTGGCACGCTTTTCTGTTTGAAAATAGCTCCAGGTTCAAGTCCTGGTGGGGATCTTGACACCTTTACAAAGTTGTACAACCTAAAAACTAAAAAAAATGGACCATTATATTGGTCAAAATTTAAATAAAAGTGTAATAGATGGTGTAAATTACAATGCCGCCCTTTCTTTACCAAGACTGCACATGAGTGCCCATAGCCAATTAACACAGGTAATAATTAATATATATATAAGACATACAACTGGTATGGGCTTAAAGCTATATGATGCTAATAGAATGTGGCAAATAGAACTATTACCTGAATACATATAGACAACCAGGTTGGACTCAAAACCAATCTCAAAATGTTACAATCATGTAGTAATGAAAGTAAGTAAAACAGAAGAGAGGAAGCTAACAGAAAAATACCACAAGTTCTGTTTGTTTACAATAACTGAGACACATACACATTAAGTCACTGACAATATAGTTAAACCTGTGTTAGTGGTCACCTTTATTAAGAAACCATTTGTTGTAAACAGCCACAACCTAGACACTGGATTCTGTCAGCCAGAACTATCATATGAATGTTAGTGTTGTATAAAACATTCTGTACAAATTATTTTACCAAATAATTCTTTAAGAACTGCACCCAAATGTGTACATCTATAGGCTGTTGTTTTACTACCAGGTATTTAACCATAAGTGATATTACATATTCGAATAAGTGATATCATTTATTCTTACAAGTGATATCACTTATTCAGATATGAATAAGCCATATCCTCTATTCAAATAAGTGATATCACCTATTTGAATAAGTGATATCTCTTATTATGGTTAAACAGTAAAACAGAACCCCATATACATAATCTTTTTGTGATATTTCAAAAAGTGGATTATTCAACCAGTGACTGGTTTATGTCACTGATTCAACCGAATTAGAAAAATTAAGTATTACTGACTGTTAAAAATTTAAACCGTTTTAAGTGGGGATTTTATTTGTTGAAATAAGATGGTGAGAAACCGGGGGGTATCCAACTATCCATTAATGTGCATTTCAAATATATGTTTCTATCCTATATTAGAATATTATTGCTGTAAAAATATAGTAAAGGAGTGTTTTAATAAATGGACAACTTGTCATATTTCAAAGTTAATACAATTGAGAAGTTTGCATTTTTAATGTTTGATTCTGTAATTTTCATTAGGTGTCAGTGTATTTCCAAATAAATATAAATTTTATTAAAGGAAACATTTATAGTTAAGTCTTAAACATCCCTAATAAACGGGACCACTATAACCGCAGTGTTTTCTCCAGAGCGCTTTTCTTGCATTTTTGACACAATTAAATCTCATTTGACCAATCAAGTTTGTTCAGTGCATCCACTATGACGCAACCTTAACAATACGGAAATTCAAATTAAGCATATTTGTTTCAGCAAGCTGGTTTCAGAGTTATATTTACAATGCAAGCTGTTTTGGCAGATCACGTGGTCTGATTAAGGGAAACCCCGGTCATGCGGCTCTACTAAGTTACGTAAACGCTTTATTTAGCTTTTAACGCTACACTGATGCAATCGCATAGACGATTATGATCACATACATAATTTTCCGCAAAGCAATATTAAAGTTTAAAGACAACGTCTGTGAAAACAAACGTATACTGCAACAATAGCACTGATATATACCCAGTTTTAGGTTGTTTGTATATAAAGATGAAATGTTGAAATCGTGAAACTTTTCAAGAAAGTTGTTTGAAATGTACGGACGATACTCTATCTGAAAACCTTTTTATTTTGTATTCTATAAGGTATCGAGATGCACATGTGCGACATTTTAATACCAGTTTAAACATAGGCCAGTCAATGTTTGTACTGCCGTATTCCTGGCGCCGTTTATGTTTCTTTAACGGATGTTTAAAAGGTTATAAATGGAAAAAAGAAAATAAACTTTAAGAAAATCATATTCATGACTAATTTTTAATAATTTTTGTTATGTAACTGTTAAAATGTTTTAATATTAATAAGGTAACATTACTCTAAAATGAGTCTAGCTATGAGCCAGAAGAGAAATGGTTTTGGGAAAAAGAAAACAACAAAGTTTTGTTTTCTAAAGAGTATAATTTTAATGCTTAATTATGATTAACATGAAGCTCAGCTGAAATATAAAATGTTGAAATAATTTAGTGTTTTTCATTATAGTTAGGGCCATGGTGATCAAGCTGAGGCCGACATTTGAAAAGTTCATGACCCTGTGGCCATGGTCATAAAAACAACTAATTTCTAGTTGTTTTAACTTGTTGCCGGAAGTGAAACATTTGTTTGAAGTTAAATTGTTTTGAAGTTATTACTTAAATTGCAGATTTGATTGAGAAATTTGTGTGAAACAGGAATTAAAACTGTTTCAGTAAATTATGTATTTTTTACCACCATTTATTCAAGTTGATTAAGTTTATAACTAGTCAACTGATGACCCCCAGATTTTGAAAATGACCCCCAGATTTTAAGTCAGTGGGTCATCAATGACCCCCGAAAAATTGGAGCTGGAGAAAACACTGTAACCGATGCACTGATTTTTTAGGATCCAATTTTTGAAGGCGCCGACTTTTAGACCGGGTTTCTCAAATTTGTTTAACATCTGGTAGGCAACATTGGGGTGTTTCTTTCATATTTTTCCTTCAATTTATGTACAAAATGAACCATTTAATGGGAATTTATTCTAGCTTTATTGAAATAAGATGCCGAGAAAACCCTTTACAATTTCATTGTTTTGCTTACTTGCATAAAGCACTTACTATACACTGCAATCTATTTCTAGTTATCTTGATCTAAGAAATGGTCGTGACACACTTTATTAAGTGTTTCGTTCCAATACATTGCATACATACTACATAGACTTCACGTGATTGGGAGGTTAATGAATCAATTGAAAAGTAATGCCGACACCTTGGTCAGTAGTTGATTTTAAATATTGTGAAAAACAATCTCAGATCAAGAAATTTAACAGGACACTGCATTCTATATTGAGGCGGAGTAACCTTCAAATGACTCATTCTGATTGGCTTACCATTACACACCTCCAGTTCACACTTGCGAGTGATTGACAAGTCTGATAAATAGGTCAATTGATCATGGGGTCACTTGTTTAATTACTGATGTGCTTGTGTAATGGGATTATCTAATGGTATTCGCAACTGGTGGGAAGGCATGTCGAGCCACTTATGGGATGTCACTAATCAACCAAATCTTTTGAAGGAATGTTGCATGCGTCATGACTCTGGGGGGAACCCTGAACTCTGTGACTTTAACACCAAATCCAAACTGCTAGAAATTGAAAGTCACAGTCATCGTATTTGCTGTATGTGACTTTCTACATAATAAATTTAGTGTCTTCAACTTCATCAATATTATGATTTTCCTTTCCATTTTCATAATTAAGTTTGAATTATGAATCCGACTCGGATAGGAACCTGGTTTATTGGTCCGGTACATCAATATTAATTTATGATTCATGTCACTATAAATTAGAGTCTGTTAGTTTTTTTTGCATATGCCATATGAGCTCATTTATTTTTTTGCATAATATGCCGTATAGGCGAAATATTTTTTGGCATATGCCTTATCAGGTTATTGATTTTTTCCATATGTTCGAAAATTGAATTAAAATTCTAATCCTTTTTTTCTGTTTTCAGACTTAAAATATTTTCAAACCTCTTTAAGATCCTTACACGATCTTAGAATCACCATGATAACCTTTTATGCAGTTCCTGCTCAAAATTAGAGATATACACACAATTAAAGACTCTTAATCTTAAACTTTCTTTTCTCCATATATTATATTTTGCTTATGCCATATGGGTACCACAAAGCCTCCTAACAGACCAGGGCTGTCCCTAAGAGCCCGGGGGGGGGGGGGGGGGGGGGGGGGGGGGGGATTTCACCCGGCAATTCTTGTTATGACCACTGGTTACTATGGGCTGAGTATAAACCGTTAAAAACGCAATTTTTAACTTTTGAATAGATCACACTGTTATGTCTCATAAACAATAATGCAGTCTATTTTTTATTAAAAACAATGAAAATTCATCACCCTCATCAATAAGGACGGATTCCTTCAGAGTGAAAGCTCAAGAAAAGCGGACATCCTCAATGACCAATTCCAGTCAGTCTATACCAAAGAAGACACTACAAGTATTCCAGACAAGGGACCAAGCCCTCACCCAACTATGATGGGACTCAAGATCCGCCCCAACAGAGTCGCAAAGCTTCTTGGTAACCTTAAACCACACAAGGCAGCCAGTCCCGATTGTATACCAACATTTATATTACGAGTAGCTGCTGAGGAACTGTCACCTGTACTATCCAGACTATTTCAGTTATCGATCGGCTCTGGAGGCGTCTAACTACAGACCTGTTTCACTCACATCAGTTACTTGCAAGATACTGGAGCATATTGTCCACAGTAACATAATGCAGCATTTCATACGGCACACTATCCTTTGTGACAACCAGCATGGTTTCCGCGCCAAACGCTCTTGTGAGACTCAGCTGATCACCACTCTTCAGGGAATCACTAGTCAACTACGAACAGGAAAAGACCAAGTTAATGTTGTACTCCTAGATTTTTCTAAGGCTTTCGACAAGGTCCCCCCATCAACGCCTGCTTCACAAACTAGAGTTTTACGGAGTACGAGGCAACACCCTTCGCTGGATACAGTCTTTCCTCAGCTACAGAAAGCAACGTGTGACACCAGAAGGAATCAGATCATCAGAAGCAGATGTTTCAGGTGTACCCCAGGGAACGGTACTAGGACCTCTCCTTTTCCTGGCATTTATAAACGACCTCCCAGAATCTACAACATCAGAGACACGCCTCTTTGCAGATGACGGTCTACTTTACCGTCACATTAAGGACCCTGATGATGCCCTGAAGCTACAGCAGGACTTAGATTCCTTACAGGAATGGGAGGATAGATGGCAAATGAAGTTTCATCCAGAGAAGTGTCAGGTCATTAGGATTTGCACCAACAAGAGGTTCAAGCAAAATACAAATTACATGCTGCATGACCATATTTTAGAAGCAGTCGACAGTGCCAAGTATCTTGGTGTCTCAGTCAGCGAAGATCTCTCACCAAAGACCCATGTCGACAACATATCGTCCAAGGCGTCAAAGACTTTGGGATTTCTTCGTCGGAACCTGCATAACTGCACTAAAGAGGTACGCGAGACAACCTACAATACACTGGTATGACCAACACTAGAGTATGCTTTATCAGCATGGGATCCCTACCTAACCACTGACATTAACCGGCTGGAACAGGTACAAAGACAGGCAGATTGCTTTGTAATGCGCAACTACTGGGAGAGGACCCCAGGATGTGTGTCCAACATGATAATCAATCTATGATGGGATTCACTCGCACATAGAAGGAGAACCCAGAGACTTACAATGCTCTACAAAATCCAAGGAGGCTTGGTAGATGTCGATCCAGGACCGATACTCAGGCGCAACGACATGCGTACCAGAGGAGGTCACCGATTCTACCAACCTACTGCATCCCATAGAGTGTACAAGTACTCCTTCTATCCGAGGACCATACAGGAATGGAACAGGCTTCCCACAGCGATCACCGATCACCCCACCATCGAAGACT
Source organism: Panopea generosa (assembly GCA_029582155.1). Classification (NCBI taxonomy): domain Eukaryota; kingdom Metazoa; phylum Mollusca; class Bivalvia; order Adapedonta; family Hiatellidae; genus Panopea; species Panopea generosa. The sequence continues at coordinate 69,259,434 of CM055904.1, forward strand.
TCAAGGTTGCCCTAGTCGCAGTCCCAGCAACCTTCTTCGTCGGTCCGTAGGAATTAGCTGTCGTGTATATGATTTTAATTGTAATATATCGAGCCGTTTTAATTGTAAATAAGCTGGAGGAGGATGGCTGTTTCACCCCCACTAACCAGGTCAACCTTACAGTCTAAGAAGACTCCTGACCTTTAACCGGAAGAAGAAGAAGAAGGATCACTGGTCGTCTCCGGTTTGTGCCTTCAAACCCCTATTTACTTGGGAAATTAAACCTTCTACTTACAAAATTAGGGGAAGCCTTGCAAACCCTGGTGTATTTCATGAATTTTAATAATAATATTCAGACAATAATAACTGCATGTAATATAAATATTATTTGTGGTCAATAAACCAAATATTGCAATAAAAACAACAAGAGGAGCCGGATAGAGCATGCTACATGGGTCCGGATTCTCCATGGTCTTTTAGAGTGGGGCCGGGTTATCAAGGTTCCTACAAATTTATGTAAACATAGAAAACACAGCGTCTTACCGTAAAAATTTTGCAGAGCCACTAGAGTATGTCAGTCATTCTGTCAATTAATTCCATCGGTTTAATTAGTTGCCAATTCGTATCGTACACTTTTTTCAACTACGATTTTAAACTTATGTTCTTCTTTTCTTCGCATATTACGTTTATTACTTATGACCCATATCTACATGTTTACAAGTAGGGTGCCATTGCCTTTTAGTCATCAGGCGCATGCGCGAAATGTAATCAGAAAGTTCACGAATAGTTACGAACGATAAACCCGCTAAAGTATTAGCCTATGCAAGTTCTATCAAGGAATTTGAAATTTCTTCACACTTTTTAATTCACTCTTTGTGTCTAGGTGTAACACAGATGTCTCTGCCACAACCAAGGAATTCGAATCCTGTACCTCCTTGCCACCACACACAGGGAAAGTCTTGAATGTGAAAATTTAACGGGATATCAATGACTTTATAACAGCTCCATGGACACTCTTGTCACTGGGTTTTTTTCTTATGAAAACAATATTTATTCCGCCTGAGGACCCGCTACTGATGATGCCAATAGTGGAATAAATGATGGCAAAACATTGGATTGTTACATCCTTAAATTAAGTTGCACGCACTTTCTTTGCTATGTTATATTAGCCAAATAGAAGTATACAGTATTTTGGGCAAAACCATAAACTAAAATAACAGAAGATTTCTTTGCGATTTTGACCAGTAGCATGAAAATCGGAGAATATGATGCGTATCATGTGACAAAATATTCATGTTTTGTTGACTTTTTATTGCAGACAAAGTGATCACAACATTAACCTACATGGTTTTGTTAGTGACTGGTATTATAAAATATCCCGTGATATGCGATAACAAACGGGTAAGAAACTGCACCCACCTTTATTATAACGTGAACAACTGGTACTTCAATTATACAAGTATTGCGTCACATTCGTTTGCATACACGGACGCTCATTTATACAAATAAACAACCGATGCGGTTGTAATGAACTCCCTCAAAACGACCTTCCATGTATATAACATTATTCACACGTTGGGCCGAGAGTGTGAGTGTGGGTGTGTGGGATGGGGAGCAGTCTAGCCGGCTCTACTTAGATGTGCATCGAGTTATGTGGCAATTACATATAACAATTTTCAATAAACTTTTTACTTTTATTTTCAATGTTCAACCCATTTCAGATTATATATACCATAACCAGTTTCCGACTGAGTAGAACCACCGTCCTTCCGCAAGTAGGCCTAACTGGTAAACTTTCTCACATAAAGTTTTTGGAGCAAGCGGTACTCGAACCTACGACCCGTAGTTAGCGGTGAGAGGTAAGTGATCTTGAGACGGCGCCTTAGTCTTATACACACTGTCTGGTGCATGGGACGTTCAGTGGCTTACCTTGTATTACTTTCCAGTCCCTTTCCTCTGACATATGCGTTCTTTATCCTTCCATACTTGAATTTGATGGAATACTATGAGGTCGATTTTTTAAGTGTAAACTTGTGTAGCCCCGAACCTCCAATCAGATGACTAATTCTCCTTTAAAAGCTCATTTCAACTTTGAATATGATGTCTTCCCGATCTTAATACAATGTTTCACTATTCAATGATTCATTGTGTGGTATTTCAAATATCTTCCACCAAAAAGACTGGTCGAAATCAATAAAAAACATAACATATAACCTGCTCGTTTACGAAGTTAATCGTTAAAATAATACGAGTTTTATATTCATCATCTGGGTAGGATATACATGTATGGCGGCGATTTAAATTATTAAGAATGATTACTTTTTGTTGCGAATAGCGCGCAAAGGATTTGGCTTATCTGTCACATGTCACAGACAGCTGATTTATTATACGCAGAATGTAAGTTATATCAGAGACATAGACACATGTCTCTGGTTAATGTAAATATTTTGTGATGTTTTGATCCCACAAAATGGTCTTGAATTGAAGGAATTGCAGTTTGAAATAAGATTCCAAGTACCTTTTTAAGTTACAGTATACACATTTTGAAATCATAAGAACTTCAATTTGAAATATAATCTATTGGGAATAGTCTCGTTTTGTAGAGAATTCCACTGTACAAGTAAATTCATGAGGGGAATGGAAGTTAAAACGAGATTTCGCAAGAATTTGAGTGAACACTATATCGCAGCTGATCTAGTTATAACTCATTATTGGTCCATACTTCTTAAATAAAACAAGTTAGTGGGTATTTTGCGTCCTTTTTATGTTATTTCATCGTAATTCGCAACATTATTATTTTTTCTTACATTAAATTGTGTAATCATATATTGTTTACTTGTTAGGGGTAATTAGATTGGATTATAAACCAATTTCAAAGGATAGTTCTACATATTTCACGCTATTAAGATCTTGACAAAAATCGCTTTATATCTGTCTGCCGTCCTCTGTCAGTGCTTTCTTGACACATAACCTGCGACCATTGCGTGTCCAAGCAGGATAACTATGCAAAACAAAAACATCGATACAAAACAGTGATCTCCCATTAATCAAAATGACAAGTTTGTTTACATTTGAATAACCAGTCTATTTATAGACAGTAACGCCGCATTCCAAAGAAACTAGCTCTACCGGACACTCGTGTGAGATTGGGCCAATGTTAGCTGGAATATGAGTGCGTATTCACAGCGGACAGGTTTAGCAGTTTTGATCAGCAGATAACACCCCTCTGGCCACAGTCTCCGTGAATTTTGATATACGACATTGTGTTACATTGTCATTCATTTCATCACTGATTCAAATGAGAAAACTATCAGTTATTTGCCAAAATAGATGTACTTGAATACTGGTTAACCCTTCATGATCCTAGGAAAGAGTGGTTAGGTTAACTTATCATCTGTGAGCACTTAATGACATTAAAATGACACAAACTGTTCAATCAATCAGGCCCGATTAGCTCAGTCGGTTACGCGTCTATCAATCCAGGGGTCATGAGTTCGAACCCCCGCCCGGCAACAGTCTCCGTGACGATTGATATACGACATTGTGTCTCATTATCATTCGTCTCTCACCACTGATTCAAGTGGGAAAAATTTCAGTTACTTGCGGAGATGGGGTGTGCTCGAGTACTGGTTAATCCCAGGAAACAGTGGTTAGGTTAACTGATCGTCTGTTAGCCCTCGATGGCATAAAACTGATGCTAAATATTCATTTAATCAATCAATCAATCAATCAATCAATCATTTTATCAAACAATCAATCAAACACTATCATAGTCCTATTTGGTCTACTTGATTTGCTAAAAAAAAATAAAACATGCCCACTTGAATCAGCGGTGAAAGATGAATGACAAAAAAACAAAATGTCTTATACCAATCATCAAGCAGACTGTCGCTTGGAGGAGATTCAAACTTATACCCCAGGATTAAAAGCCAGATATGCTACTGACTGAGATAACCGTGCCCAGCTTATTAATTGATATATTGCAGATTACATTTAATTTAACTAAGTCATAAGTCATAAATAAAATCTTTACTGTACAAATTGAATATACTCATATTTTAATATTTGAAAATAATGCAGATTATTTTGAAATAACTGAAATCTTGACAGTCTCCATATTCCATATTTTTACAAACTTTAAGAATAAATTTGGGAGTCTTCTACGGCTGAGTGGTCTAAGGTGCTGTCATTCAATGACTATTTACCTCTCACTGTTGCAGTCGTTGTTTCAAGCCAAGTTCTGTAATAATAAAATATGTGATAAAGTTACCCAGTTACATGAGAAAATATAGTGGTTCTGCTTTATATAATTATAAAGGTATTACTCTAACAATAAAACTAGATGGCATACACAACATGTAACATATTGTAAATGGTGTTTACCCCATAAAATAAATTTAACAACAAATGAGCTCTCATTATGAGATCCCAACACATTCTATATATACAACAACATTTTATCAATTGATAATGATATTGATAGTTATATCACATTGTGCCAATGATATTTATAGCAGCTGAATTTAAGTTATGTAACACTAGTATATAATGAATTATTAGGAGTCTACAATTGTTGAACACGCAAATAAATATAATAATCGTCTATTTTCATACTGCAACTTATGTACCTTTTGGTAGCGGAACGTGTAACCCAGTGGATGAGCATCAGATCAAAGATCAGGAGTCATGGGTGCGAGCTCCACCACGGCACTACATCAACAGTTGGTGTTTTTTCTGTTGTGTTTCACCTGGGTTCCCCACACCAACCTAGATTTTCAACTAGGATAACGGGCTGGCATCTGTAGGACCTCCAGGAGCTCATGACAAAAATATGGGAGAAGTGAAGTGATTCATGTATGAGTTTGTTCAGCAGCACGGTTTGCTTAGGTTGCCATTGTGTATGTGAAATTAGGTTAGGTGGTGGTGTAATGAGGTTGGAATAGTGGGGTGGGGGCAACATCGTGTCACTTTATACATAATTAACTATATATAAATAATTTTTTTATTTGATTATTTTTTACGTACATTATAAATTGACTACCAACTCCAGTGAAATTGACTGGATGTGGTACTGTATTGTCGCCACAAGAATAGTCAATATTAGAAATGGGAACTTACCATGCTATTGAAATGATTGCCTTTTGTCTTCTAAACTTCAAGTTGCTGTCTAAGCCCTATTTACCCATCCAGACAAATCGTTGTCAAAAGAAGAACACCTATTCATGAAGTATATTATGCCAAAGCACATCTCATGAATATTTAAATTAGCTGGTGAGGTAGGTATCTCTACCAATTCCCCTTTTCCGCTTACTGTATAACCAGGGCCTACATATAATATAAATCATAAAAATCAGGTTAATGTTGTTTTTGATTATATTGCCAGCTCTGTACTTGTTATATCTTTCTTTTTTAATAAAGTATCAGAGCAGCTCTAAACTGGGTTTTAAAAACTATCCATCTGCCTATGTAACATCACTGGGACATAAATTGTTTATATACTTATTTATGTGACACTATTTATCACACTTTCACTGAAACCCTGTATTAACTATGTATTTGTGGGAAAATGAAAGCTATAACCACGTATTGAATGAATTATGGGCATTTATTATTTTATGCCATTGACATTTGTATTTTATATTTATTTATATTCATGATAGAGATTCCAAGTGAAAGGCCAAAACTCACCTCAAGAGCTATATACAGAACTTAATAACAGAAAATGCCATAAATAAAACTGTATATCTATTCAAAATTATTATAGAATATTGCTTTAAGCAGCTTCAGATTTTTTAAAAATAAAACAAGATCTTTATCTCACCTATAAACTTTGACTTTTGATCTGGTAACATGAGGTAACACAACTTGTAAACAAACACAACTGCTTGATCTGTGTAATTATCCTCTGTAGAAAGGGAACGGCTGTCTAACTGCAGAAAAGTTGTAAACAATACAACAGTGCCTATGGTTTTGCACCCAAAGGTGTTGCCTATTTCTGAAAGATGGTAGTAAAAAAGATATGTTGTGATTTTGATCTTTTTAGCGGGTTTAACATTATTTTAAACACAATTCAAGTTACATATCCAGTTTTATGGAGGAAAATCTCCGAATAAATATGAATAGAACCACCGTCCTTCACAAGTAACTGGCAAACTATCTCACATAAAGATTTTGGAGTGAATGGGACTCAAACTTACAACCTTAGCATTGAGAGGTAAGTGATCTTGAGACGGCACTGAAGACCATCTTGAGGAAGTTTATTAGTGTTTCAAATTGTAAAATCTTTGATTATTTCATTAAAAAAAATAACAAGAAATGTCACTGTTAAGTGTTGCATGCCCCCCAAATGGTCTGAAAAATAACAATATATTTTATAATAGATAGCATGTATCCATGAATATCAAGAGTAATGGACTGATGTTTCAGACTAGACATGCAATTTCATACATTAAAGCATGACCTTGACCTTTGTGTAACCTTGACCTTGACATCTCATGTAATGGTCTGGGTATTTCAACAGTTAAATGCAGGTGAAACATTATCATGACATGCTGATCACTTGTGTCTCCCTAAATGTAAGTAACATATCAATAATTGTTGATCAATTGATAAATTGAGCCAAGTGTTTATGAAATCCATCCATGTATGATAAAGTTAAAGGACAGACTTGAAATCTCAAACAGATTCAAAGTGTGACCTTGACCTTTGAGGTACAGGTCTAGGTCTTACTTATGACATGTCGTCATGTCATCTTGATAAACTGAGCCAAGTTAAAGACAAAGTCACAGACCAGACAATATCAAAGAAATTGTAAGAGTGACCTTGACCTTTAAGGAAAGGTTCTGGGTCTTACATGTGATACTTAATTATGTCATGTTGATCACTTGAGCCAAGTGTTTTTAAAATTTATCCATAGATAACAAAGTTATAGGCCAGACATGAAATCTCAAACAGACTGAAAGTGTTGTCAAACAAACTCAAAGTATGACCTCGACCTTTGAGGTATGGGTATGGGTCTTACTCGCAACACGTCATCATGTTATGTTCATCATTTGTAGCAAGTATTTATAAAATCCAGCAATGCATGACAAAGTTACAGGTCGGACAGAAAATCTCACACAGACTCAGTGTTGTCAAACAAACTCAAAGTGTGACCTTGACCTTTGAGGTACATGTATGGGTCTTACTCGTGACACATCATCATGTTATGTTGATCATTTGTGGCAAGTATCATTCAAATTCATATATGCATGACAAAGTTACAGGCCAGAAAGGAAATCTCACACAAACTCAAAGCGTTGTCAAACAAACTGAAATTGTGACCTTGACCTTTAAGTATGGGTGTGGATCTCACTCATGACATATCGTCATGTTATGTTGATCATTTGTAGCAAGTATCATTAAAATATATCTATGCATGACAAATTTACAGGCCTGACATGAAATCTCACACGAACTCAAAGTGTTATCAAACAAACTCAAAGTGTGACCTTGACCTATGAGGTACGGGTGTGGGTCTTACACCTGACACATCGTCATGTAATGTTTATCATTTGTAGCAAGTATCAACAAAACCATCTATGCATGACAAAGTTACAGGCCGGAAACAAAATACCTGACGGTCAGATGCTGCGGGCCTGAGGACGCTCTACTGACTCATAGTGACCAAAGTACTTTTTGAAATTCTCCTATCCAATAGAAATATCGGGGTGGGGTCATTTTTAACCCTAGGGACATGATTTGAACAAATCTAACAAAACTATAGTTGGTTATCATTATTCCACAATCATTTTGAAAATATACTGGGCCGTTCATGAGAAGAAGAATTTGTAAGTTTTGGACTATTTTTAGTAACAGCGGCCATCTTGAATTTCAGATCGAAAAAGAAAATCTTCTGTATAGTCTCCTATGCAACAGAAACAAGCATGTGAAGTTTCAGTTTAATTGGCCTAGTGGTTTCAGAATAGATGAAAGAAAAAGAGAATTTTCTGTTTTCCCATAGTATCCCTATGTAAAATTCTAAGTCCCCTTACAGGGCCCCTATAAATTTTAGCCACTTAATTCTTATCTGCAATCAAACCCCTACACATAGGGATAATTTATGCCAAATATGTGCAAATCTAACATACCTGTTCTTAAAAAAACGATTTTAGTAAATCCCAATTTGTACCCTTTTTGGGCCCCTCCTGACCCCTTAAGACAGTGGAACCCATTCATTTTAACAAATCTGAACCTCCTTCACTTAACAATGCTTCTGTTAAGATATAGGCAAAATCATTTCCATTTTAAAAACAAAATAAATAAATATTATGACATGTGTCCCCTAATTGAACCCTCGGGGCGGGGTCAAATTTAACCCTAGCGAAACTATTTGAACAAATCTAACAATACTATAGTTGGTCATCATTACTACATAAACGTTTTGAAAATCTGCTGGACCGTTCATGAGAAGAAGATTTTTTAAGTTTTGGACTATTTTTAGTAACGGCGGCCATCTTGAATTTCAGATCGAAAAAAAAATTCTTCTGTATAGCCTCTTATGCAACAGAAACATGCACATAAAGTTTCAGTTTAATTGGCCTAGTGGTTTTAGAAAAGATGAAAGAAAAAGAGAATTTTTTGTTTTCCCATAGTATCCCTATGTAAAATTCTAAGTCCCCTTACAGGGCCCCTATAAATTTTAGCCCCTAAATTCTTATCTGCAATCAAACCCCTACACAAAGGGATAATTTATGCAAAATATGAACAAATTTGACATATCGGTTCTTAAGAAAACGATTTTAGTAAATCCAAATTTGTTCTCTTTTGAGGTCCCTCCTGACCCCTTAAGACAGTGGAACTCATTCGTTTTTACGAATCTAAACCTCCTTCACCAAACAATGCTTCTGTGAAAATATAGGCAAAATCATTTCCATTTTATAAAAAAAAAAAAAAAAATATCATAATGACATGTATCCCCTAATTGAACCCTCGGGGCAAGGTCATTTTTAACCCTGAACAAATCTAACAATACTATAGTTGGTCATTATTACTACATAAACATTTTGAAAATCTGTTGGGCAGTTCATGAGAAGAAGATTTTTTAAGTTTTGGACTATTTTTAGTAACGGCAGCCATCTTGAATTTCAGATTGAAAAAAAAAAAAATCTTCTGTATAGTCTCCTATGCAACAGAAACATGCATGTAAAGTTTCAGTTTAATTGGCCTAGTGGTTTCAGAGAAAGTGCTGCTAACAGACGACAGACGACGGACGAGACAACGCGCCATCGCATAAGCACTTCTTGCCTTTGGCCAGTAGAGCTAAAAATATAGTGAAACTGGAAAAATTCAAGTGTCAAAAACATTTTTGTGTCTTTTTCATATACACTTTACTAATGATATTTTCAGCATCATAAACCTGCAAAACTGGAGGTTGTGACGGTCCCTGTAATATAATTAGTATGTGTGACATGAGTATCAAACCTTTTGACATTTTGCGACAATGTAATTACCTTATTTCCTCCTCAGTGCAACATATTTTTAACATCCCTGTCGAAATTGTGATGAGATATCAATATGACTGTTTAATCTTTAAATAGAGTGGCACTTCCTTAAATTGGCATATTGTGATTTAATATAGAATATGTAAGTGATGTGTGGATAAACACTGGCCTACATTTAAGGTTACAAAATTAACATGGACCTCAGCTGCACTTGGAGAATAAATGTACTTTTCTGATAAATCTGATTTACTTGTTTTATTTGTAATTAAAGACCGCAGCTTTGTCTTCTGGTAAAATTTGTTCAGTGGCAGCCTTACAAAATTATCTGTCATTAAGAAAATGTGCCGACTTGTCTGCTCTCTTCGTACTAGAAGATGGGTCAGACCTCTGCGTGGTAGAGTGTCCGTCTCGCATGAGGAAGTTTGTAGGTTCGATCCTCGGCCAGGTCATACCAAATACTTTAAATATGGTACTAGAAGCTTCCTCGCTTGGCGTTCAGCATTTAGAGGACAGTTTGAGGTCTGGTCAGCCCAGTGTCAGTATAATGCGATTGGGTGAGGTATCATACCATGTGTCTGCAGCATGATACTCCAGTGTGACAGTGCTCAGAATACTGTATCAAGTAGACAATATCATGATATGACTGAAAAATTGTTGAAAGCGAGGTTAAACACCATACAATAACATTGTAATAAAAGAAATTTTGTAAATCATAAAACCACTTTTACAACTACCACCTAATGGAGTAAAGGTGGCAATACAACTTGAGCATATTCACAAACTGTTGTTGTCCTTCTCCGTAAAGTCATAAAGAGATTTATGATGTGTATGTTTGTTTGTGTCATTTTCATGTCATTGACGGCTAACAGACAATCAGTAAACTAAACCACTCTTTCCTGGTATCTAGTAATTCAGCATACACATCTCTGCAAGTAACTGATTACTTTCCCAATTAAATTAGCAATGAAGGACAATGTATTATATCAATCATCACGTAGATTGGCTGAGCAGAGACTTAAACTCACAACTATGGATTGCTGGATTGACAGTCAGACATGTTACCAACTGAGCTAACCAGGCTAGACAGAATAACAAATTTGATAGCTATAGTGATATATGTTTATTTTAGTATTTCAATCTCATTAAAATCAGATAAAACTTTAAGCTTCCAGACTCTAAGTCGTAACATTTTAAACACAAATGATATTGGGATCCCAGCTAAATACACTGCGGTCCCGTTATAACGCGATCCGATATAACGCGAATTCCGTAATAACGCGGTTTTTGCTTGGCTCCCAATTATTCGGCGGGGGGGAAAGGTCTTGATACAAATCTTGAAAATATGCGCGAATGACCAAATGACAACCAAATAATAGATCGTCGCCATGTTTTGATTTGATAATCGCTCATCTTCTACTCACCAATTAGCCTTGATTATAACAAACTGTTATAACCATTTCCTCATGGTGGTTAAAAGGATTGTTTAAGGGATTGATTCATGCCAGCATTGACAATTAACAGTTTGTAATAATCCCGAGTGCTTCAATAAATGCTGACACGCGCCAAACACGGAAGCCATATGCAAACTTTGTTATTATCGAGTGATCACGTGATCAAGCAACGAAGCGGTTGACAGGTATTAATATATATCGCGGGTATCTTATCGGATCGTTAACACAAACTTTTTTATTATTTAATTGTTGTTAATACTTCAGATTTATATTTTTAATATTTTTATACTAACAGCGTTGAGTTTAAATTGAAGTGCGATTTTTTATATAGACACCGTTTTTTCTCCTTCCGGGTTAAATGGAAATGGCTGCCAATTTTAGTATAATCAAAACACGAAAACGTTTTTCTTTCTTTTCTTTTTTTTTGTATTAATTTCATACATATCTAAGTGTATCTGTTGTAACTAAATACGCGTTGTATCATATTACAATGCAAACAATACCATTCACAGTAGGACAGCACGATAGGTGTGAAAAACCGACATCGATTTTTTTCGAAGTAATTATCGCTATAACGCGGTCCGCTTATAACGCGGTTTCGTTTTGTGGACCCCAAGATCCGCGCTATAACGGCTATAGATTTTTCTTCAATCAAAATAGACTTCCACTTTCACTTTCAAAACCGTGAAAGCCAGGCTCTAATTGGCTGGTGGAAAAATCAATCTGAGGTGACCTTTAATGTGTCGCCATCAAATCTACTGTGCGAAGAATGTGGAAGCTTAAAGACGATCTGATTTTAATGAGACTATTAGTATTTATTATTATTCCAAGATGCATGTATGTTTCAACCTAGGAACTAATTATATTTCAAGATAATAATCTTGAAACTAGCACTGTGGACATGGATGTTCCTACTATACTTTACCAAAAATTAGGTCTAAAAGGGACCATAACTCCTGTAAAATTTGACCAAGGAGAAATATCGAACTTGACCAGTATTTCATAATTAATACCGCTGCATACAAGATATTTACATAGACTCATTCAGAAGTTATCAATAAGAAATCAACTGATGAACAGACACTCTGACAGACGGACTCGCATAACACTTAATGACCTAGTTTATACTAATTTATTTTAGCTCGATTGCAATGAAAGCTCAGAGCTTATTTTAACAGCTCTCTAGACCATTTCCTGGGTAGAACCAGTACTGAGTGTTGTTTTAGGAGAGGCATCGTGTCGAGCTAGGGATCGAACCCGCAACTTCTGGCGTGAGTGGCCAACACTCTATCCATTACACTACCACCCATGCAAACTCATGGCAAGGGCATTAACACAAATGATGAACAGGACAAGATGCTACTGAACACATATAATGGTCAGAAATCCCAGAGCCAAGCAAGACTAGCCGGTCAGTTAACCAGCCAACCAGCATGTCAAACCATTCATGTTTTTTTTGTTTGAACCTACTTGTTTACATCGATAGTGAAAGTTATTACAATTTAGACAAATCATGCTCAGTCTTCAGAAGTAAATCCAGTACAAAATTAAAGTGTCTTGCTGAAGGACACCACAAATAGCCATGGTGGAGGATCTGATGCTCTACGTAACTGTGTCACCTCCACTCAACCAGTCAGCCAGCCACACAGACACAGAATACTTACTTATCTAACAGAACAGCTGCCCGGGAGTCGTTAGTTGTGCCACTGTGTTGTTCTGTCTGCTGGTGAAACATAGAATTCCCTAAGATATGTTGTCCAGAATACTGCTGGTTTCCTGCAAAACAAAGTGAAGATATACTTGAGGTGTCTTCTGGTGAAACATATGTACGATTCCCTGAGATATGTTGTCCAGAATACAGCTGGTTTCCTGCAGAACAAAGTTAAGATATGCTTTAGGTATTTGCTGGTGAAACGTATGAAGATTCCCTGAGATATGTTGTCCAGAATACAGCTGGTTTCCTGCAGAACAAAGTTAAGATATGCTTTAGGTATTTGCTGGTGAAACGTATGAAGATTCCCTGAGATATGTTGTCCAGAATACAGCTGGTTTCCTGCAGAACAAAGTTAAGATATGCTTTAGGTATTTGCTTAAACACAACTAAGAGGATCAAAAGAAGCGCTTCCAGTTCATTGGGGAGTTCATAGTAAAATTAAAGTGTAGGTTTCATAGTTATATTTTTCATTGTTGATTAAGTGCAGATATGTCTGTGAGCTAAAATAATGGTAATGTTGATAAATTAGAGGTATTTCTCAGCTATTTCTGTTGATAAATCTAAGGAATTATATAAAGAAAAGAGGCAACTGATTGAGATTGCGTAAATGCTCGAGTATTCACACAAAATCTTGCAGTATCTCCATTCACAGAAATGTGTGTTTAGAATTGTTGAATTCCTTGTGATTACAACATTTGTATAATGCAGCTAAAATAACGACAAATTACGATATATTTTCCTTTAAACCTCGATATCTTTAATTCAAGATCATTTTGAGTGATCAAAACATGTTTAAACACCTAAGATTACATATAATTCACAGTTTAGGTATAATAAATCAGTTGCCTGTCAATTATGAATGATTAATTTGCAAATTATGAATTATGATTCAGGAAGCCTTGATTTGGCCCAATAAATTTGCAAAATATAAAAAAAATAAACGGAAAACATAATACACCACTTGTTTATTGTTGTGATACACCACAACGATCCATTCATATATAATATATTGTCCTGATTGTATTTTGTTGTTTTTTATTGAACCCTAAATATACCCCATACTAATGGAAATTGCCTATTTTCATGGATATTCAACCATTCTTTAGTGTTTTTTTTACACTGGGCGCATTCTTCATCATTCTTGAAAATTTGTCCAACACTTAATGGTATCAAAACAAAACATTCATAGAAATATATTTAGTATGGCGGTATTTGCGCTCATATAAAAATAATTTAAAAATCGTATTTGAACCTGGATGTTTCTTACTCGTTACTTCTTACTGACTTTAAATCCCTTATAGAACGCGAAGTGGCTACTTTAAAACAGTCAAATCCACATCTAGACAATGTACCAGACATACAACAACGGTTGACCTATGACTTTGTTAAAAAACTTATATTTTCTTCAAAGAACAGAAAAGCTTCTTCTTTTGACATGGTATTTAATGAACACCTCAAATACGTGGGTCTGAAGTTATGTCAAAAACATAACAGAACTATTCAATATGATCATCATTAGAGGTCATTTCTCGACTCAGTGTACAAAGGGAATTACAAGGATAATGGTAGGAGTCTTTCAGACCCTAAAATTACAGGCCTATCATACTGTTGCCAGTTTCAATACATAAGTTGTTTGAAAAAGTCCTTCATGACAATCTAAGCAAGTGGGTTTTAAACAGTGATGTACAATTTCCCAATCATCAACAAAACGCGTACCAAAAGCACACCGGGGCCATCACTGCCACATTTAATTTATGAGAAACAATACACCATAACACAGAGCAACACAGTAGGGTTTATGTAGCAACAATTGACACAAGGCAAGCTTTCGGCTGCGTTTGGTTGCCTGCAGTGTTTTTCAAATTGTCTAAATTGGGTATCAAGGGTAAAATGTGGTCTCTACTTGTTGATGCCCATTCTAACATGTAGAGTTGCATTCTAGCAAATGGAGTAAGACGTAAAACAAGGGATCTGACAAGGTGAGGGTAATCTCAACTTGGATCTACAATATGTTTATAAATGATCTGTTAAATATATTAGAAAATAGCAAACACTGAACAAAAGTATTGAACAATGTCACCAGTAACACATCGCTGGCCGGTGATATAGCGCTGTGTGAAATAAGCCCGGAAAATTTATAAAAAATGTTAAATATAACTTATGAATATACATGAAATTTAGATTGTTATGAACACATCGAAAAGTTTTATTATAACTTTTGGTAATAGATTGAGATGTCAGCATGTTGCTGAGTTTCGTCTAGGTATGGATTCTATAAAGCAAAGTACATGTAATTGCATAAAACATGTGGGGGTATTTCTTAATAGTAAATTGACAGATAAAGACAAAATTGACAGTGCATGCTGTAAAGCAAAGGCTTCATTATTTGGACTCCTGTCAATTAATATTGATCCAATACACATAAAATTAAATCCAGTACACTGGGCTTCACTGGTATCTATTATTCTAAGGTATGTATTCCAAGACCTCTGTTCGGAGCTGAACTTTGGGCAGATCTCACAAATAGAGACTTCACTCAATCAGACATTTTTATTGGATTGGCAACGAAAAAAGACAGAGAAATTTAACATAAGAACATGCACAGACATGTGTATGAGCATGCACAGACATGTGTATGAGCATGTTAGGATAGAAATCTATGCATTCTGAAAACTGTCACTTCTAGGGTGATTATGCAATATGCCAAATTACAAATTGATAAACAAATATTTTACGCTCGTCTTTCTACATATATATGCAGTAATGATAAGCAGAAACAGCAGAAACCAGATCACCTCTGTACATATGTAATAAATACAGCAGAATCCAGATCACCTCTGTAAATATGTGACAAAAATACAGCAGAAACCAGATCATCTCTGTATATATGTGATAAATACAGCAGAAACCAGATCATCTCTGTAAATATGTGATATCATCTCTGTATATATGTGATAAATACAGCAGAAACCAGATCATCTCTTATGTGATAAATACAGCAGAAACCAGATCACCTCTGTAAATATGTGATAATACAGCAGAAACCAGATCATCTCTGTATAAGTGATAAATACAGCAGAAACCAGAGCATCTCTGTAAATATGTGTTAAATACAGAAGAAACCAGATCATCTCTGTATATATAAGATAAATACAGCAGAAACCAGATCACCTCTGTAAATATGTGATAAATACAGCAGAAACCAGATCACCTCTGTATATATGTGATCAATACAGCAGAATCCAGATCACCTCTGTAAATATGTGATAAATACATCAGAAACCAGATCACCTCAGGGCTTTTCCAGAATTAAATGTATAGGGGGGTCGGACGGCACTTATTTTTTTTACCCACAGAGCATAAAATTTAATTGTGATATATACCACCATGCATAAAATTTTAATTAGATAAAATACCACCATGCACAAAATAAAAATAAAAAAGAGGCTAAAATCCCCTTTCTAATGTTTTCTTATTGTAACGCTTCCAAAATTACTAGTCTGGACGGTTGCCTACTTTCTTTGAAGTACGCCGACGTTACACTTTTGATCTAATGCCGATATGCAAGTGATTACGTCACAAATTACCTCAGGTCGAGAATTAAATAAAGGGGCACAACAGATAACAAACAAGAAAAAAACAACAACATAATAATAATTAAAGATTAGTGTTTGTTTGTTTGTAACTAGTTGTCTTCTAAAATGTTTATTTTCAGTATACTTATTTCTTAAAAAAGAATTACTATTAAATTGATACGATCCGTAAAGAGAGTTATGCTACACATGCCTAAATTTATGCACAGAATGAACACGCTGTCCCTTTCATTAATGCCTTGTGCCAATGTCCGATGACGTCACTCTGACAGTGAAACAAACATTATTATGACACATGTTATTTACTCCCTACTATCGATAAAGGTTTAAACTAATTTGACCTCATTTCGCACACCCGATGGCAAACAATCCGGTTATGGATGCTCAAAGACAATTTCACAGTCCAATTTATGTTTTTGTACGACCGTTAAGAAATATCTGCTTTTCGCCATGATTTTTTCACACTGGGGTAAGAGTGAGGCGTATTATAAGGGTGTGGGATGGCATATCTGAGAATGTGGATTTTATTTTCACTGCTAACGCAATGTCCTAATTTAGATTTTTTGTCACAATAGACTTTGCATTTCTTGGTGTTTCTTTTTGTGCCGAATAAATTAGTGTTGTACACTATCTGACAAACAGCGTGGATATGCATATAATTATAGCAATACCGCCGTAGAGTTGAATCGTAGTTTTTGCAGAATTTAATAATATACACGTCTGTATATTCATATCCGTATTGGAGTATTTGTAAACATATCCTATACATCAAATATTGATATATAATTCGTAAAATATACTTGAGGAGATAATTTTGTGACACGGCATCTCGGCATCAATTTAATAAAGTAGACGGGGTTACGGCCTGCTACGAGTGTATTCCGCCATCTGATAAGCTTGTACATTTCCGTGTTAATAATTTATTCACGACTAAGAGTATGTTTCTTGTTCCTTTTCGGGAAGTCCGAAGGTAGGTAATTATACTTTGTTTCAAACAAACAAATTAAATCAAATGTTGTTGTCGGGTGATGTAATTATATTATGGCGGTCTTAACAAAAAAGATCAATCAGTTTGAGATGAAAAAGTTAATTGAAGACAATTCCTAATATTAATATCACCAGTGTATCGAGTGTCCAACTGTGTAGTCGTGTAAAACGTTCACTTGGTCATGATGTCTGGAGGTTGTGTATTACAATCGTTACAACACGCGTGTCAGTGGCAAACATAAAGGTCAAATCAAGGTAAATTTAAAAGACCTGCAGTTTCTGCTGCGATAAAGATAAGACGCTCGCCGAAATTTAGACGCTGCGGGATGTCGACTCGGTGCGGTACATGGGGAAGGCCAATTTTATGTTTTTGTATACGATGGAAGGAAATATCTGGGCAGAAAATGTATAAAATTTCGAGAAGAAAAACGGTGTTGAAGAAAAAATTCGGTTCAGAGACGGAAATACCGGCAAGGCATCAAATTTTAATAAGCTTTTACCCCGCAAGGCATCATTTTTTTTTATGAAAACACCCACCAGGCATAAAATTTTAATTATACTGCCGTCCGACACCCCCATACATTTAATTCTGGAAAAGCCCTCAGTAAATATGTGAGATCATGTATATATGTGATAAATACAGCAGAAACCAGATCATCTCTGTTAATATGTGATAAATACAGCTGAAACCAGAGCATCTCTGTAAATATGTGATCAATACAGCAGAAACCAGAATTATCTTAAAGTTTGTAAATATGTGATAAATACAGCAAAAACCAGACCATCTCTGTATATATGTGATAAATACAGCAGAATCCAGACCATCTCTGTATATATGTGATAAATACAGCAGAAACCAGATCATCTCTGTATATATGTGATAAATACAGCTGAAACCAGATAATCTCGTATATATGTGATAATACAGCAGAAACCAGATCATCTCTGTAAATATGTGATAAATACAGCAGAAACCAGAATGTTCTTTGTAAATATGTGATAAATACAGCAGAAACCAGACCATCTCTGTATATATGTGATAAATACAGCAGAAACCAGATCATCTCTGTATATATGTGATAAGTACAGCTGAAACCAGACAATCTCTGTATATATGTGATAATACAGCAGAAACCAGATCATCTCTGTAAATATGTGATAAATACAGCAGAAACCAGAATGATCTTTGTAAATATGTGATAAATACAGCAGAAACCAGACCATCTCTGTATATATGTGATAAATACAGCAGAAACCAGATCATCTCTGTATATATGTGATAAATACAGCTGAAACCAGACAATCTCTGTATATATGTGATAATACAGCAGAAACCAGATCATCTCTGTATATATGTGATAAATACAGCAGAAACCAGGTCATCTCTGTATATATGTGATAAATACTGCAGAATGAGAATCATCTCTGTATATATGTGATAATACAGCAAAAACCAGAATGATCTTTGTAAATATGTGATAAATACACCAGAAACCAGACCATCTCTGTATATATGTGATAAATACAGCAGAAACCAGACCATCTCTGTATATATGTGATAAATACAGCAGAAACCAGATCATCTCTGTATATATGTGATAAATACAGCTGAAACCAGACAATCTCTGTATATATCTGATAATACAGCAGAAACCAGATCATCTCTGTATATATGTGATAAATACAGCAGAAACCAGGTCATCTCTGTAGATATGTGATAAATACTGCAGAATGAGAATCATCTCTGTATATATGTGATAATACAGCAAAAACCAGATCATCTCTGTATGTATGCGATAAATACAGCAGAAACCAGATCATCTCTGTATGTGATAATACAGCAGAAACCAGGATCATCTCTGTATATATGTGATAAATACAGCAGAAACCAGACCATCTCTGTATATATGTGATAAATACAGCAGAAACCAGATCATCTCTGTATATATGTGATAAATACAGCAGAAACCAAATCATCTCTGTAAATATGTGATCAATAGAGCAGAAACCAGATCATCCCTGTAAATATGTGATAAATACAGCAGAAACCAGATCATCTCTGTATATATGTGATTCAGAAACCAGATCACCTCTGTAAATATGTGATCAATACAGCAGAAACCAGATCACCTCTGTAAATATGTGATCAATACAACAGAAACCAGATCAGATCATCTCTGTGTATATGTGATAAAAACAGCAGAAACCAGATCATCTCTTTAAATATGTGATAATACAGCAGAAAACAGATCATCTCTGTAAATATGTGATAAATACAGCAGAAACCAGATCATCTCTGTATATATCTGATAATACAGCAGAAACCAGATCATCTCTGTATATATGTGATAAATACAGCAGAAACCAGGTCATCTCTGTAGATATGTGATAAATACTGCAGAATGAGAATCATCTCTGTATTTATGTGATAATACAGCAAAAACCAGATCATCTCTGTATGTATGCGATAAATACAGCAGAAACCAGATCATCTCTGTATGTGATAATACAGCAGAAACCAGGATCATCTCTGTATATATGTGATAAATACAGCAGAAACCAGATCATCTCTGTATATATGTGATAAATACAGCAGAAACCAGATCATCTCTGTATGTGATAATACAGCAGAAACCAGGATCATCTCTGTATATATGTGATAAATACAGCAGAAACCAGACCATCTCTGTATATATGTGATAAATACAGCAGAAACCAGATCATCTCTGTATATATGTGATAAATACAGCAGAAACCAAATCATCTCTGTAAATATGTGATCAATAGAGCAGAAACCAGATCATCCCTGTAAATATGTGATAAATACAGCAGAAACCAGATCATCTCTGTATATATGTGATTCAGAAACCAGATCACCTCTGTAAATATGTGATCAATACAGCAGAAACCAGATCACCTCTGTAAATATGTGATCAATACAACAGAAACCAGATCAGATCATCTCTGTGTATATGTGATAAAAACAGCAGAAACCAGATCATCTCTTTAAATATGTGATAATACAGCAGAAAACAGATCATCTCTGTAAATATGTGATAAATACAGCAGAAACCAGGATCATCTCTGTATGTGATAATACAGCAGAAACCAGATCATCTCTGTATATATGTGATAAATACAGCAGAAACCAAATCATCTCTGTAAATATGTGATCAATAGAGCAGAAACCAGATCATCCCTGTAAATATGTGATAAATACAGCAGAAACCAGATCATCTCTGTATATATGTGATTCAGAAACCAGATCACCTCTGCAAATATGTGATCAATACAGCTGAAACCAGATCACCTCTGTAAATATGTGATCAATACAACAGAAACCAGATCAGATCATCTCTGTGTATATGTGATAAAAACAGCAGAAACCAGATCATCTCTTTAAATATGTGATAATACAGCAGAAAACAGATCATCTCTGTAAATATGTGATAAATACAGCAGAAACCAGATCATCTCTGAGTATATGTGATTAATACAGCAGAAACCAGATAACCTCTGTAAATATGTGATAAATACAGCAGAAACCACATCATCTTTGTATATATGTGATAAATACAGCAGAAACCAGATCATCTCTGTAAATATATGATAAATACAGCATAAATCATATAACCTCTGTAAATATGTGATAAATACAGCAGAAACCACATCATCTTTGTATATATGTGATCAATACAGCAGAATCCAGATCATCTCTGTAAATATGTGATCAATACAGCAGAAACCAGATCATCTCTGTAGATATGTGATAAATACAGCAGAACGCATCTCATCTCTGTATATATGTGATGAATACAGCAGAAACCAGTTCACCTCTGTAAATATGTGATAAATACAGCAGACACCAGATCATCTCTGTATCTATGTGATAAATACTGCAGAAACCAGATCACCTCTGTAAATATGTGCTCAATACAGCAGAAACCAACTCATCTCTGGATATATGTGATAAATACAGCAGAAACCAGTTCATCTCTGTAAATATGTGATAAATACAGCAGACACCAGACCATCTCTGTATCTATGTGATAAATACAGCAGAAACCAGATCACCTCTGTAAATATGTGCTCAATACAGCAGAAACCAGATCACCTCTGTAAATATGTAATAAAAACAGCAGAAACCAGACAATCTCTGTGTATATGTGATAAATACAACAGAAACAAGACCATCTCTGTATATATTTGATAAATACAGCAGAAACCAGACCATCTCTGTAAATATGTGATAAATACAGCAGAAACCAGATCATCTCTGTAAATATGTGACAAATACAGCATAAACCTGACCATCTCTGTATATATGTGATAAATACAGCAGAAACCAGACTATAAATACAGCAGAAACCAGATCACCTCTGTAAATATGTCATAAATACAGCATAAATCAGACCATCTCTGTATATATGTGATCAATACAGCAGAAACCAGATCATCTCTGTAAATATGTGATAAATACAGCAGAAACCATATCATCTCTGTATATATGATCTGCAGAAAACAGATCATCTCTGTAAATATGTGATAAATACAGCAGAAACCAGATTATCTCTGTAAATATGTGATCAATACAGCAGAAACCAGATCATCTCTGTAAATTTGTGATAAATACAGCAGAAATCAGATCACCTCTGTAAATATGTGATCAATACAGCAGAAACCAGATCATCTCTGTATATATGTGATCAATACAGCAGAAACCAGATCATCTCTGTAAATATGTAATCAATACAGCAGAAACCATATCATCTCTGTATATATGAGATGCAGAAACAAGATCATCTCTGTAAAAATGTGATAAATACAGCAGAAACCAGATCATCTCTGTATATATGTAATAAATACAGCAGAAACCAGATCATCTCTGTAAATATGTGATAAATACAGCAGAAATCAGATCACCTCTGTAAATATGTAATCAATACAGCAGAAACCAGATCATCACTGTATATATGTGATCAATACAGCAGAAACCAGATCATCTCTGTTAATATGTAATCAATACAGCAGAAACCATATCATCTCTGTATATATGAGATGCAGAAACCAGATCATCTCTGTAAAAATGTGATAAATACAGCAGAAACCAGATCATCTCTGTATATATGTGATTAATACAGCAGAAACCAGATCATCTCTGTAAATGTGTGATCAATACAGCAGAAACCAGATCATATCTGTATATATGTGATTAATACAGCAGAAACCAGATCATCTTTGTAAATATGTGATCAATACAGCAGAAACCAAATCATCACTGTAAATATGTGATCAATACAGCAGAAACCAGATCATCTCTGTTAATATGTGATAAATACAGCAAAAACCAGATCATCTCTGTATATATGATACAAATACAGCAGAAACCAGACCATCTCTGTAAATATGTGATCAATAGAGCAGAAACCAGATCATTTCTGTATATATGTGACAAATACAGCAGAAGCCAGACCATCTCTGTAAATATGTGACAAATACAGCAGAAACCAGTTAATCTCTGTATATATGTGATAAATACAGCAGAAACTAGATTATCTCTGTAAATATGTGACAAATACAGCAGAATCCAGATCATCTCTGTATATATGTGATAAATACAGCAGAAACCAGATCATCTCTGTAAATATGTGATAAATACAGCAGAAACCAGATCATCTTTGTATATATGTGATTAATACAGCAGAAACCAGATCATCTCTGTAAATATGTGATCAATACAGCAGAAACCAGATCGTCACTGTAAATATGTGATCAATACAGCAGAAACCAGATCATCTCTGTTAATATGTGATCAATACAGCAGAAACCATATCATCTCTGTATATATGTGACAAATACAGCAGAAACCAGACCATCTCTGTAAATATGTGATCAATACACCAGACACCAGATCATCTCTGTAAATATGTG
The DNA here is from genome assembly GCA_029582155.1 of Panopea generosa. Classification (NCBI taxonomy): domain Eukaryota; kingdom Metazoa; phylum Mollusca; class Bivalvia; order Adapedonta; family Hiatellidae; genus Panopea; species Panopea generosa. Next base: position 69,282,571 of record CM055904.1, read on the forward strand.
ACAAATACAGCAGAAACCAGATCATCTCTGTATATATGTGATAAATACAGCAGAAACCAGATTATCTCTGTAAATATGTGACACATACAGCAGAAACCAGATCATCTTTGTATATATGTGATTCAGAAACCAGATCATCTGTGTAAATATGTGATTAATACAGCAAAAACCAGATCATCTCTATAAATAGGTGATAAATACAGCAGAAACAAGATCATCTCTGTAAATATGTGATAATACAGCAGAAACCAGATCATTTCTGTGAATATGTGATCAATACAGCAGAAACCAGATCACCTCTGTAAATATGTGATAAATACAGCAGAAACTGCAGAAACCAGATTATCTCTGTAAATATGTGATCAATACAGCAGAAACCAGATCATCTCTGTAAATATGTGATCAAAACAGCAGAAACCAGTTCATCTCTGTATATATGTGATAAATACAGCAGAAACCAGATAACCTCTGTAAATATGTGATAAATACAGCAGAAACCAGATCATCTCTGTAAATATGTGATCAATACAGCAGAAACCAGATCATCTCTGTATATATGTGATAAATACAGCAGAAACCAGATAATCTCTGTAAATATGTGATAAATACACCAGAAACCAGATTATAAATACAGCAGAAACTAGACCACCTCTGTAAATATGTCATAAATACAGCATAAATCAGACCATCTCTGTATATATGTGATCAATACAGCAGAAACCAAATCATCTCTGTAAATATGTGATAAATACAGCAGAAACCATTTCATCTCTGTATATATGAGATGCAGAAAACAGATCATCCCTGTAAATATGTGATAAATACAGCAGAAACCAGATCATCTCTGTAAATATGTGATAAATACAGCAGAAACCAGATCATCTCTGTAAATATGTGATAAATACAGCAGAAATCAGATCACCTCTGTAAATATGTGATCAATACAGCAGAAACCAGATCATCACTGTATATATGTGATCAATACAGCAGAAACCAGATCATCTCTGTTAATATGTAATCAATACAGCAGAAACCATATCATCTCTGTATATATGAGATGCAGAAACCAGATCATCTCTGTAAAAATGTGATAAATACAGCAGAAACCAGATCATCTCTGTAAATATGTGATCAATACAGCAGAAACCAGATCACCTCTGTAAATATGTGATAAATACAGCAGAAACCAGATCATCTCTGTATATATGTGATGCAGAAACCAGATCATCTGTGTAAATATGTGATAAATACAGCAGAAATCAAATCATCTCTGTTTATATGTGATTAATACAGCAGAAACCAGATCATTTCTGTAAATGTGTGATCAATACAGCAGAAACCAGATCATCTCTTTATATATGTGATTAATACAGCAGAAACCAGATCATCTTTGTAAATATGTGATCAATACAGCAGAAACCAAATCATCACTGTAAATATGTGATCAATACAGCAGAAACCAGATCATCTCTGTTAATATGTGATCAATACAGCAAAAACCAGATCATCACTGTATATATGTGACAAATACAGCAGAAACCAGACCATCTCTGTAAATATGTGATCAATAGAGCAGAAACCAGATCATTTCTGTATATATGTGACAAATACAGCAGAAACCAGACCATCTCTGTAGATATGTGACAAATACAGCAGAAACCAGTTAATCTCTGTATATATGTGATAAATACAGCAGAAACGAGATTATCTCTGTATATATGTGATCAATACAGCAGAATCCAGATCATCTGTGTATATATGTGATAAATACAGCAGAAACCAGATCATCTCTGTAAATATGTGATAAATACAGCAGAAATCAGATCATCTCTGTATATATGTGATTAATACAGCAGAAACCAGATTATTTCTGTAAATATGTGATCAATACAGCAGAAACCAGATCATCACTGTAAATATGTGATAAATACAGCAGAAACCAGATCATCTCTGTTAATATGTGATAAATACAGCAGAAACCAGATCATCTCTGTATATATGTGACAAATACAGCAGAAACCAGACCATCTCTGTAAATATGTGATCAATACACCAGACACCAGATCATCTCTGTAAATATGTGATCAATACAGCAGAAACCAGTTAATCTCTGTATATATGTGATAAATACAGCAGAAACCAGATTATCTCTGTAAATATGTGACAAATACAGCAGAAACCAGATCATCTTTGTATATATGTGATGCAGAAACCAGATTATCTGTGTAAATATGTGATAAATACAGCAAAAACCAGATCATCTCTATAAATAGGTGATAAATACAGCAGAAACCAGATCATCTCTGTAAATATGTGATAATACAGCAGAAACCAGATCATCTCTGTAAATATGTGATCAATGCAGCAGAAACCAGATCATCTCTCTAAATATGTGATCAATACAGCAGAAACCAGATCATCTTTGTATATATGTGATGCAGAAACCAGATTATCTGTGTAAATATGTGATAAATACAGCAAAAACCAGATCATCTCTATAAATAGGTGATAAATACAGCAGAAACCAGATCATCTCTGTAAATATGTGATAATACAGTAGAAACCAGATCATCTCTGTAAATATGTGATCAATACAGCAGAAACCAGATCATCTCTGTAAATATGTGATCAATACAGCAGAAACCAGATCATCTCTTTATATATGTGATTAATACAGCAAAAACCAGATAACCTCTGTAAATATGTGATAAATACAGCAGAAACAAGATCATCTCTGTATATATGTGATATATACAGCAGAAACCAGATCATCTCTGTAAATATGTGATAAATACAGCAGAAACCAGATCAGCTCATCTCTATAAATATGTGATAAATACAGCAGAAACCAGATCCTCTCTTTAAATATGTGATAAATACAGCAGAAACCAGATCCTCTCTGTAAATATGTGATAAATACCAGATCCTCTCTGTATATATGTGATAAATACAGCAGATACCAGATCATCTTTATAAATATGTGATAAATACAGCAGAAACCAGATCCTGTCTGTAAATGTGTGATAAATACAGCAGAAACGAGATCATCTCTGTAAATAATTGAAAAATACAGCAGAATCCAGATCATCTCTGTAAATGTGTGATCAATACAGCAGAAACCATATCATCTCTGTAAAGGTGTGATCAATACAGCAGAAACCAGATCAGCTCATCTCTATAAATATGTGATAAATACAGCAGAAACCAGATCATCTCTGTAAATATGTGATGAATACAGCAGAAATCAGATCACCTCTGTAAATATGTGATAAATACAGCAGTAACCAGACCACCTCTGTAAATATGTGATAAATACAGCAGAAACCAGACCACCTCTGTAAATTTGTGATAAATACAGCAGAATCCAGATCACCTCTGTAAATATGTGATAATACAGCAGAAACCAGATCATCTCTGTAAATATGTGATCAATACAGCAGAAACCAGATCCTCTCTATAAATATGTGATAAATACAGCAGAATCCAGATCATCTTTGTCAATATGTCATAAATACAACAGAAACCAGATCATCTCTATAAATATGTGATAAATACAGCAGAAACCAGATCATCTCTGTAAATGTGTGATGATTACAGCAGAAATCAGATCACCTCTGTAAATATGTGATAAATACAGCAGTAACAAGATCCCCTCTGTAAATATGTGATAAATACAGCAGAATCCAGATCATCTCTGTAAATATGTGATAATACAACAGAAACCAGATCATCTCTGTAAACGTGTGATAAATACAGCAGAAACCAGATCATCTCTGTAAATATGTGATAAATACAGCAGTAACTAGATCACCTCTGTATATATGTGATAAATACAGCAGAAACCAGATAACCTCTGTAAATATGTGATAAATAGAACAGAAACCAGATCATCTCTATATATGTGATAAATACAGCAGAAACCAGATCATCTCTGTAAATATGTGATAAATACAGCAGAAACTAGATCAGCTCATCTCTATAAATATGTGATAAATACAGCAGAAACCAGATCATCTCTGTAAATATTTGATCAATACAGCAGAAAACAGATCCTCTCTGTAAATATGTGATAAATACAGCAGAAATCAGATCCTCTCTGTATATATGTGATAAATACAGCAGAAACCAGATCCTCTCTATAAATATGTGATAAATACAGCAGAAACCAGATCCTCTCTGTAAATATGTGATAAATACAGCAGAAACCAGATCCTCTCTGTATATATGTGATAAATACAGCAGAAACCATATCATCTCTATAATTATGTGATAAATACAGCAGAAACCAGATCATCTCTGTAAATATGTGATAAATACAGCAGAAACCAGATCCTGTCTGTAAATATGTGATAAATACAGCAGAAATCAGATCCTCTCTGTATATATGTGATAAATACAGCAGAATCCAGATCATCTCTGTAAATATGTGATCAATACAGCAGAAACCAGATCCTCTCTGTAAATATGTGATAAATACAGCAGAAACCAGATCCTCTCTGTATATATGTGATAAATACAGCAGAAACCAGATCATCTCTATAAATATGTGATAAATACAGCAGAAACCAGATCATCTCTGTAAATATTTGATCAATACAGCAGAAACCAGATCCTCTCTATAAATATATGATAAATACAGCAGAAACCAGATCCTCTCTGTATATATGTGATCAATACAGCAGAAACCATATCATCTCTATAATTATGTGATAAATACAGCAGAAACCAGATCATCTCTGTAAATATTTGATCAATACAGCAGAAACCAGATCCTCTCTATAAATATGTGATAAATACAGCAGAAACCAGATCCTCTCTGTAAATATGTGATAAATACAGCAGAAACCAGATCCTCTCTGTATATATGTGATAAATACAGCAGAAACCATATCATCTCTATAATTATGTGATAAATACAGCAGAAACCAGATCATCTCTGTAAATATGTGATAAATACAGCAGAAACCAGATCATCTCTGTAAATATGTGATAAATACAGCAGAAACCAGATCCTCTCTGTATATATGTGATAAATACAGCAGAAACCATATTATCTCTGTAATTATTTGATAAATACAGCAGAAACCAGATCATCTCTGTAAATATGTGATAAATACAGCAGAAACCAGATCACCTCTGTGTATATGTGATAAATACAGCAGAAACCAGATCAACCCTGTAAATATGTGATAAATACAGCAGAAACCGTATATATGTGACAAATACAGCAGAAACCAGATCACCTCTGTAAATATGTGATAAATACAGCAGAATCATTATCCTGGAGGCTCTGAGTTCAAAACGATGTTTCTTTTCAGACATTTCGTCACTTGCACCAAAACATTGAGCGTGGTATAATTTAGGAGTCTGCTACGGACTATTCTGGTTTGTACAATGCTTTTCATGTTAGTAGGCTTTGGGTTAGGCATACTATTAACAAAGATGTTCCCTTCCTATGTCACTTTTGTGGCGTTCAGTTCTCAGATCCACAATCGCACATGATAATTGAATGTAGTTATGAGTCAGAACAGAGACATCTGTTTAATAAAACTGTTATTGACAAGTTTGGTATGGAAGTGCTCCTCGATATATTAGAGGGTGATAGTGAAACAAGACTGCAGAAACTGATTGGTGGACGAATCATGCCTATATGTAATAAGAACGTACTAAAACACTTCCTAAGAATTGCTATCAAGTTTGTCTGCAATTGTTTGAACTCAGATTTATAACTGACAGTACAATTGAAGTATAACTTAAACAAAGAACATGTTAAAATAGTGATATTTATGTACATGTATATATAAAAGTTCTGGATTAATCATAAAATGAAATTTGAGTATTGATATTAGAGTGATTATAACAAATAAATAATATATATATATGTATATGAGATTGTATGTATGTGTACTTGTGCGTGTGCTTGTGCATGTATACATATGCATATATATATATATATATAAAGGGAGATAATTAAATTCACAACAACGGAATTTACGATTTTTGAGATCTTTTCAAATGCTCATTCACAATGCATGATATATATATATGGAGATAATTATTTGTGAATAACCAAGACATAAATGTACAGACCAGACTACGGCGAGTGCGCCTAGCTACAATGCAAACCATAGATACAATATCAAGGCCTCTGCCAAACCAATAAATTTGGTGTCGACCATGACTTATATACCATGGAATTACATGCAACACATCTAGACAGGGTGGACAAATTTACATACATGAACTGATAGCTTTATATGAGTAGGATCCAGTTAAGGATTCATGACTACTCACATGCTATATAAAGGACAGATTTATAAACCCGTTGGATCATATAGATACAGTGAATTCATATATATTTAATTTCATAAAGGGAGATAATTAAATTCACAACAACGGAATTTACGATTTTTGGGATCTTTTCAGATGCTCATTCACAATGCAAGAAAATATTGGTGGAACTGATGGATGCTCCCCAAGTGAGTGTTTGACTCTGTACCATATTCCCTTAGTACTGATGGCTACTTGGTTGAAAAATACCAAACTACATAGCAGGAACAATATGTGGCTCTGCACTTGACAGAACTCATTCACAAATCATTGAACCGGAACAAAATGACAATATGTGCATATCCTAGCTAGTTTTACAAAATTAAAACCAGAGGTTGTAGTGAAATAGCGTCATGAAGACAATATGCACATCTCCACTTGGTAATCATGCATCCTCGAAAATTTCATAAAATTCCAACCAGTGGTTGTAGAGAAATAGAGCGGAGAAGAGTTTGGTCACAGACAGAATGAAAGGGCCACAACTCCGTGAAAAATCATAGAACTGGAACACAAACATAGCAAATTTCATAAAATTCCAGCCTGAGGTTGTAGAGAAATAGCATGGACAATAATTTGGTCTCAGACTCAATGAAAGGGCCATAACTCCGTGAAAATCATCGAACCAGAACACAAAGACAATATGCGCATCTCCACTTGGTAGTGATGCATCCTAGCAAGTTTCATAAAATTCCAACATGGGATTGTAGATAAATAGCACGGACAAGAATTTGGTCACAGACAAAATCAAAGGGCCATAACTTCGTGAAAAATCATCGAACTGAAACATAAAGATAATATGCGCATCTGCACTTGGTAATGATGCATTCTAGCAAGTTTCATAAAATTCCAACCTGAATTTGTAGAGAAATAGTGCTGACAAGAATTTGATCGCAGACTCAATTAAAGGGCCATAATTTTGTGAAAAATCATCGAACTGGAACACAAAGATATTATGCGCATGTCCACTTGGTAGTTATGCATCCTAGCAAGTTTCATAAAATTCCAACATTTGGTTGTAGAGAAATAACCCGGACAAGAATTTAGTCACAAACAGAATCAAAGCGCCATAACTCCGTGAGAAATCATCGAACCGGAACACAAAAGATACTATGCACATCTGCACTTGGTAATGATGCATCCTAGTAAGTTTCATAAAATTCCAACCTGAGGTTGTTGAGAAATAGCCCGGACAAGAATTTGGTCACAGACTCAATTAAAGGGCCATAACGCCGTGAAAAATCATCGAACCAGAACACAAATATATGATGCACATCTCCACTTAGTAATGATGCATCCTAGCAAGTTTCATAAAATTCCAACATTGGGTTGTAGAGAAATAGCACGGACAAAAATTTGGTCACAGACAGAATCAAAGGGCCATAACTCCGTGAAAAATCATCGACCGGAACAAAAAGATATTATGCACATTAAACGAGCGTTTAGTGGCTCAATGCAGCTCACTCAATAATGAGCACTCACCAGCTCAGTACCACAGTAGCTCAATGTCACAATGAGCATTCGCTAGACCGTCAGCTCACCACATAAAACAATCACTCAGTAGCTCGTTGTTATAAATTAGTGTGTACTTACACCTGTCTCAATAATGAGAGCTCGCTAGCTCGCTGTCACTACTGTAAGTGAGCGTTTACCAGGCAAAACACTACGGAAAGGAGCCAGCATTGATAATTATAACTGCAGCTCAAATTGTGAGTGAATCGTTAGTAATATACAGCCAGGTAACCTTTATACTATATCGTATCTAAACCCTATATTCTTTTATGTTTCTGAGATGTTAATCTGTCTATGGCAAATCAAGAACTGACTTTTTAAGATGCCGCACGGCTATTTATACCCATTCTAAATGATGTGGCTCTCAGCATTTACATCGGGCTCCGAAATATAACGGAACCAAATCTGCATGGTTCTCGTTTGATAATTAATAGCATAGCAATGAAGCTGGGTTCAAGCCGTATTTCCATTTCCGACACGGAAGTTATATCATTTATTGAGTGTTGAGGTGGATTTTTATTAATAAAATGTATGTTTATCATTGTAGCTTCGTGCTTTATGTCTGTTACTGTCATGTATCATTAACTGTTCATAAATATTTGTCTTAGCTGGATCTTATAACTGAAAAAATCACATATGCATGTAAATATGAGTATCGAATGTCCTGTTAAGTATAACCATTTCACTTACATGTGTGTTGATTGTTTATTTTGTGATTGTTTCATTACCATTATGAATTACGCTTTGTGATGTCATGTACACATATATCATGTGTTTTGCATGTTTTGTACTTGTACTGTCCGTTATGTTGAAATAATGTTACTTTGTAAATCCTTGATCTAAAAGGGAAATAAAGAGTATATATATTTATTGTATTAATGATAAGTGATTTGTTGTGTATGGTCAATCAATGCTTGGCGTCTGTAGCAACCTGCATTTATTCTGATATCACATATAATAATTATATGATATAGTTTGTTTTCTTTCCAGAACATTTTATTTTCTTATTTAAAAAATTCCAAATTTATTACACAACAGTGTCAGTAAATGCTTACATGCAGTATAACATTAAATATTCAAAGTGAGCATTATTTCGTACCAAGATTTAATATTCTGTTCATCGTCAACAGAGTTTTGCGTTGGAACCTGGATGCTGTTTCGGCACCTACAGTTCAAGAAGGTTATTTTAGAACTTATATGTGTAATGCTATTTATTATTCAAAAAGGTGTGAAGAGACTTTATATGTTGTTTTTTATTTAAATCATACTAAAGGCAACATTTACAACCTGATATATAATTTATATAACAATGTGCAACAGTGCAAGTACGAATAGGGTCTGCAGCTAATCCAAATGCTCTGCAAATCTGTTGATTCAAACAAGTTAATGCATTGTCTTTCATATTTTACTTTTTTTAATGTAAAGAACAATCCTAACCTGAAAAAATTACAAAAAAAGTCTGCAAAGCACAATGTAAGTTTGGTTAGTTATTATGTCTATCAATAACAACTTTATTATTTAGCTTATAGCTAAAAGCAGGGCCCAATTAGCTCAGTCAGTTACGCGTCTGACCATCAATCCAGGGGTCGTGAGTTCGAATCCCCCACCCAGCAACAGTCTCCGTGATGATTAATATACGATATTGTGTCTCATTATCATTCATCTCTCACCATTGATTCAAGTGGGAAAGTAAATAAAATTAGGAGGAGTGGGGGGACATCTGGGGACATGCCCCAAACTCACAGATGATTTTTGTATGAGATTATGGTTCTGGTGCATTTTGACGTATTATTTTGACGAAAGACATAATTAAACACATTTTGAACAGAATTTATTTTTCAATTTTTTAATAATTTACATAAAATGCCTCTGAAAATTATGTGCAGGTCCGTACCTTTGGACTATTTAGGTAGCTACACTGTTGGTATCCATGCACTGTTTCTTTGAATGTGTGCTTTAAAAACAGCACGCTTTGGTCTTTACAATTTTATTACTAAGAACCCAGTGCATTATGGGACTTGCTATCCCTTGTTACCATGGCAGTATATAAATTATAAATACAGTCAAACCTGTCTTAAGCAGCCAGCCAAGGGAAGGGGCCAAATTGGCTGATTAAGACAGGTGGCTGCCTACTACAGGGTCATCAATTTTCACCCAGATTAGCGAAGTATTTTTGTATATTGGTTTTTTAATGTATGTGATACTATGTATACATACACTTATATTTGGAGGGATTAAATGATTTAATAATCATTTTTTAATAGAAAATGACCAAAAAACAGCTGAAATTGAAAATTGTTTTATTGAACAGTATTATTATTAAAAGTCTCAATGTTCAAATCACTCGCGATTTTCAAAGTTTTCTGCTGCAGAAGGGGGCCCGAAACGTTAACCTTTCGCAAAGTAGCATCACCAAACCACTTGTAACACAATTCATTAATCTCATCATTGGCAGTCACTCGACGAACACGTTTATTCTCCGGGTTTGAATTAGAATCGTACTCCTCCATAACTTCACGTTTCCGTTTACACACATTTTGAATTTGGGTCCTCCCAACACCTAATTTATCCGCGATAAATCTACTGCTTTTACCAGACTCTAACAATTTCACAACCTCAACACGTTCATCCAAAGTCAAACATTTCCGTTTTGGTGGCATTGTTAACACGCTGACAATCAAAACATTTATGATTTAAGTCACAATAAATCATTTCCAAATTTTATATTTTTCCACAATTAGAGCTTTTTACAAGTGTGAACTTAATGAGTTAATTCCTTATCGTTCGTTAAAAGCACGAACAAACTGCCATTCCAATTATCGTCTCAAAAACGTTAGCTTCTTTAATCTTTTTATATGCCGACTTTTTCACAGTTAACGTGTTTACACAAAACACTTTGATCTGTCTATTTTACCAATTATGCGAGCTAAAAATAGAGATGTGAAAATTATCATGCACTACACTCATGTTTGAGTCGGAAAAATTGCGATTATGTAGAACACAATAACAGCTCTGTTTGGTTTGAGTCGGAAAAATAGCGATTATGTAGAACACAATAACAGCTTTGTTTGGTTTGTTTACGGCCAATTAAGAAAGTTTAAACTAAAAAAACTTATTTTAAATTAAAGATATATTATAATTATTTGATTTATTTGGTTTTTAGTACTTTAATTAAATATTAATTCTGTGGCCGTAATGAAATTTTTATATGCCAAAATCGATATTTTACGGTAAAATTTGTTCATTTGGTGGCCGTTTTAGGAGGTTTTTTAATGCATTTGGGATCAAAAATGTTGGCCGCTGGCCACGTCGACCAGGTGACCGCTTATTGCAGTTAAATTATATAGTAAATTTCGACGGGAGGGTCTGAAACTGGCCGCTTAAGGAAGGTGGCTGCTTATAACAGGTGACCGTTAGTACAGGTTTGACTGTATAACAAAAAAAATGCTAGTTTTATTGTGTGTAAAATGAATAAATAGAGTTTTACCAACACATTATACACATCACTTAAGAGCCTTTTAAAAAACAAGTATTTTACTTCTGCCGACAGATTAAATATCCAAACTATAAAAAAAACTGTCTGTTCATGCCTTATCTAAGCAAGCTAGTTCTCACCTATGTAAATTGCAAGCAGAAAAAGGTGCTGACTAATTAACATCTCACCCCGTTATTACCCTGTGTTGTGAGGTGCATTGTGTAATGGTAGAGGTTAGTAATAGAACATGTTATGTAACCTAAATATTTTCAAACACGGATATGTCCCCGAATCCAAAACATCAAAATAAATCTCAACAAAAACTAACTTAACGTCAATATCACGTTCATTCCATACATCATTTTAAGTATGTTACCAAAATAATGTGTTTTTGTCTTCGACACTATGTTTTAAAAAGTACAGCGTTTACATAATATTGTGTTATATGAAAAAACAGTATTAAATACAAAAAAAAAAAACTGTTTCAAGATTTCAAACATATAATTATCAATTTTTGAGATTGGGCCAATTTTGCCTACAGGTGAACATAGTCTTTTTTTTTTTAAGCACTATCTTTGGAATATGCCTTTTTGGTTCATTTTGAGACATTTATTTTTCTATTGTTTTAACTCTGACATTTTTAGATATTGATTTTCAGTCAAAGTTTATACGTTCTACTAGTTGTCGTCTACATTTTTTAAATACATTTCAAGTTCTCTTGTGTCTCTGTTAAAGAATCATCGAAGTTTCAATATTTATTCGATGTCATTGGTTTTCCAACTAAATTCTACTAGTCTGTTATGGACATGAGAATAAATATATTCAAGTTTATTAACATGTTTTGCTAATTCATCAAGGCCGTTTGACAGCTACGTAGAGTCATCTGGGTTGATACCTTTGATTCGTTAGGCCTGTATTTTACTACATACTATTTATTCTTCTTTTATCTCCTCCAGATCAGACTTTAAAACAACTTTGAATATATTTAACGTATTGTTTTGTTTCTGCAGCATCAACTTTTAACACGGGAAAAGCAACATTATTTTTGAGAATGTTCATATTGTGCAATAGATCAGTATTAACTCTTGAAGTTTGTAATATTGAGTTTCTTTAGGAAAATGATTGGTTTGTTGCAAAGGGGGATTTTTGAAGTTCTTCTATATCAGTAAGGTTACCTTCCAGAAATTGATTTAAAAGATAGCAATCTTGTGCGTATTTGTCAGCAATTGAAAACTTTGAAGATTTACATCCGTGCTTTAAGATTCCAGCTGGTGGATCGTCATAGTGACGGCTTGCAAGGCCAGTTCATTCTGATGGAGGGTTAAAGTTTCCTCGCCCTTGACTGTAATGAATAATACTTATATAAAGATCTTTAGATAAATCATGTAGTCCATTATCTATACAATCATGTATCACAGTGTCTGTTTTGTACACCGTCATAATTCAATCAGATTGTTTTTAACACACCACACCACTGATTGCGTTCTGTTTCTAAAATTGACAAATCCAGATAACTCTGGTTTGCATATTCAGTATGACTAGTTGGATTGCCTCCCTTATTTACTGGCTGTATGACAGGTTTGAACATGGTTAATTCAACTGATTTCAGAAATGTTTACCCATTTTTCTGAAAAGTTTGCTCATAATCGAAGTCAGAGCTATCAATAGTTTTGACGGAGGTTTAAGTGACAACTTTCATTTTTGTGATCAAATACCTCGGAAGTCTCTTCCGGATGTTTACTTCCTTACTCAGTAGCTATCAGCCAGGTCACGTGATAATACGTCCATAACTCTGGCAATGAAAACCCCCAGCAGTCTTTTTCAGTATAATTATATATAATCTAAAAAACGCTCACTTGTTTGTAACACAATTTAATCCGATATCAATTATATGTCCTTTGTCTTTTATGTTTTACCCTACACCTTAATTAATAAGATATTTTAGACAACACTGTTTTTGTAGTCCAATTGTAAATAAAACAATAGAAAGTCCATTTGTTTGAGAGTAAACCGGCATACACACATCACAAATTTTACAACCCTCAATTTGCATTTTAACTTTGTCATTTAACACTTTTATTGAATATGACTTTTGAATAAACCAGCTAACTCAAGTAATATTCATCAACTTATATTGATATTATTTTCCATCAATTTTAAGCATACATATTCCATTATATGCACATAGTCGAGTGGTCTAAAATGATGACCATTTACATCCCTGAAGTTGTGGGTTTGAGGCCATTTTGTTCTGAGCGCTATTTATGAGAAAGTTTGCCATTTACTTACGAAAAGACAGTGGTTAAAGTACTTAAAGGCTCATACTGATGTGTTCCTCCATCAATGAAACTTAATATGACATATATATATAACCTATCAGGTGTTGAATGGTGTTAAACCCATTGTATGTGTTCTGTGAAACAGCAAGTTTGTGATCACAACCTTTCAATGATTCAGTGTGATGTAAGTGTGTATAGACAACAATCAAATGATTATAACACTGAATTATGTATTTGAAAGTGATATAATAATTATTAGATATTAAAATGTTATATACATACAATTACCTAAATGTTTACCATTCTGGAGACACTATCCAGCACTTTGGTTCCTCACTGACACATTCCACAGTGATGCAAAGTTACATCCAGACAAAGGCATCATTATATGGCAGACTGCATGTGACATTACAGAGAAGTCAACAACATGTGGAGGTATGGCATATCTTGCACATATGTATACAACTCTGTGCTGGAAGTTTCTGGGGGCTGTATACTCAAAACATGACAGCATGACTAGGAGTGTATAACTAACAGTCAAATCTTTTTAAAAACTCCTCATTTTTGTGTAAATGGAAGCTGATGCTTGTACAATAAAGATAAATAAATGCAAGAGATAAACTTTTAAACTGCACCTTTAATAATGGCCTCCTACACCTGTACACTATGAAGAAAGTAAAAGTGTGGTTTTTTAACAGTTTCTCCAGAGATTCACACATTGCTGTTTCTATAGTTTTATTTTTATGATTTGGGGTTTAATGTTTTTTTGGGTCTTTTTTTTGTATCTTATATAATGCATATGTACGTTTCCATCATACATATAATATAATTGGGGTTAAAGTGTTTTAACTCTATAACTTGTAATCAAACAATTATCGGCTTTTACCACGAGACACTGCAGTATTTGGCCTCCGGTTATTTTTAGCACGTAACCTCGGAGATCGACAATTTTACACTTACACATTTGTCACATACACAAAGCATGATGCTGAAATTTCACACCTCGTGTATTCATGGTCGTATGGTAAACGATATTTGTTGAAATTTTATGGATTTTAAGTGGTTGGTGGTCGCAGAGAGCAAGTGGTAGCTTATTGCATGTATAATTATGAATGAAATTCATTGGGGGGGATTTAATGTGGTCGCTTACATCAGGGGGTCGCTTATAACAAGTGGTCGCTACTGCAAGTTTGACTGTATTTGGCCTCGGGTTATTTTTTGCATGTTACCTCGGAGATCAACAATTTTACACTTAACACATCTGTCACGTACACAAAGCATGATGTTGAAATTTCTCACCTCATGTATTCATGGTCGTATGGTAAAGGATATTTGTTGAAAAGTTAACAAGTGGTCGCTACTGCAAAATTGACTGTATATTACTTTGACTGAATCAACCAGGACAGATACTTTCTTGTATAAGTGGTATAATTGATCTGACGCGAGAGTGATTATTGTTCCACCAACTGGCGACTTGGCATTGTTTGTCCAAGTAAATACAATGTAACACAATGAAGCGTTTAGAGATCATTCGCTTGTCTAAGGTAAATGGCAGTCCTGGGGAATATATTGATCACTGATTGGATTATTGACTTGTTTGTTTGACAGTCTGCTTCAGGTCAATTGATATTGATGGAAATTATAGCAGAAAGTCTGAGCCAATGTACATACATACAAAGTGGGATTAAATGATTTAGAAGATTACAAAAAGGAGAAATAATTCTTTAAAAATTAGACCACTAACCAGTGTTTTAGACTCCCCAGACACAGCAACTTGTCAGAACCAAATCATCACAATCTTTAGACTTTACTCAAGCAGAAACACATCTGAAAATAATCATAGTCAAATAAAGGATTAGCTCACATAGCAAATGTATCTAAATATATATTTTGTTCTGAATGTCTGTCAATCATGGTAAATTCTGATAACAACTAGAAATATGCCCATAAGACATATATGTGCTCTATGTGCTAATATTGGAAACTTTAGACTACTTGAAAGACAGAACGAGAGATGGACAGGGGTATAACACGCAATGCCCCATCACAAGTTCTCTCAGCAAAGGATAACAACACGTTCTCTACAGCTCTAGTTTTTGAATGTTTATGTTGAAATGGAGTATAACCAGACATCCATGCCATTTTAAATTTTTAAATATGCTGATGCATAAATATGTGTCTGTTTTTAAAACACATTGTACAATATATAGTTTTGTATTAGCCAATCATGTTGCTATACTGAACAGGTCATGGTCATAATTGCAGCTCACTTACTTTTCAAGACTTAATTAGTTCAGTTGGTAACGTGTTTAACTACCAATCAAGGGGTCACAAGTTCAAATCCACACCTGGCCACATTCTCCGTGATGACTGTATACGACATTGTGTCTCATTATCATTCTTTTCACACCACTGATTCAAGTGAGAAAGTTATCAGTTACTTTCAGAGATTGAGTGTGCTCAAGTTTTGGTTAACCTTTCAAGATCCCAGGAAACAGTGGTTAGGTATCATCCATTAGCCAGCCTTTGAATGATGCTAAATATTAAATCAATCAATCACTTACTTTTCATTCTCTGCAGCATATCATCCATAACAAGAGGTCCATTTTGGGCTAAGTTGCTCACCTGATTTCACCTGTCACTTCTTTTCAAATTTTGATATTTATCTATGTTTACATGGTATTCCTATGTAAAAATCACAATCCTCTTACTGGACCCAAATTATACCTGGCCTTATTTTGAACAAACTTGAAACCCCAATTCATAAAGATCATTCAAACCAAATATAAACTAATTTGGTTCAACGATTTCTACTGGCAGGCATCATTTATGCAAAATATGAATGAATTTGGATCTTCAGAAGATTTCGATATTTCACAATTTCATCCATTTTTTCATTTGAACAAACTTCATGTAACAATGCCTATACACAAAATCTGGTAAGAATCTGTAAAGTGGTTTCAGAGAAAAAGTTGTTTGAAGCAAAAGTTAATGATGGACACAGGGTGATCAGAACAGCTCACCTTGAGCTTTGTTCAGGTGAGCTAATAAAATTAAACATAACGTTTACAAATACTTTATAATAAACAAAATATTCATTCTCGTTTAAAAATAACTCACTGGGAAATTAGAATTTCTTGCTAATTGATATCTTATACAGTGTCAATATGTTGTTAAATCACCAATATACTGTTGGCGACTTGTCCAAACAGATAAGCACAGGTATGTATAAATATTACTACTGTCTCACCATAGCTTTCATGGTAATATCAGTAGAGCATTTGCTTAGCACATGGAAGGTGTGGGTTCGAGTCTCTGCTGAGGTCACATATTTCATTGTAATTTAAAATTACATTTGTGTTTAGAGAATCACTTCGATCCAACAAGCAATTTTCCCCTCATGCACAATATGCTACATGTTTCAAGGGAAGTAACCCATCTATCTGTCCTTTTAAAATGGTCAGCATCAAAACATATAAAAGCTTGCAGAACATCATCATTATGGCTGTATAAAAATAATGAGCAAACAAACCTGTCAGATTTATGACCATAAGCTTCTGTTAAGAGAGCAATATACAGTATAGCATTTTCCAAACTACAGACATCACTGTGAAAAATTGTGTGGAAAAAGCCAGGCCTGATTAGCTCAGTCGGTTACGCGTCTGACTATCAATCCAGAGGTCGTGAGTTTGAATCCCAGCCAGGCAACAGTCTCTGTGATGACTGATATGACTTTGTGTCTCATTGTCATTAGTCTCTCACTGCTGAAGCAAGTGGGAGAGTTATCAGTTACTGGCAGAGATGGGGTGTGCTCCGTACTGGTTAACCTTTCAGGATCCAGGAAATGGTGGTTAGCCCTCATGATATATGTAGTACTGCAAAAAAAACTTTGAAAGAAGTTATGTAGTATACAACTTACAAGCATTCTCATGAATGCAAATCACTCAACACATTTTCAGAATTGACATAAAGAAAAACACTTACAAGTAATGTACACTTGACAAGTAGCAAACTTTGAATGCACAACATAAGTGTAGGGTCTCATGAAAGAAGGAACACTGCATGTACTGTGGATTGCCAACAACTTCTGATAAACACTGTTATGCACCTTGAGGTCAGAACCTACAAATAAACAACTTGGATAATGATATTGAGGAGAAAAAATCATTGTAAATATTAGAAAATTATATACAAAAAACAACAACAGAGAATTATGTTTTGGGCACTGCACAAGTGTGCAAAGTTTAAAATTATCTTCTGAAAATAACCCGTTATGCTCTGTACAAGATAGCGAATGGGACGACAGTAGTGTAGTGGATATAGTGTTGGCTGCTCATCCCAGAGGTTGGGTGTTCGATCTCCAGCTCAACCAGGCCCTGTTTCACCAACATATACTTAAATCAGTGTTCAATTTATACTGCGCCATTGGCCCCTTTAAAACATTTTTACCTACCGATTGACAGGTAGAACTTTGTTAACATACACATAGTTAAGTGTTTCGTAGGACTTGTTTCTAGAGTGTGGCCGGGAGGGGATTCAAACGCATGACAAGTGAATTGATAGTCAAACGCGCTTCCATCTTAGCCCAGAGTGGTGGTTATAATATGATGATATTGAGATGATATTTATAATGACAGTTGTGTTGTTAGTGATTTGACTATACGATGATTCTGTTAATACTGTTGACTGTGATAATTATAGTGCTGCTACATCTGTTGCTACTGATATTGATTAAACAAATTATGCTGTTGTTGCTGCATTAAATAACGATTGATGATGACTGATGATGATAATGATAATGTGATAATGATAATGATGATGCAGATAATGGTAATGATGGTTGATGATGAAGATGATGTTGAGATAATAATGTCATGATAATGATGATATAGCAGTAGTAGTAGTAGTCGTAAAAGTTTCAGAAGCAGCAGCAGTATCAATAATAGTAATTGTAGTAGAAGTACTGGTAGTAGCTGCAGCAATATGTGTAGCAGTATTAGCAGCAGCAGCAGCAGTAGCAGTAGTAGTAGTTGTATTGATAATAGCAACAATATTATCATTGTTATTGTTTGTAGTAGTAGTAGTAGTATAAGAAGCAGCAGCAGTAGCAGTAGCAGTAGTAATAGTAGTAGTATTGATAGCAGCAACATTATTATTAGTAGTAGTATCAGAAGCAGCATCAGTAGCAGTAGCAGTAGTAGTAGTAGTAGTAGTAGTAGTATTAGGTTGAAGTAGTAGTTGTAATAGTAGTAATTGTAGTAGTATTGATAGAACATTATTAGCATTAGTATTAATATCATTATTATTATTATTATTATTAGTAGTAGTAGTAGTAGTAGTAGTAGTAGTATAAGAAGGAGTAGAAGTAGTAATAGTAGTAGTAGTAGTAGTAGTAGTAGTAGTAGTAGTAGTAGTAGTAGTAGTATCAGTAGTAGTAATAGTATCAATAGCAGCATCAGTAGTAGCAGTAGTAGTAGTAATTGTAGTAGTATTGATAGCAGCAACATTGTTAGCATCAGTATTAATATTAGCTGTAGTTGTTGTTGTAGTAGTAGTAGTAGTAGTAGTAGTAACAGCAGCAACAGTATTAGTAACAGTAGTATCAGTAGTAGTAGTAGTAGTAGTAGTAGTAGTAGTAGGTGTTGAAGTAGTAGTAGTAATTGTAGTAGTATTGATAGAACATTATTAGCATCAGTATTAATATCATTATTATTATCAATAGAAGTAGTAGTAGTAGTAGAAGTAGTAGTATAAGTAGTAGTAGTAATAACAGCAGCAACAGTATTAATAACAGTAGTAGTAGTAGTAGTAGTAGTAGTATTGTTAGTGGTAGTAGTAGTAGTATCAGAAGCAGCAGCAGTAGCACTAGTAGTTGTTGTAGTAGTAGAAGTAATAATAGCAGCAACAGTTTTATCAGCAGTATTAATACTAGTATTAGTATTAGTAGTAGTAGTAGTAGTAGTAGTAGTTATAGTAGTAGCAGAAGTAGTTGTAGTGGTGGTAGTAGGAATAGCAATTCTCAGAAGATAAATACAACAAAAATTATTATTAATAACTCGATCTTCTTTTACAAAACAATTTAGTAAAATTAATTATATATTTAAATGGTTAGATTTACGTTGTATGTAAATATTAATTGAACAGATTTGAATATTATGTATTTATTAGTTGTTTGACAAATTGTTTATCCATTCGGTAGTTATGAACTTTTTCATCTATCGATCCGTGTAAACTAGACTGACATTAGGTAGCGTACAATTTGAATACCATGGGAATCTGTAGTTTATAGACATTTGTTTCTATTTGTTTACAATATATGTGAATTAATTGCATGTTTTTAGTTTTATGGTAATATTTTTTGTTGAACACGTATTGGCTGTAACGGACAAATACACATGATGAATTGAGGAAACTTAGACCTATATTTCATAATCTATTATATAATTATATACGTTGATAAAATGTTGTTTACCTTGTGTGTTTTTATTTACTATTTCTCAATATAAATTAACTTGAATTTAAGGAAATTAAGTGTATTAATTTATCATTAAGTTTAAATATGTCTACTGCGTTAACCTTCGATCTGTATCATTACATAAAATATGCCTGTCAATTATCGAGGCCATGTGTTAACTGACGTGTATTAAATATTCTCCAGTGATATGGTGCTAGAGTTAAACCATTTTCTTTGACGCCATATTTCACATATTTTCATCAGCTCTTTTCAGGAAGTATATTAAAATACGCTTATAAAAACATTTCAGTTTTCTAATAGATATATATCTACTTATAATTTGTATTTTAATCAAGTGAATTTGCGATATCAACGTATTCACACCTTTCATCCCGATGCTTTCGACACGCCTCTCTAATCCTGTGCTGTTTACACAGCATTGTAACAAAAACTCGCAACACAAACTAAACTATCCGAAATTACCCCATGTTGCGATACGCATCGATAGTCACGTGATTGCAAGTTGATGTCATTAATTAAGCACATGTTCTTTCAAAGTTTCATGTTTGGTTTTAAATTTGTACACACTAGCTGGGAACCTAATTTAGAGACGTAAAACATTTAATTATATCAATGAACAATTCAACTTTTTACCTTGCCCAACATTCTTATTGTTTCAATATAATTTTTTTTATATGTACACAAATGTCAATTATACCGTTATATGGAATTGTAAATATACACATACAGAGAAGTTTCTGAAATTAGCAAACATTGTCATGATGGAATTGCTATTAACTGGAGAATGTAAAGTTTTCGATATACCTCGATTTCAAAATTAAAAAAATACCAATTAAATGATAACCGAAAACTACCAATCATAAACTCAGCTGGTATTCATTACACAAAATTGTATAATAATTAAGCGTTAATCGAAACACACATTTACATATTGATCATGTGAAACTGAAAAACGCTACGCATGCGCATAACACAAACTGAAACGGTAAAACGCTGCGCATGCGCAGAATAGAAATGGATAAACGGTGTGCATGTGCATAAGCACCCTAAACCGTTAGTTTCCAAACGAACTAACACATAACCAACGAACTAACGCATCACAAACGTGGTCAAAACGGCTTGAAACGTAAAAACTCGGTAATAAAACGGTTCCTGTACTGTAACACACGGTAAGAATAAATAAATCATTGCAATATAAAGAGCTTAAAAAAGAACAAAAAGGGAACATTGTTTTTACTACTACCTCCTTCATCTGTATGTCAATAGTGTTCAAGGGAGATTATAGTCGCGCAAGTCCTGAACATGTATTTTTTTGTATACAAATGCACTAAAAGTACCAAAATATATAATACAATTCAATCATGCCCAAGTAAAGCTGTAATACATGTGTATATCTATACCAGTTCTAAAATAATTCAAGTTTAAGTAAAACATGGTATTGGTCGATATTCTTGCTATTGCCTTTAAAGGAAAGAAACAGTGCTATACCTGTCATAGAAATGTTTGTAATAACTTTGTCATTTGTGGCCCTGCAGGTCTGAAACTTGCATAAAAACATCTTCAAGTGTTGTATTACCTGAAAGTACAATAAAAGCTTATAAATAAATAAATAATAAAAAAAATATTAAGAAAAATCAATGATATTATCTCCATGAATTTTCAGTCAAAAGTTTAATTTTGAGGTAACGGTAAAATGGCATCATGAAAAAGAGTCAACTTGCACTGTTTGATGCCAAAATCAACTGCAACACTCGATCAGTCATGTAATCACATCATTTTCTAAAGAGAAATGGCAAAACCAAGCCTAAAACACATTTCACATGCATGCATAACATCAAACTTCTGCATAGCTCCTCTCTGAAAAAAAGTATGCTAAACTCAAGTCATGTGCAACTGGTCACCAGTTCTTGGATATTATTGACATCACTATTAATATAGAAACAAACATTGTGAAACAAAGTTTGTGAGTGAAAGCCCCAGACAATTCACATGCTCTATTATCATTATTATATAATATTTGTAATAACAACTTGGAGAAATATATATCAGATTTCAATCAATACAAATCAACAATGAAACAGTGTACACACCAAATCTGGGAAGAAAAATAACTACTTTAAACATGTATTTTTTGTGTGTGAAAATGATAGATAGATAGATACATTATTTTATTCCTCCATTCATATGATACAATACAAGCATTTAAACAGAACTTCATATATAAGTATTTGAAAACAACATGATGAAAGTCAGCAAAATAGTGCAAAAACAGAATATAATAATTGTAGAATTACAATAGATTGTACAGAATTATAGTAGAAAAAACATGACAGTATTTTATCATAATTTTGATTGTGTTACATTGCAATAATTTTCAGACCAAACATATTTATCTAGATTATGTTATAACACCTCAAATGTAATATATATGCCTTACCGAAAATAAAATAAAATCGAAATAGTGCAAGACAAGTAACTAATGGGTGAAATATTATTTAACATGTGTGGACATAATTGATATGGTACTATATGGTCAAATGGAACTCAATGTAAAAAGATATTATACAAGAAATGCATACGAACACACGCACGCACGTGCGCATCCACGCATGCAATCACGCATATAAGTATTTGCAAACAACACTATAAAAGTCAGCAAAATAGTGCAAAAACAGAATATAATTATTGTAGAATTACAATAGATTGTACATAATTACAGTAGAAAAAGCATGATAGTATTTTATCATAATGTTGATTGTAATACATTGCAATAATTTCAGACCAAACGTATTTATCTAGATTATGTTGTAACACCTCAAATGTAATATATGCCTTACCGAAAATAAAGTAAAACCGAAACAATGCAAGACAAGTAACTAATGGGTGAAATATTATTTAACATGTGTTATAGCATTCGACCGTTTTATACGTTTGTCTTACCGAAATCGAAAATGTAAGACGAAAGGTAACTGGCAAGCGGGATAGTGGACATAAATGATATGGTAATATATGGTCAAATGGAACTTAATGTAAAATGATATTATACAAGAAATACATACATATATGAACACACACACTCACACACGCACGCACGCACAGGCACGTACGCATGCACGCACGCAGTCACGCATATTCTCATACAAAGAGGTGAATGGAAGCATATGCCTATGTACATATATATAAATATATATACACACATACATACATACATGCATACCCATATATGTATATATTCATACGCACACACATATATACATACCTATACACACACACACATATATATATACATAAACATATATATATATATATACATATAATATACACGCGCGTGCTCTATGCGGATGTTGTTAAGATCATGCTATCTAGATCCAACTATTTTATGATAAAAATTCGGAGAATTTTCGTCATTTCCTGTAAATGTCTATATGACATTTTTGCGCAACTAATCCGTTGTTTATCAATCATATCCAGTGAAGGATAACCAGACAACATTTCAATGATTTGTTCACGAGGACTCAGCTTGCAAAAATCATTGAAGAGTGTTATCCCAAGTATATTATGGAGATTACACCATAAATTGCGACGGACAGTGTAATTTGTATAACAATACATCACTAAGTGCTCAGCTATAGAGTCCGTGTATGATTTACATTTAGGGCAAATGGTTATGTACTTTCGTGAGAAAAGTTTACCAACAATAAACATCACTGACCTACAGTATGGTAAATAATCACGATATTACTGGCTGAAACGCCATATAACACTTGGAACAATAATATTTTGTATGCTTAAAAATGAATGGAGGCTTCCGTCAAACAAAAGTCTGTTTTTATAATCGAAGTCTGCAGCTGTGCGTACTGCAAGTTTTAATTGTTTCTTCCATTGCCTCAGAGTTGGGAAAGATGCTTTGGAAACAAATTCTTGTAAAACCTCAGTGAGATTGTATTTTCCCAGAATACGATATATGTCGGGCATAAAACCTAATGTTTCCCTTGGTTTAGACATATATTGCTCAAGTCGATTAACGAAAATATTTTTTATACCGTAGTAGTTGTCAATGTGACACAATTGGCCAAACATGAGTAGTTTTCGTTTGTCTATTTCATATTCTATTGGCATTAACCCTATACAGGTTAGTGCCATGTCACTTCGCGTCATTTTAGGGAGGAATTGCATATGTTTTGCACACTGTACATGAACTCGCTCGAGTGACCGAATGTGTGTGTCTGTTAGGAATTCCATAGCTCACAACCGTATAAAGCCTTTGAAAGAACAATTGTTTCGTATAAACGCTTTGAAGTGATAGGGTGTAAACCATCTTTATAAACACCAACATCTGCTAAGCTAAAATATGTTTTACGTATTTTTGTTATTGCTGCTTTTATATTATTTTCTGAACATAATTGTTTATTACAATTTATACCAAGGTGTACGTAGTGGTCAGTTTCTTCAACAATTTCAGACCCTTAGTGCCAAGACCTAGAACATTTATGGTAGTCGTTATTGTTTTCGTTAAACACAATGACATTGCACTTGCTTGCATTGTATGTATAATTATCGCGAATTGACTTAGTGTGGCATATATTCATCAGTACATCTAAGCCTGCTTTAGTAAGTGAGGTTAGTACCATATCATAGGCCGAGGTTGGGCAACCGTAACTAGTGCCGTTTATTTTAATACAATGATTTGATTGTTGTAAAGTGTTCAACAAATCGTTTATGAATATTAAATATAGGTATGGACTGAGTACCTGGCCTTGTCTGGTGCCCTGTAGTATTGGGAACCAGTCAGACGTTTGACCTTGCGATTTAACGCAGCTATATGTTTTCGAACATACTTAAAATGATTTTAAAAACCGTACTGTTTATTCCCGTTTTATATAGTTTTAGCATAAGAATGTTATGACACACATGATCGAACGCTTGTCTTACGTCAAGAAAACAAGTATACAATTTAGAATTTTGTTCGCGTGTACGACTAATGCATTCACGTAGCAGATACGACGTCATTACACAGCTTACATTTCTTTGAAAACTGCCTTGTAGTGGATTTAAGCGAAAACTAACGTTTGTTTTAATTATAGAGAGTAAAACCTTCTCATATAGTTTTAAAATTGTTGAGCAGAGCGATATTGCTCGATAGCTATTTGGATCGGCTTTGTTTTTATTACCACCTTTGAATAATGTCGTAATTATACCTTTTTTCATTTCAGTAGGTGTATGTGAATATATTTTTTATGTTTTTAAATAATTTTGTAATCACCGATTGCAGTAATTGTCCACCATACATGATACTTTCATAGTATACTAGGTCATTGCCGCATGATTTTTTCTTTTTGCACGTCTTCAGGACCTCACTTATCATATTTGCACTTATATCTATATCGTCACACCCTGAGGCACTCAATTGTAATTTTATTTTCGTTAACTCTACTTTGCTTCTTAACAAATTGTCACTGGCCAAGGGGTCATTAATTGGTGGGCAATACAGTTCAGAGAAATAGGTTTTCCAGCCATTATTAATATCTTTAGGGTTATCGCATGATACACCCTTAAAATTCATCTTAAATATAGGAGTAGATTTCTTGTTTGATTTACGTTTATTAATTAATTTCCAAAATGCATTATTGTCCATTTCAGCCGCATAATCAATTTCTCGCTCTAGGCTATTTATATAAGTTTGAACAGTATCTCGATGAACCTTCCGAAATTTATTTTTTGCAAATTTATAATAACAACAACTTGCAGCTTCTTTCTCGCTCGGACGGTCTTCCTTAAGCCACTGTAATCGTTTATAATTCATATCAGTATGAAGCGTGGTCAATTCATTGTTCCAGTAAGGTTTAATGTACGGTTTAAATACCGCCTTAAGGATACACGTGTCTGTCGCCTTTTTAACTGCATGTACTATAGTATTGTATAACGTATCAATGTCTCGAGTCGACAGTATTTTAACTAGTAGTGCAGACTTTAAACTTTGTCTTCGTTTAGGTATCTGCAGTATTTTTCAATATTTTCATGTTTCACATTTTGCCAATTTACATTGTGATACTTACTGCCAGACTGAAACAGGTTCGTATCGGGACATTTAAGTTTACAAACAATTGGGCGATGTGTTGAAACATTTAGCGAGTTATCATCTAAAATTGAACACGACATAACGTTTTCGATATCATTTTCTTGCAATAGAATGTGATCTATAAGTGTTTCACGATCGCTGTTATATGGTACATTACTGAATTTCGCTCCGGTACATATGTCAAGGGCATTTATAGCTTCTAATTTATAGTTCAGCATTTTTTTTATCAACTGTTTACCACGACTGTCAAGTTTTGAAGTATGCTGATTCCTGGAGGGAAGTTTTGTATTATAATCACCCATAACAAGTATTGTACCTTTAGTTTTATACATGCAAATCATAGTTTCTATGTCATCGATACATTTTTTATAAATTTCAATGGAATAATTCTTACATGGTAAATACAGTTGGAAAACATATATAAAACACCCGGGACTGGGCATTACTTGAATTCCTAAAATGTAAGGGCTGTCTATGTCTAACGGCGACACGACGCTGTCCAGTCTTCTATTCCAGAGAAAACAAATACCACCTTTTCCAACTCCAAGGTCTGCGTCAGCCATTGAATGACTTGTGTATTTGTTATTTATACAATTAAGGAAATGTATATCGTGGCTGTACAGCCAATGTTCGGCGATTCCACAGATATCTATGGAGTAATGATCTAAAAACTCACTCAAATAACTAGCACTGGACATAATGCCAGTTGCATTCCACGTAGCTATGCTAAGATATTTGTTGGCTGCCATATTTACTGGATATCAATGTCGGAATCAAGAGCAGAATATGGGTTGTGATCACTGTAGTTTTGTCTACACCAATCATTTGCCCAATATCCTATAGTCTGGTGATGCTCGTACGGAGGTCTATGGGGTACACCGCCGAAAGCATTCACGCGAGATTTATATGTGTTGTAAGAGACCCAGGGTTTGCATGTGACCCCTCTAGGCCAGAAACAGGGATCGTCAGTTATGTAACTGGCATTTTCGTCGTCTTCAACATTGACGCGAATTACAACCGAGTTGCCATATTTGTGTTTTCTAAATATAGTTACTTTTGTGACTTTGGGACCACGCCTTGATACGTAGTTATATATCTTTGACTCTGTGATGGTTGGTCGAAAGCCACCCACATAAAAGTGTTTGGTACGGCGTCTTACATACTGTTCAAAGTCGCCGTCTTCGTCATCGTCCTGGGAAACATTTGCTTCATTAACATTCGAGTTATTGTCACTGTTTTTTCGCGTCTGGTTTGCTTAAGACAATTCTTTATTGATAATTTAAAATTTATATTTCTAAGCGTGCTTTTTCCTCTTCGGTCGCGTTTAATTTTATTTTGGTTATGGCGCATTTTATTTTGGCGCGAGTTAGTAGAAACAATTGTAGGGATAAGCATGTTACCAAATGAATTATCGTTTTCTCTGTTAGCAAGCATTTTATCAGTGTTACACAGGACCGCCGAATAAAGCTCAGTCTGTTGGACTGGACATGTTTTTGTATTATCTATAGCCGAGTGCTCAGAAACAGGCCGTAATCAGTCGCCATTTATTAACGGATAGGAATTGTCTTGTGGTATGTCTGTGGGCTGAGATGTGCGACTATTGTTGCCTGTTGCCAAGTCATTCGGCGTATTGTTACTATTACGTGAACAGTGATCATTTACAGTTTCTTTCAATTTCAAGACAGCTTTTGTTAACGTCAATATGTTATTTTGTAATTTTAACAAACACTCCGAATTACTTAGCACATTCAATTTCATATTTGTTATGTCTTTTGGGATTTTAGATTCAATGTTTGATACACAAAGTTTTATGGTGTTTTATGGTGTTTAAACTATCAATCACCATATTTTCGGTGGTTGATACAGTCTTTCGTAGTTCGTTGGTTGATGTTTGCATTGGATAAAACTCACCACCCATGCAAAGATTGAGATTGGAGGAAAACACCAAAACTTAAACGCAACTAAACACAAAAGTTTAACCTGGGTGTCTACAGATGACGCCGACGCCGGGGTCATGGCAATAGCTCTCCTTGGTCATTCATCCCGGCAAACTCAAAAGTATGTTTCAGTTAAATCATATGACAAATCAGTGACTTATATAAACATGTCTCTGGGTAAATATAGGAAGAGTGAATATGAAAAGGTTAAGATGCATTATAAATAGCCATGTAGTATAGAAAAGGGGGAAAAATAGTCCACTCAGCATGCAATGAAATATGCACATGTCTATTTTCATGTTGATATATTATCTAGCCTAACAAAATGAGTTATAACAGAGGGACAAATTCTACATCTATCCACTTTCCTTGGAAAAGACAGGGGGACATTTAATTCAGAGTTACTAAGTTTATTCTTTAATCAACCAATGGATGCCTTGCTTTCATTGCAAGGTGGAATCTGAGTGGTTGCCCCAAACAGAAACTCAGTTGAATATGACCTGAAAAGATTTCATATTCTCAGCCCAGTTCATGATTTCATGATTTTTAGTTTAATAGAACAGTGTATATTGATAATCTAATTTAGTCATGGTAACCTGGTACAATTAAAGTAGTGTAAGCGAGCCATCATCTGTCACGTACCCATGGTTGTGTAGAGTGACGCGGCTGGGGAAGGTTCACTGACGAGACCTGTCGGTGTTTTGGCTCAAACCCTGAACCTGTAATCTCTGTTAAGCTTGAGTCCTTCCACAATATATTCTGTGTCATCAAGGCCACAGGCAACTGTCCTCCAGTCCTGGGATGGCTCCTCAACCTAAATATTTACCAACATTTTTTGTATTTCACAGCAAGATTTACACCAACTAAGGTACAGGTTTTTCTAGTTTAAACTTGTTTAGTTTTTGTTATTTGCTACAAAAATTCTTACAACTAAGACAATTCACGCTCAACGTCTTCCGAAGAACCAGTATTAAGCGTATGCCTGTAGTGGTTTGCTCAAGGGTGTGACAAATGGCCCTGGTGGGTATCGAATTTACGACCCTCAAATTTTTAAATTTTGTGACTTTTTTCGCAACTTCAAAACTTACACTCAAGAAGTTCATAGACTTACACTGATTGAATATTTAGCGTCATTCTTATGTCATCGAGGGCTTACAGATGATCGGTTAACCTAACCACTGTTTCCTGGGATCCTGGAAGGTTAACCAGTACTCAAACACATCCAATCTCCACAAGTAACTGATAACATTGCCACCTGAATCTGCGGTGAGAGACGAATGATACTGAGATGCAATGTCGTATATCAACCATCACAGAGATTGTTGCAGGGATGTGATTTGATCTCACGACCCCTGGATTGATAGTCGAACGTGTGTAACGGTCACCATTAACAGTATTCATGAACAGAATATTATCAACATATTTTAAGGAAAACATGAATCAAGGTAGAGTAATCATCATTCTTCCTTACTTTAGAACAAGCCGAGACTCGAACCCATAATCTTATAGGGTGTCTTTGTTTGTTTATAGATCTTTCACAGGCATTGTTAAAAGAAGAAATTAGTACCTCTAAAATAACTTCTTTTGTACAACTATGAGCCATTGCTCTGTATTTGTTATTAATGGGGAAGTTGCTCGATATAATTTAATATACCTAAAATTTTAAAAACACAAGTATGAATATTCTATCAAATCTAGATATGACATGGATGGTAAACCGAGACAAAACTTTCTTACCTCATTTATCAATTTATTTCAACTTATATGAACTGATAGCAGATCTCGAATAAAAATCATATTCAATATTAAAAAAATTGAATTTCTAAAAATGTTGAAACTTTTCACAAACAAACATTTAAACCTATGAAAAAATTCACTTAAAACAGCATCTTAAGAAAAAAAGAGTTAGCATTTTACTTTTCATTTTTGTTTAATCTGGAATTATTAATGGGTGTATAAAAATCATACATAGTGATACTGTATCATCTGCATCTTTTTCTTTACTTAAGTATTTTTCGTTGAAGTTTTACCTCAAGCATGTATGTCAGTGGAACATCATCTAGACCAAACGTTGGTATATCTACACGAGTCAACGACAGTTTGCCTCGTAGTCGATAATCTCTGGTCTCGTCACAGGCACACCAGGGAATGCTGCAAAGTATCATTGTATTGTAGCATATCGCATTGTATTGTATTATATAATCTTGAGAAACAAATTAATCAATCTTTTAGTTATATATGTACCTGTCATAAAAATTTTATTTGATGTTTTTAAAAAGTTCCTTGTAACACCCACCTAACAAAATGATTTCTATAAATCTCTGATGACACTTCAAATGTCCCTTGTAACAGATACAAGCAGTTTGACTGGAGTCTAGTTTTAGTCTGTAATACTGGATGTTGCAACTATACTGTAAACAGCTACTGTATAATGATTATTTTTCTCATAAACAGACTCAAGCCAAACTGCTTAAATATATAGAAATATAATGCAAGCGTGTTGCGTATCTGTTGCTTTCCTATTGTCTATATTATACAGCATACCAGTACTACTGGTTATACTGGATACTGCAACTGTTCTGTAAACAGCTACTATATAAAGATTCATTTAAGGATTAAAAGCCGAATTTTTAGTTTTCATTGGGTGATGAAACAAGAGGCCCAAGAGGGCCTGAGGGCGCTCAACTGACTCATAGTGGCCATAGCACTTTTTGAAATTCTACTATGCAATAGAAACATCGGGGCAGGGTCATTTTTAACTCTAGGGACACCATTTGAACAAATCTAACAAAACTATAGTTGGTCATCATTACTACATAAACATTTTGAAAATCTGTTGGACCTGTTCAGGCCACACTTAAAAATATCTCTGTTTCCCCTTGCCCGACCCTAGATTTTAGAACTGGGTAGGTAGGTAGGCTTTTTTTTTTTTTTTTTGAAATCCATAAAAAACATACATGTATTGATAAACAGAGAAACTCAACATCTTATTACCTGATATGGCTATTCCAATACAACAACATAATTCATATTACATGTATTTAATGTGCTCAATACTAACTGCATTGCTTGTAAAAGTGTAGGATTGAAAACTAAGAAAAACTGTAAAAATGAATAGTATTTGTATAACATTTATATATAATAAACTGTACTGTGTTTATTTTGATTGACAAATGAAACTGTATACAATATCACTAGTATTAGTAAATCGGACAGCAGTTACTTAAACTGTTTGGATTTAAAAATGCCTACAGAACTATATCAAAAAATGAAACTGTATATAGAATAATAAGTATTAATCTGTTGGCATTATTTAATATAGTTTATTGGCATTTTTAAATGCAACAGTTTTAGTAACTGCAGTCAAATTTTCTAGTATTAGTCATTCTATATAATAATACAGTTTCTGAACATTGTTTATCAAAATAAACTACCAGAAGTAGTACTAACTTGCCCTGATCAAAGATTCACTTGCCCAGATTTTTATTACCAATACACTTTGCGGTAAAATATAAAATAATTAAACATAAATAGACCTACATGTAAATGTATTAATATTTATGTAAGGTTAGCTCCCTATAACATTATGCATGTGTAAATCACAAGTTTTAGAGTTTGAACAAGACCGGGAGAAGTGAGAGAAATTCAGGGAGAACTGACTTTGTCTCTATAAGTATGACCAACTTATTAAGTTGTATTTTGTCTTTGTTCTTTATTGACTATCATATCTGTTCTGTCACTCTGTGGCAGTGTGGGAGCAGGTGTTAATTCGAATCAATATTTTAAATATCTTTCTCTTTTCTTACGATAACTAAATGTCATAACACACAATAATGGCAATGTCAAGCCTACAAAGCTATTCAATTGGTCCAAGAGAACTTGGCAGTCTATGATCTAGAAAAGTGCAACAAGTAAACTATATTTCAAATATTAAAAAGACAATTTATCTTAATTGTTTTTTTTCAATACTATATTTAAATCATGACATGACTGCCAAAGAAAATTATACACTGAAACCACACAACCAAAAAGCAATAAATGTATTACTATAATACCCCTACCACATTTTTCATTACCGTATACTCGATTTAAATATCAACGTTCACATTTTCACAACAGGGGTCGGGAAAAGCTTTTAAAAGCACTCGTCTGTCAGGCAAGTGGACTGGTAAAAAGTACACTCCGTATGGAAAACTCACTTGTCCAAAAAAGTTATAGTAAAATAGTGTCTATTCTCGAATCACAAAGAGTAAAATAGTGTTTATTCTGGAAGCACGTTGTGATAACCTTATCTTGCCTTAAATAGTTTTATTACTTCATTTACACTAAGTACACCACTAGCTTTAACCATTATGATCATGCAATAAACATTAAGTTTGTTGATGTTTATATATCGCTTTTGTTACGAATACAAACAGCTTGGGGTAAACATAAAAAGTAAATGCATTCAAGCCTCCGTAACATGTAAAACGCAAAAAGACTGTTAATATTCCGGAGACCAGGAAATATTCCGACGACCGAAAAGTCCAATTTTTAAACCGGTATTAAAAAGATGCGCATGCGCGTCTCGATACCTTATAAAAAATTATGCCGAATGGTTTCGTAAGAAAATGTCCTTGGTACTCGACAAGAAATTGCATGATAAAGTTATCGTTGATGATCGTTAAATGTTAAATTTACAAATTATATTTACAGCAATGAAATATAGAAAGAATTAATACCGTAATGACTTTGGATCATTACCTTTTTTACAGTTTTCAGATTGTTTATTTTTCAATCTCTGCCAAAGGTTTACTCATCTGACAGACTAGTTACTTGCAAAAATCACTCGTCCGCAGACAAAAACCAGTCGTTAGGACGAGTGCTTTTGCCGGCCCCTGGTCACAGAAGAAAATTTACATACATGCAGTTCCAATTATTGTAAATCTACGAAATATTTATTAAAATACCAGAACTTAACGCTGTGTGTACCGTGGTCGTAGATATCCGACCAATCATAGCCGTTATTTAAAATAGATTAATTTATGTTCAAAGCTAACCCCCAATCACATTAGAGGAATAAAAATAGATAATTGAATATGCATGAGAGGTTTTCCGAAGTCGCAATATCGGGCATGGGGTAAACACAGCGGGGGTCAATTGTTTCTACTGATTAGTTATGGTCTATAAGCAACAGTTTCACATGTGTTGTATAGAATAGAGATATTTGCAGACCTGTGTATTGTGAAAACTTGCTTGTCCGATTTTTAAGACAAGCCCAGAGTGGCCGAAAATTAAAAAAAAAAAAAACTCAGAAATTTTCCCGTATAAAATTTTTTCAGTCGGTGCTTTTTTCGTGGGTCGGTCACGCAAGGGGAAACAAACACTATTTTTATTTAGGCCTCATGAGAAGAAGATTTTTAATTTTGGACTATTTTTAGTAATGGAGGCCATCTTGAATTTTAGATAGAAAAAATAAATCTTTTGTTTAGTTTCCTATGCAATAGAAACATCCATGTGAAGTTTCAGTTTAATTGGCCTAGTGGTTTCAGAATAAATGAAAAAAAAAGAAGAGAATTTTCTGTTTTCCCACAGTATCCCTATGTAAAATTCTAAGTCCCCTTACAGGGCCCCTATATATTTTAGCCCCTAAATTCTTATCTGCAATCAAACCCCTACACTTAGAGATAATTTATATCAAATATGTACAAATCTGACATACCAGTTCTTAAGAAAATGAATTTAGTAATTCCCACTTTGTACCCTTTTGGGGCCCCTCCTGACCCCTTAAGACATAGGAACCCAGTCATTTTTACAAATCTTAACCTCCTTTACTTAACAATGCTTTAGTGAAGATATAGGCAAAATTATTTCCATTTAAAAAAAAATAAAAAAAATATTATATTGACATGTGTCCCCTAATTGAACCCTAGGGACACAACTTGAACAAATCTAACAGAACTATAGTTGGTCATCATTACTACATAAACATTTTGAAAATCTGTTGGGCCATTCATGAGAAGAAGATTTTTTAAGTTTTGGACTATTTTTAGTAACTGCGGCCATCTTGAATTTCAGATTGAAAAAAAAAAAATCTTCTGTATAGTCTCTTATGCAATAGAAACACCCATGTGAAGTTTCAGTTTAATTGGCCTAGTGGTTTCAGAATAAATGAAAAAAAAGAAGAGAATTTTCTGTTTTCCCACAGTACCCCTATGTAAAATTCTAAGTCCCCTTACAGGGCCCCTATAAATTTTAGCCCCTAAATTCTTATCTGCAAACAAACCCCTACACATAGGGATAATTTATGCAAAATATGAACAAATCTGACATACTGGTTCTTAAGAAAACGAATTTAGTAATTCCCAATTTTTACCCTTTTTGGGCCCCTCCTGACCCCTTAAGACAGTGGAACCCAGTCATTTTTACAAATCGGAGCCTCCTTCACCAAACAATGCTTCTGTGAAGATATAGGCAAAATCATTTCCATTTTAAAAAAAAAAAAAAAAGAATATTATAATGACATGTGTCCCCTAATTGAACCCTTGGGGCGGGGTCATATTTAACCCTAGGGACACCATTTGAACAAATCTAACAAAACTATAGTTGGTCATCATTACTACATATACATTTTGAAAATCTGTTGGACCGTTCATGAGAAGAAGATTTTTTAAGTTTTGGACTATTTTTAGTAATGGCGGCCATCTTGAATTTCAGATTGAAAAAAAAAAAAATCTTCTGTTTAGTCTCCTATGCAATAGAAACACCCATCTGAAGTTTCAGTTTAATTGGCCTAGTGGTTTCAGAGAAAGTGCTGCTAACAGACGACAGACGTCAGACGACGGACGACAGACAACGCGCCATCGCATAAGCACTTCTTGCCAGTAGACCTAAAAACATTAAGCCCGTTTAATGGGCTTATCAGCAACATTAAACTAGCCTAATGTTTTTCATCACCTGGTCGAAACTCAAAATTCGACTTTTAATCCTTATATTAACATTATATTCTCCAGCTATTTAAGATAAAAACTATTACTTTGATTTTGCCATTTTAATATCTAAAAAGCAAATTATACGCATTAAATCGCAAAGCCAATGTCATAAACGTAACGGTGACGTCAACATACTGAATAAGTGCACGTATTTGTAGGACAACTTACGGCAAACATCACGTGAAACTAACGGCAACGTGACGTCTCACCAGTAAATCAAAATTGTGCAACCGCTTTAAATATATAGAAATACAATGTAAGCATGTTGCATATCTGTTGCTTTTCTATTGCAATGAGATAGTCGTTATGTAAAACTGTAAATTATATTGAACTGGCTCCTGTTTTCACCCACATGTACTTAAAATCTTATATCTAAGAAAGCAGCTAGGTGATCATGACTTTAGATTGGTTTAAGTAAAATTGCATATGGTTTCATTGATATTGATTATATAATAGATAAATAACCACTCCAAACTTATTAAGTTTTTAAGTAATCAAGAAAATCTTGGTGAAACAGATGACTGGTGAAATAATGATATCATATAATCATTACAAGAGGGCCAAGATGGCCCTATATCGCTCACCTGACTGACCTTGAGTCACCCAACATAGGTAGATTATGTAATACATGTACGCTCAAAATTCCAGAAAGACGAGATGGGCAAGTAGTTAGAATTTTGATTTGTTTTGAAGATGTAACAGATGGGTAGAAGAGTTCAAACTTGGTAGAGGTTCACCCATGGTAAATGTCAGTGAAATTACATCAAAATCAGTGCAGTAGATTCTGACAAAAAGCCTCAACGCTTTTGAAGTTTTTACTATAGATGCTAAGTCTTCGAACTAAGATAAAAATCCAGTTCCAGCACAAAACTAACCTGTTATGTTTGAGAACGGTTTCAAACTAAAGCATCAGACTAAACTATTGTGCATGAAACAATCCACAGTTCCAGCACAATAAATATTCCTATGAGTTTCAAACACAAGCCTTCAAAAAGTATATCACTTGAAAGAATCTTTGTCGTAGTGCACTTTCCCCCAAAAACAATTAAGCTCCTCCTCAAAGATTTCAATTACACTTTGACACTGAAAATCTCAAGCAGACTTCTTGCTGTGATGAAACTAGCTAAAAGTATGGTATTGCTTTATTATGAAGCAGTAACCCATCCCTGTCTGAACCATATAAACTCTGACTTTTATATTCAGAAAAACACCCATTTTAACCCTTTACTTCATATAGACGCCTTTTGACATTTCTAATATAGACACCTAATAAAGAAGGCTTTTGAATTATTGGGTGAATTATGTTTATATTAACTGACAGAGTGGAAAACAGTGCAGGAAGTGTTACGAGCAATCTGAACTCTTCCTGCAGTGTTTTCAAAGACCTTCTGTGATTGGTGCGGGAAAATGCGTATCTATGGAGTAAAGGGTTAAAATGGTTCATGATATATGAATAATATTCAATCATTGATTATAATTGTATCATTCATCTTTTTATGATGAATTATTTTTAAAACTTATATCTGGTATAATGTTGTATAATAATAGCAAAAAAAAAAAGTTTATTTAAAGAGTTTATTACATCTTCTTATAATAATTGCTATATACAGACATTTATGCTATAAAACAGGGGAAATAATTTGACATCAAACTAACCTGACCCCCTGGCTGCCATGTTTTTTGACGAATCAAGATGGCTTGAACAAACTTGGTAGAGAGTCACCCAAGGAACATTTCTGTGAAATTATTTTAAAATCGAGCGAGTAGTTTCTGACAAAAAGATTTTTAAGTTTTTACTATAGCTTATAGAGTAAACTAACCCTACCCTGGCCGCTATGTTTTTTGACGAATCAAGATGGCTTGAACAAACTTGGTAGAAAGAACATTTCTGTGAAATTATATCAAAATGGCCCAGTGGTTTCAGAGAAGAAGTTGTTATAAGCTAAAAGTTAACGAGGGACGACAGACGACGGACACCAGGCGAACACAAAAGCTCACCTGTGAGCCTTCGGCTCAGGTGAGCTATTAAACAACTGGTTCCTGTTTCACAAACATATGTATATAAATACTTAAATCTAAGAAAAGCAGTCAGGTTTCAGTAAAACTGCAAAAGGTTTCATTGATTTTGTTCATACAATACATATATAACCAGTCAGAACTTAGTTAAGATTAGTTAAGTATTAAAGTCAAATGTTGTTGGAACATAAGACAGTTTATAAAATTCCATACCTCTGGCTCTCGGCAACCACAGAGGCTCTGTGGGCTCACTGATTCCGATATCATTCTCTGCCCACACCCTGATCATGTAATCTCTATCGTGAGGAAGCTCTGACGGGTAATGTGTGGTGTCACGAAGACGATATGACAGCAGCATCCAATCCTTGCCTACAGAGTGGCATGAATAATATTATAAATAAAAGTCCCTGATCATAATATTCTGTAATTATCTTATTTATCTTAAATTATCTTATAATTATTTCTCCCTTTCTCTTTTAATGGTATTAAAGGCGGGCGCATTATTTAATACGGGGTTAAAAAGTTCCTCTGGGGGATTTGGCAGACTGCTTTACATTGGTTCACATTTTATACTGAAAGTACATGATATTGAAGACTGAAATAAAATAAGATCAGACACAGTCTATTTTTTTGCTAGACTGCTTTAATACTTATTACGAAGGTAGTTTCGTATCTTTTTGTATGTAAAATTCTAGACGCAGTCTAATTAGTTGTAATAGGCTTATTATATGTAATATTATGTTGCTGCTGTTATAGTTGCAGTAGATATACAAGTCTGTAGCTGTTGGTATATTCCCAGTATATGTAATATTCTTTAGCTGTTGTTATAAACTTAGTATATGAAATATTCTGCTGCTGTTGTTATGGATTCGTTAGATGTAATATCTTTTGCCTTCGTTATATTCACTTGATATGTAATATTTATTAGCTGATGATTTTCGCTAAGTATATGTAAAACTCAGTGTCTGTTGTTATAATCTTAGTACATGTAATATTCTGTAACTGTTGTTATAGATGCAGTATATGTTTTAGTCTGTAACTGTTGGTATAGTTGCAGTATATTAAATATACTTTAGCTGTTGTTATAGGCTTAATATATGTAATATTCTGTAACTGTTGTTATAGATGCAGTATATGTAATATTCTGTACCTATTAATATAGTTGCAGTATATGTTATATCTTTAGCTGTTGTTATAACCTTAGTATATGTTTTATTCTATAACTGTTGTTACAGATGCAGTATATGTAATATTCTGTTGCCGTTGTTATAGTCGCCGTATATGTAACATTCTGTAGCTGTTGTTATATTCTTATTATATGTAATATTTTGTAGCTGATGTTTTTGTCTTTGTATATGTAATATTCTGTTGCCTATAGTCGCCGTATATGTAATATTTTGTAGCTGATGTTTTGTCTTAGTATATGTAATATTCTGTTGCTGTTGTTATGGTCGCAGTATATGTTATATTCTGTTGCTGTTGTTTATTCTTAGTATATGTAATATTTTGTAGCTAATGTTATAGTCACAGTATATGCAATATTCTGTTGCTATTGTTATATATTATGTTGCTGTAATGAAAGTCTCAGTATATGTATTATTCTGTAGCTGTTGTTATTGTCGTAGTATATGTAATATTCTGTTGCTGTTGTTTTATTCTTAGTATATGTAATAATTTGTAGGTTGTGTTATATTCACAGTATATGTGATATTCTGTTGCTATTATTATATATTATGTTGCTGTTATGATAGTAGCAGTATATGTATTATCATGTAGCTGTTGTTATTGTCGCAGCGTATGTAATAATATGTAGCTGTTGTTATAGACTCAGTATATATAATAGTCTGTAACTGTTTTTTTTTCTTGGTATTTGTAATATTCTGTTGCTGTTCTTGTAGTCTCAGTGTGTGTAATATTCTGTAGCTGATGCAATTGTCTTAGTATGTGTAATGATAGTCTGTAGCTGTTTTTATAGTTACAGTATATATAATAATCTGTAGCTGTTATACATAATATTAGGTAGCTGTTGTTATAGTGGCACCTTATGTAATATTCTGTAGCTGTTGGTATGGCCTTAGTATGTGTAATAGTATGTAGCTGTTTTAATAGTTGCCGTATTTGTAATATTCCGTTGCTGCTGTGGTAGTCGCAGACTATGTAATATTCTGTATCTATCGTTGTAGTCTTAATATGTGTAATATAATGTTGCTGTTATAGTCTGTAAATGTTTAATAGTTACAGTATATGTAATAATATGAAGCTGTTAAACATAATATTCGGTAGCTTTTTTATAGTGGCACCTTATGTAATATTCTGTAGCTGTTGTTTTAGTCTCAGTCGTTGTAATATTCTGTGGCTGTTGCTTTAGTCGTAGTATATGTAATATTCTGTATCTGTTGTGATAGTCGTAAATCTTTGTTATAATCTGTAGCTGTTATACTAGTCAAAGTTTGTGTAATATTCTGTTGCTGTTGTTATAGTTGCAGTCTTGTAATATTCTGTATATGTTGTTATAATCTTAGTATGTTTAATATTTTGTTGCTGTTGTTATAGTCGCGGTATATGTATTAGTCTGTAACTGTTGGTATAGTTGCAGTATATTTAATATTCTTTACCTGTTGATTTAGGCTTAGTATATGTACTATTTTGTAGCTTTTGTTATAGGTATTTGTCTATGTGTAATATTCTGTAGCTGTTGTTATTGTCACAGTATATTTAATATTTTTTAGTTGAAGTTATAGTCTGAGTATATGTTATATTATATTATATTGTTGATTTTAAAATCTTGGTTTATGTAATATTCTGTAGCTGTTGTTATTATCGCAATATATGTAATGGTATGTAGCTATTTTTTTGGTCGCATTATAAGTAATGTTATTAAGCTGTTGTTATAGTCGCAGTATATGTGATATTAAGTTGCTGTTGTTATAGTCTTTGTATGTACAATATTTTGTTGCTGTTGTTGTAGTCCCATTAAATGTAATATTCTGTTGCTGTTGTTTTAATCTTAGTATGTCCATTATTCTGTTGCTGTTGTCATAATCTTAGTATCTGCAATATTCTGTAATTGTTGTCATAGTCTCAATATACGTTATAGTCTGTTGCTGTTGTTATAGTCTCAGTATGTGTAATATACTGTAGCAGTTTTAAAGTCTCATTATACATAAAATTCTGTACCTGTTGTAATAGTCACAGTATCTGTAATATTCTGTAACTTTTGTTATAGTCTTAATATGTATAATATTCTTTTGCTGTTGTTATTGTCTTAGTATGTGTAATATTCTGTTGCTGTTATCATATTCTTGATATGTGTAATATTCTGTTACTTTTTTATAGTCTTATGTGATATTCTATTTCTGTTGTTGTAGTCTCAGTATGTGTAATATTCTGTTAGTGTTGTTATAATCTTGGTATGTGTACTATTCTGTGGCTGTTGTTATAGTCTCGGTGTGTGTAATAATTTGTATCTGTCTTAGTCTCACTACATGTAAAAGCAATTGTCGTTTTTTGTATGTG